>JAJOZX010001161.1:175000-537500 GCA_023014485.1 Bathynomus jamesi
CCCCCGCATCACCCTTTGTCTCAGTTCCGCTACCGCATTAAGTTCAGTGAAGTTGTTGATTGTTTTTGTCGTATTTTTCCGTTGTTTTGCTATTACCCTTTGACAGCAGTATGGCACCAAAACGTAAAGCATCTTCAAATGATAGTGAAGAGAAGAAAAGTCGTGAGGTTATGACATTAGCCGAAAAAATAAAGATTCTAAATAAGTTGCGTGGTGGTATGAGCATAACATCACTTGGCCGCGAGTATCACGTGAATGAGTCTACCATACGCACCATCCGGAAGTGTGAAGAAAAGATACGTGCTATTTTCATTTAATATATTTTTATTTATCACATGTAAATATCATCATGTTTATGATTTTATTATGTTCTTTCTTCATATACAATATAGGTAGGGAAATTCATTTATGTGTGAATAAAAAATCTTGTATCTAAATATTAATGAGAGACTTTACGCGGCCGCGTTCACATATCCCCATTTATCCCATAAGGTATTAAGTTTGTCCAACGCGGATTTACCTAACGTGCTGTTCTCGAGGAACCTAACCCCCGCGATGGACGAGGGTTTACTGTATTATGTAGCTGAAAAAACGTAAATTCTCATACATCTGGCTGCCTGCATTGCTAGATATTAACAAAAAACCTACTATTTGAATGAATTTTTAAATAAATATATGTTATTTCACTGGATTTTTGTTACAATTTTACGTATAGTTTGTGACCGTGACATGGGGAGGGGGTTCAAAATTTGTTTACCATTTGTGACAAAGGGGGAGAGGGGGTCTAAAAATTCAAAATTTTGCGTGACAACATTTATGGACGATCCCTATTTCATTTTACTCGTATGTGTGTATATATATATATATATATATATATATATAATATATATATATAATATATAAAATTCGAACTCTAGTGAAGAAGAAAAGCGATCCCAAGGCCTTTCGTGTACTACCTCGTTTGGGAAGGGAGAAGGTAAGAAGCAGAAAATCTATATATCTGTACAGCGTAAAAAAAAAAAAAATAGGAGGGACAAACAAAGCATTAACAAGTACTGATCAATGGTAAAGCTGTTTTAGTCAATTTTTATATGTTTCCGAATTATTATTAAAATGATTTAAAAAATATTCACAACATTGTTGATGTAAACGCAAAAAAACTTTTTTTTCTACGTGAAGGTCAAAATATGAAAATAAAAACCCACTCTAATAGACAGAGTTTATTTCCACAACAGTTTCGATGCCCACTGGCATCCTCCTCGGGTGGATACAGAAAAATGAATGGACCAAAACAAGAGGGAAAACAGTCCAGGGGCCGTTAAGAAATTCGCACCTAGGTTAGAGACCGTTCTCCCGACACCGGAAGGGCATTTTCATTAAAGGGATCCGCTTATAAGTACATTCGCACAAATTTAAAACTATCTTCTTCTTTCATACAGATTCTATTATTTTTTTACATAATTATTACATTTATTATTAAATTTATTACATTTAGTATGTTATTATTATTTATTACAGAAATTATAAATTTATTATTACATTGGTTATTACATTGTTTATTATTATACAGAACTTTAAACCGAAAAACGAATGAAAAAGGCGAGAAGGAAACAATCCAGAGACCATTGAGAAATTCGCACCTAGGTTAGATCCCGTTCTCCCGACACTGGAAGGGCATTTTATTACAGGGTCCCGCTTATAAGTACATTGGCACAAATTAAAACTATCATCTTGTTCTATACATACAGATTCTAATATTTTGACATAATTACTGCATTTATTATTGCATTTACATTTTTTTTTTTAACATTTATTATTACCTTTACACTAATTATTAAATTTATAATATTACCTTTATTATTACATCTGTTGCATTTATATTTATTTCCACATTTATTACTTCCATTATTACATTTATATTTATTATTCCATTTACATTTTACCAAAAAAAATAAAATCAAATAAACTACAAGCGAGTAAGGAAACAATCCAGAGATCTTTAAGAAATTCACACTTAGGTCAGAACCCGTTCCTCCGACTCCGTAAGGGGTTTTTTGACCAAGAATCTCATTAAAGGGTCTAACTTATAAGTACCTTCGCCCAAATTAAAATTATCTTCTTGTTCTATACATACAGATTCTATTATTTTTCTTTTGACATAATTATTACATTTATAAAGTACTTACTTGATTCCCAATCTATCGCATGATTAGTTTGGCTGGCGTGATAAAAAATGGCATTATTAGTAGTACAACTTCTGAAGGCATATTTGTGTTCTTTAATACGGGTTTCAATAATAGATCCAAAATTAGAAAAAAATGTTGCAGGTTCTCTCTCATTATTTTATGTAAATGCAAGAAGCATCAGAGATAAGATAGATTAATTTAAAACATATGTTGAAATTGAAAAACCAGATATCATGATCATAACTGAGACGTAGACAAAATTTAGCAGTGTACCAAATAATCAATTAAGTGAGCGAGATAATATTACTACCTATGAATTAAATGGCTATGAACTCTTTTATTATGAGCGTAAACATTTTGAAGGTGGTGGAGTATTTATTTATGCAAAGTCAAATTTGTCTCCAATAGAGATAAATTCAATAAAAGAAAGTGAAACAGTTGAGTCAGTATGGATAGAAATCAAAAATAAAAGTGGTAAAAAAATTAAAATAGGTGGTGTATATACAGGGTGTCCCAGAATTAACTATCTATTTAAATGAAATCGGATAAATTTAATAAAAACTGACATAATTTTGTGTTTATTACTAAATTATGATACAAAAACAAATAGATTTATAAATCATAAGTCAAAACTTTATTGAGAAGTTTCAACATGTGCACCGTCTGTATCTCTGCAAATTTCAAATCTATCCTCAGCGCTGCGAAACACATTTTGAAGCATTTCAGGTGTTATCTCCCGCACTGCCAACTGGATGCGTTCTTTAAGTTCAGCTAAACTATTGATCTTTTGGCGATAAACCTTTGTTTTTATGAAACCCCATGCAAAGAAGTCCAGGGGTGTCAAATCCGGAGAACGCGGAGGCCAAGGTCGAGGTCCTCCACGTCCAATCCACCGATTCGGAAGGCGTCTGTTGAGGTATTCTCGAACAATTAGAGCATAATGACATGGTGCTCCATCTTGTTGAAACACAACATTATCAAGAATGCCATCATCAAGAAGCTGTGGTTCGAGAAACTGCTGAAGCATATCAAGGTAGACGGTACCTGTTACAGTTGCTTCCGCAAAGAAGAATGGGCCATAAATTTTGGATTTGGTCATTCCAAGCCACACGTTAACTTTTGGAGAGTCTCTTTGCCATTCTATGACTTCAGACGGTCTTTCATTGGACCAGATACGACAGTTGTGTCGATTGACTTTACCACACGTGTGGAAAGTCGCCTCATCACTGAATAAGATGTTATCCAATAAACTTTAATTTTCGATTTGATCCACAATTTCTGCACACCTTGCTGCTCGATTTGGATAATCCTCTTCATTTAAGGCATGCAGTACTTGAATGTGATAAGCCTTTTTCATCAGTGTCGAACGCAAGATTCTATGAACTGTTGTCTTGGATATGTTGAGTCTTCGACCGGCCTCCCTAACCGAAGTTGTTGGTTCATCCTCAAACAATTGTCGTACCTGTTCGGTACTGTTACGTGCTGTCCTTGGGCGTCCTCTTCCCACCTCGTCGTGTACGGATCCAGTTCTTTTAAATTTTTTCACAAGTTCACGAATCGCTTTGTCTGTAGGACCGGTTCTGTGGAATCTTCTTGTAAATTTTTCTCTGATTTCATTACATTGCATTCCTTTGATACGGGATGTTACAACAAAGATGCGTTCTTGTGTATTCATTATTAATAGGGTTCTGAAAGAGAATGAAAATAAAACTATGAAAAACTATGAAAAAATTATGAAAATAAAATTATTAAAAAAATTTAGAAATTTATACATTTTTAACACATATTAAACATGATAAACAAATAAAAGTGTGTTTTTAAAAAATTTGTCCGATTTCATTGAAATAGATAATTAATTCTGGGACACCCTGTATAGGCCACCAGAAGGATGTTCAATTAGAGGAATCCCCAAAACAAGAGAGGAGAATCGATATGTAGAAAATTAAATTATTATGGAAATAAATAACGTAGGTTCAAATGATGTAATTATTGTTGGAGATTTTAACTATAGATATATAAATTGGGTAACATTACAAGCACCTGAAAGTAACGAGAACTTCCTTGATTGTACTGTAGAAAATGGTCTAAATCGGTTAATTAAAGAACTAACCAGAGAGAATGCAATTTTAGATTTATTATTAACAAATATTGCTGATTCTATATATAACATATCAGTCTTTGAAACACTGGGTTCAAGTGATCATTTTATAATAAGATTCAAGGTGAAATTTGACTAAAAGTATACTGAAAATGCAGCTGAAATTTCGGACTTTAAAAATGAAAATGTGACTGAACTAGTTACTGAGTTAAACTGTATAAATTTGGCGGAGATTTTTGAGCTTCAACCAAAAGATATATTCAATCAAAGTAAATCTACACACTATGTATGAGAAAAGTTAAAAAATAAAATAAAAGATGTTCAAAGTAAATCTATTCCTCAGCGTAAAATAAGAATCAGAAATAACAGAGAACCCTGGATAAATCTGTCTATTAAGAAAGGAATAAGAGAAGAGAAAGGCCTTCAGCAAATTTAAGAGAACTCAAAATGAAAGGGTCGTTGAAATCTATGAAAATAAGAAACGAGAAAGCAAGAAACTTCTAAGAGATAGTAAAAGCAATTTAGAAAGGAACTTAGCCAAAAATTGTAAAGGAAATTCCAAAAAGTTCTTTAGTAATTTCAACTTGAAAAATAAATCTAATAAAAAAATTGGACCCCTTCATGCTGACAACAAAATTATTGAAGATGATTTTGAAATTGTTGAGGAGCTAAATAGATATTTCTGCTCAGTATTTACAAATGAAACTGTAAATAAAATTCCAGATTTTACATTAGTAGCACAAGAGAGAGAGAGAAATCATATATATTTTGAGGAAGTGGATATTTTGAGAGCAGATGACAGGCTAAACATAGATAAGTCACCAGGACCTGATGAAATTTATCCTAAAATAGTAAAGGAAACAAAATATAGCATAGCCCAAGCACTTAAAATACTTTTCAACCTTTTATTGATTAACAGCGAAGTTCCAGAAGACTGGAAAAAAGCAAATGTAGTCCCACTTTTCAAAAAAGGAAAAAAAACCTAGCTAAAAACTACAGACCAATTAGTTTAACTTCTATTATTTGCAAATTACTTGAAAGTGTCATCAGAGACAAAATTACAATATTCTTAGAAGAAGAAGGATTAATTAGTAATAGCCAACATGGCTTTCGAAATGGCAGGTCATGTTTGACAAACTTAATTGAGTTTTATGATAGTAGGCCCTATGTTAAAGCATCTGGATGAAAAAGAAGCTGTAGATATTGTGTACTTAGATTTTGCCAAAGCTTTTGATACAGTTCCTCATAAGCGGTTGCTTGTTAAATTTAGAGCTCATGGAATAAAAGGGACAGTAGCAAATTGGATTGAAGAATGGAAAGAGAACAGTCCAATTAAATGGGACTAGATCTACATGGAGCCCTGTTCTCAGTGGAGTCCCAGGGGTCAGTACTTGGACCTCTACTTTTTATTATTTATATTAATGACTTGGAAAGGGGTCTAAATAGTAAAACCTCAATATTTACAGATGATACAAAACTGGGACAAAATGTAAGATCTTTAACAGGTGCCATGAAAATGCAAAAGGACATTGATAAAGTAGTTGCTTGGGCAGATAGATGGGAGATGAAATTTAATGTGGAAAAGTGTAAAGTTATGCATGTTGGTCATGACAATCCAGAATTTGAGTATAACATGGATGGAAGTTGGATAAATAAAGAAAAAAAGGAGAGAGATTTGGGTGTCATTGTGAATCATGATCTTAAACCTACAACTCACTGTATTGAAATTAGAAATAAGGCTAATGCTAGATTAAACCTAATGCAAAAACATAGAATATAAATCACCAGAAATTATAAGTAGGCTCTACACTTCATACGTGAAGCCTCCTCTTGAGTATTGCATTCAGTTCAGTAGTCCTTATTTAGAGCAAGACAAAGACAGACGAGAAAAAGTACAAAAGAGAGCCACAAGGATGATACCATGCCTTGGACACCTTGGTTATAAAGAGAGATTGGAGCACCTAAACATGTTTTCCCTAAAGCGAAGAAGGTTACGAGGTGATATGATAAAAGTATATAAAATAATAAATGAGTTAGATAATATAGACTTCCACTCTTTTTTTACAAAGGATCACAATGATAGGACAAGAGGCCATATCCTTAAGCTTTTTCAGCAAAGATGTAAATCACAGTTAGTACAACATAGTTTTTCAAATAGAATAGTAAAATTCTGGAATAGCTTAGATGAAGAAGTTGTGAGTTCCCATACTTTGGAGACTTTTAAGAGTAAACTAGATAAATTAATGACTGAAAGAGGTATTTCATAATGACGTTTTGCTGGAACTGGTAATGGTGTGGAGAAGAGGTTTGTGAACCCTTCCCACATATACATATATATATAGTTTATTTTTTATTTGGGTAAATCTCATCACCCACACAGAGTGATGGGATGTAGGGAGGCAGCATCTTGTGTTAGGGGATACTCTGTCTTTATACCCCTCATAGACACCTTTAAATGGGAGACCCTGAATGGGTGTACATTCAAATACTCTATACAGTCTTTACAGTCCCACCTACTCCTTTTATCTTAATTGTAGAGCTTGTATTATATTATTCAGGTTATAGCTATATAGATCCATGTAAAACTTCTTGTGATGAGATAACTATATGATCTACAGATCTACAGAAGCTAAGGCTAACAAAGACCCTAAGATCCACTCTAAGGTTAGCCCGAGAGAAAGGAAAGAGGAGAATAAGGAGTTAAGTAAGTAGCAAAACCTATCATTCTTGGGTTAAAATTCACTCAGAAAAAGAGAAAAAGACTCCCCCATCATCATCCGCCGGCCACTGCCGACAAGTCGGAAAAATAGTCGAAGAGAATAGGAAAGGGATGAAAGATGAAAAGAAGTAAAATAAGAACGCTTACAAACCATGCAAACACAGTCTTAACTCACTGTCATACCATGCAAACTACAGACATGCAAGTAAAGAGAGGATAAGAAAAGGAAAAGAAAAAAAAAGTAGGTAGAGTATAACAAAAAGTGGGTTAGTTTACGCTACAGGCTAAATCTACGTTCGTGTTAGTCTAATTTTTTTTTTAATAATAATAATTTTATTGCTGGCATTAATCATCAACAGACTAATCCTCGCCCCCCCCCCCCCCCCCAGAGCTCCTGTTGATAATTGTTTTTTTTTTTTTAAACAACGTTAATATTTTTAAAATGCCTATCTAAACGGTTCTTAAACATATTAACGCTGGTAGAGTTAACGACGGACGCGGGAAGATTATTCCATTTATCAATTACTTTAAACGTAAAGAAGTTTTTAGCGATATTAGTAATGAAACGTTTGCCACGCAACTTAAATCCGTTATTACGAGTATTGCTATTATCGAAAGTGAACAGTTTGTCAAAATTTACGTTATCGATGTTATTAACGATTTTGAAAACTTCAATAAGCTCCCCCTTAATCTCTTAGTTTCGAGTGAATGCAAGTCTAACTCTTTAATCCTATTTTCATAAGGCTTGTTGCGCAATGACGGAATTAGTTTCGTGGCACGACGCTGAACCCTTTCTAACTTATCAATATCCTCACGCAAATACGGGCACAAAACTGAACGGCATATTCTAAATGAGGCCTGTCTAGGGACTTGTGAAAAGGCAATATAATATTCTTCGATTTAAATTCGAAATTACGCGCTATGAAGCCTAACATCCTATTAGCTTTTGCGCAGGACTTCAGGCAGTGTTTCCTAACTTTTAAATCCTTAGATACGCGTACGCCTAAATCTACTTCCTCTTCAACGTTCGCTAACTCTCTCGCATCCATCGTGTACGTGTAATTATTGTTACGAGAACCTATATGCAAAACTTTACATTTGTCTACGTTAAATTGCATCTGCCACTTATCCGTCCACTCCATAATCCTATTTACATCGTTTTGGAGCCTATTTGTATCGTCCTCATTAACAACCTTACCGCCTATTTTAGTATCGTCCGCGAATTTTGACACGTTACTAGTCAATCCTACATCTATGTCGTTAATGTAAATTACGAATAGCAATGGGCCTAACACTGAACCCTGTGGGACACCGCTACCTACATCCAACCACCCGATTCACTACCATTAACAACGACCCTCTGTCTCTTAGCACGAAGCCATTCCTCTAACCAGTTAGCTACCTGACCGCGTATACCGTGCGCTTTAACCTTCACAATTAATCTTCTATGCAGAACTGTATCGAACGCCTTTTTAAAATCTAAATAAATAACGTCAGCCGCTCTATGTCTATCGTATTCGCGCACTAGTTCGTTATAAAATTCTAACAAATTAGTTAAACAAGATCTATGGCGTCGAAACCCATGCTGACTACTATTAATCAAATTGCGACTTTCTAAGTGATCGATGATACAATCCCTAACTACGGATTGCAAAAGTTTACCGACAATTGACGTTAAGTTAATGGGCCTATAATTGCTAGCTACTGTGCGGTCGCCGTTTTTAAAAATGGGCGTGACGTTAGCTAATTTGAAGTCTTCAGGAATAATCCCCGTTTCCAGTGACTGATTAAAAATCTTCGTTAAAGGGCCTACGATAACGTCTTTCAAATCTTTCAAATGTCTGGGATAAAGCGCGTCAGGGCCTGGAGCCTTGCTAACTTTTAGCCTGTCGATATAATGCGCAATCTCACCCTTGTAAACAGTTATTTCATCCAAAATAGTCTCGCTACTAAATGGAACGATATCGTCCACGTCGGGGACATTATTTACGTCTTCTACGGTAAACACTGTCGCAAAAAAGTTATTGAAAATACCCGCCATCGCCTGAGCGTCGGAAGCCAAAGCGCCGTTAACGTCCACTAGAAGGCCTGTGTTATCTTTTATCGGCTTACGATTATTGACGTATTCAAAAAACTTTTTTGGATTATGTTTACTATTCCCAGCTATAAGTATCTCTAAATTACGCTTGACATTTCTAACTGATCTTTTAACCTGACGTCTAAGCTCGATATATCTATTAAAGTTAGCTGCCGTGCCATTGCGCTTATTAAGTCTATACGCTCTGTTCCGCTCGTTTATGAACTCGCCTATTTCTCCAGTCCACCACTTGGGCCTACCTTGATTTCTAGCGCGCTTGGGCCTACGAGGAATAAACTCCCTTTCGATATTCATAAAACTCTTTAAACGCCTCCCAATGCAATTTTGTGTCATTACCCATAAATAAGTTATCCCAGTCCACTACTCTCATCCTATCCGCAAAACTATCAAAATTGGCCCTACGAAAATCAGGACTTATATTACGTTACTATCCTTAGTGTTTTCTATCAATAGCTTAAACCTAAGAATTTGATGATCACTACATCCTAAACTCTCACCTACTTCTAAACCTTCGACTATATTTTCGCCGTTCGTCATCACCACGTCTAAAATATTGTCACCGCGCGTTGGTTCGGTAACCATCTGTCGTAAAAAATTATCTTCCAGGAACTCAATCAATCTCAAACTCTCATCGTTACCAGTAAAAGTCTCGTAATTAACGTTAGGGCAGTTAAAGTCCCCGACAACTATACTATCCCGATTACACTGTACAACAGTGAAAAAAAACGGGAAGGAGATTGTCATTTTTATGGCTAATTATATGCGTAGATTGCGAAAAAAACACTCATTTATTTGTATCACCCACCGATTTTATGAAAATGACCCTATTTCATTGTATCATTTTGAGAACCACTGGTTCTCTGAACGCATCTTTTACATTTGTTCAGTCATGCATATGCTGTGGTGGTGGTGTTCGGCTCTGTGTTTCCACCTTGATTTTATGAAAAATTTCTTTCATTAATCACTTAAAACAAAATTGTCAGCTATATTTATCATAAATCGGTGCTATAAGTGAGTATTATTGAATAACAGCTATCAAATTATTTATATTTCATCGACAACGTCTATATTGTGTGAAATTGCAAATTGATCTATCATTTTATTTTACAGGTTTTTATTGATGTTATGCTACAATGCCTAGAGAGTGCAAAAATTCGCCAGACAGTTTTTGTTATATTTGTGGGACATTAACGTTAAAACAATATAAAAGGAAGTTGACTTCTCATGTGAAAAAGCTTTATGAATTATACTTCGCATGCAAAGTTGGTGATCAGGACAAGCACTGGGCGCCTCATATCTGCTGTGTGAGATGTACAAGCTCGTTATCTGCATGGTTCAAAGGCACCGGTCCTGGTCTGGGATTCGGTGTCCCAATGGTATGGAGAGAGCCGCTGGATCATTCAACTGATTGCTATTTCTGCTTAACGAACATCACAGGTTTGAATCTTTTTTTTCTGAATATACGTCAAATTTGATTTGGTGTTTTTAACACATTTAGCATATCCTGCTCTGCATAATGTATTACACAATTATGCTTTCTTAATTAGTCAACAATGTCTATTGTCTCATATTACAGGTTGCAACAGAAAAGGGAAAAAGGCTATAGTCTACCCAAATCTTCGTTCTGCTAGTTCTGCTATGCGTCCTGTGGAACATTCTACAGATATACCCATCCCTCGTCCTCTAGCTGGAATGCCGACCGATAACACAGACTGACAAATCGGAATCAGACGGCGAATGCTATGAAGCTCAAGTCGAGTCCAAGAAAGAACAACATCTCATCACGCAGCCTGAACTCGATGATTTGGTCCGTGATTTAATACTTACCAAGCAATAAAGTGAACTGCTGGCCTCACGTCTACAAGAAGGGAATCTTCTGGCGGAAGACGTACGAATTACAGCATTCCGAAAGCGCTCCTTGGATTTGCAGGAATATTTCCCAATGAAGAACAATCTTTGTTATTGCATTGATATACATGGTCTGTTCGATGCTCTGGGGTGTGTGCTATGAACCGAATCAGTGGAGATTGTTCATTGATGCATCTCTGTACAGTGTTAAGGGTGTACTGCTACACAATGGGAACACAATGCCTTCTTTCCGATCGCTCATTCAGTCGTCTTGAGAGAAACGTATGACAATGTTGCTTTTATTCTGGACTGTATAAAATACAATGAACATGAATGGGTATTATTCTACTATTACACCCCTCTAACGTCCAGCAATTATTATATGTTCATTAAGTAGATTTTTTAATTCTAAGACACTTTCCTTCGCGTTTCCGTCGCAAATGTTTCGTTTTCGAGATATAAACATTTTTTTGGTGTGTATCTAGTGTGTGTTCGTACGTTCGTTTGTGTGTTCGTACGTTCGTTTGTGTGTTCGTACGTTCGTTTGTGTGTTCGTTTGTGTGTTCGTTACATGTCTGCCCAATCACTGCGTTCCATCCATTTCGAATTTGAATTACTTTCGTACCGGAATGGAACACTCATTCCACTCATTCAGAAGTACATTAGGCCTGGCTCTGTGATTTATAGTGATTCCTGGGCTGCCTACAAGACTATAAGTGATTTAGGTTAGGTTAGGTTAGGATAGGTTAGGTTAAGTCAATTTTGAAGGTGAAATTTATGTTTTTCCTATGGTTTTTGATGTGTTTTAAACGAATCTGACCTTCAAAACCGTCGGAAATGACTCGTTTTCGATTGCCGGCTGGGGGGAGGGGGGTTATCTCAAAAACGAGTCATTTCCGACGGTTTTGAAGGTCAGATTCGTTCAAAACACATCAAAAACCATAGGAAAAACATAAATTTCAACTCGAAAGGGAGACGGGTGTAATATTGTACATTTACCCATGAATGGCTTATCTGCGCAGATTTGAAGGTTGTGGCTATTCTCAATGGATTGCAAACTGGCTGTACGAAATACATGTGTTTCCTATGCAAGTGGGATAGCCGAGCAAGGTCTGAACACTACACACGCTCAGTATGGCCGCCGCGAGACAATTCCTCACCTGGATCTCACAATGTTATTCACGAACCACTAGTACGAAAGGAAAAGGTTATCTTGCCGCCATTTCACATAAAACTAGGGCTGATGAAGTAATTTGCAAAGGCGTTGAAACAGGATAAGCCTGCCTTCAAATATCTAAAGGAAAAATTCCCAAAAATAAGTGATGCCAAGATTATTAAAGAAGGCATATTCGTCGGCTCTCAATTCGCCAACTCATGCTAGACGAACACTTTGAAGCGGTGATGGATGAGGTTGAGCTGGCAGCCTGGCGTGCATTCAAAAACGTGTGAAGCGGTCTACTAGGAAAGACTAAATACGACATCTATGCTGCACTTGTGGATCAACTTATCAACTCATACCAACGTCTCGGATGTAAGATGTCATTGAAATTCATTTTTTGCATTCACATCTCTCATTCTTTCCGGAAAACGCATCTGCTGTTAGCGACGAACATGGGGGAGATTCCACCAGGATATAGCCACAATGGAGAGCCGATACAAAGGGAAGTGGAGTCCTGCTATGCTGGCCGATTTCTGCTGGAATTTAAAACGTGACCTATAAATACAAATAATGAGTTGAAAACAGTATAATACGAGAGTTTTATGTTAATTTTGTGCATATATGTTGAAGTATAACAATAATTAAATTGTTCCATATGATAAAGCCTATCTGTTTATCAATATATTCTTTTTTTGGTATGAAGACGTGACGTGATAGAAAAAAACTATTTTCAGATTTGGAATCAGCACACTCGAAATATTAAGAATGACCGAATGTTATTCCCGTTTTTTTTCTGAACCGAAAATTTGTTGTACAGTGTTATTAATAAAGTTACCAAGAAGTGTGTAAAATCTAGTATCGTATCGAGGGATTGAACGGGAGGTCTATAAACAACAACAAAATTGAAACTAAGACTACGCGCCCTAACTTGTTAGAAAATCAAGAAGAGGAAGAACCATTGTTGTCCCAAGGCGATATGATGACTAAGCTGATTGATGCAGCATTGCTTGTATATATTAAGTTAAGGTGTATATATATCCATCTCATAATTGTAAGGTTAGTGAAAAATTAACTTAATTTAGAGCTAGCATTTTTGGACTCTTGTGGCATCATTGTTTGGCCACTCTGGTGGCATCATTTTGGGGCGCTGCGCGTCCTTTCTACTCGTTTGTGGAACGTCGTACTTACAGGGTGTAGTCTTATAGAGAGCTCTCTTGCAATTCAGTTTGGTTGTTTAGATACAAGATTGTTGCATCGTGCAATAGTCCAGGTTGTGTTGTTGTTGCAAGGTTGAGAAAGAAGACCATAAATAGTGCCCCTTTTGTTTTTATCTTAAATTCATACAACTGAGGCCTAAGGTAGGCCCACATCGAGTCAGCAACCCTGAGGTAGGACCTAATAGGATCTCAAGTCCGTAAGTTTTAATTTTAGCCTAACTTGGGCTGTAGGTTGAACTGGCCCCTTAGAACTTGGCCGTTCACGGCTCAGCTGGGATTTTGAACCCAACAAATAAATAAAATAACATGGTCCTTCGAACCGGATTCTAGCCCAAGACTGAGTCAGTGACTATTTTTCGGCAAAGTTCTGATTGTGCAAATTGTAGCCCAAGTTAGGCCTAGACGGGTTGAGCATTATTGAGTTAAGGTCCCAGGGTAGAAAGTTTGGTCGCCCAATTGCGAAACTTGGCCACTCGTCTGTCGTTGTTTCTGGCCTACATTTTTACCGGTTTGGTTAATTTTGGTTTATTATTGAATTAAGGTCCCAGGGTAGAAAGTTTGGTCGCCCAATTGCGAAACTTGGCCACTCGTCTGTCGTTGTTTTTGGCCTACATTTTTACCGGTTTGGTTAATTTTGGTTTATTATTGAATTAGGTCCCAGGGTAGAAAGTTTGGTCGCCCAATTGCGAAACTTGGCCACTCGTCTGTCGTTGTTTTGGCCTACATTTTACCTGTTTGGTTAAATTTGGTTTATTATTCGTAGGCGAAGGTTGCAGACTTCGGTGCGCCAGTTACTTGGGTGGAAAAATTGGTATTCCATACTGGTGGTTGGTTAGTACCCACCTAGCAATTCAGTTTATTTGAAAAGAGCAAAATTTACGTTTGATCAGTTTGGTTAATTATTTCTGCCAATTCAGCTCATTTGGCATTGAGCCAATTGTGGTTGCATTGAAGATGAGTGCATCTGAATTGAACAAGTTTAAAAAAAGGAGAAGCGCCTACAAAGGTCTAATTACAAAGGTCATTGCCACAATAGATTCTGCCATAGAGCAAGAGGATTTACGCTTAGTGACTGCGCAGCTTTCCATATTAGAACTAAAAAGGTTGCTCTAAGTGAAGTAAATGTTAAAATTGAGGCTCTTATAGAAGAGGATGAAATAGAAAATTACATATTTTACTTTGAAGAGATTATTGATGATATAATTAAAGTAGGCCACCGAGCAAAAGAGTTTAGCAGCTCAGTACAGTTAGAGACCAGGTCTAATAATGAAACACAACACTCAACAAATGATGTTTGTGAAGTTAAGGTTAACAGATCTGCAGTTCAATTACCGAGGCTTGTACTCAAAACATTTTCTGGGAGTATTCAGGAATGGCAAGGGTGGGCAGACAGTTTTCAATCAGCAGTTCATTCTAGTCAAGTGTTAAGTGCGGTGGAGAAGTTTAATTATTTGCAGTCCCTCTTGGAAGGGGAGGCAGCAAAGACAATAGCAGGATTAGCATTAACAGAGGCTAATTATAATGTGGCTTGGGATATATTAAAGAAACGGTTTGGTAAGCAGAGATCTTAATTAAAAGCCACCTCCGTGAACTTTAGCTATACCTCCTGTTAATAATCCTAATAGTATCAAGGAGTTACGGCAGTTATAAGTATGATGAATTTGAAGTTAGAACTAGGTCCTTGGACAACTTGGGTGTAGGAATGGAAAGGTATGGTATAATGTTGGTTACTATACTGGAGTCTAAATTGCCTAGCTCAATTTTGCTTGAATTAAGTAGGGGACCCTCTACAGAACATGCGTACATCCCCCTTCAGCAGATGTTAAGTCTTTTAGGCACAGAATTAGCAAGACGGGAGGGAATTGAGTTTGCACAGTGGGATGTTAAACAAGGGGACAAAGGCAGGCACAGCACCAAAGTTTCTACAAAAAGGAATAGCCCAGGTACAGTGTCAGCTCTACATGCATCCTCTGAGAATAAATTAAAGGGAATCAAGGAATGCATATTTTGCGAAGGCAACCACAAGTCATATAAATGTGAGGTGGCTGAGGCTTTACCTTTTGAGGAGAGAAAGGACAGGGTAACTAAGTCCACAGCATGTTTAAATGTTTTTGAAAGGTCACAGAGCAAGGTTTTGTAAGTTTAAAATTTTGTGCAAAAAATGTCATGGTAGGCATCAGCCATTATTGTGTGAAAACACTCCTAGTAGGCCTACCCCAGAAGTAGAGACATCAGTGGCACATGCCACTGCTATGCAAGGGAGTAAAAGTAAAGGGGGATTATTGCAAACAACTGCAGCCTTATTAATTGGGAATGATGGAGAAGCTACTGTAAGAGTGTTGTTTGATAGTGGTAGCCAGTGTAGCTTTATTAAGACCAGAATTTCCAGAAAATTGAAGTTTAACGAACTTAAGAGGGAAAATTTAAGAATTTCTGGGTTTGGGGGTTCGGTTCAAAACCGAACCAAATTTAAGAAGGTAGAAGTTCTGGTTAAGGGGTTGTTACCGCAAAGTCCCACTATCAAGGTCCAAGCTGTAGAGATTGAGGAACTTTGTGCTCCAGTCACTACTTGTTTAGATATGGCATGTGTCCAAGAATTGCAAGTTAAAGGAATTAATTTGGGCAATAATAAGTTCGAAGGAACAGAAGATATTAGTCTTTTGATTGGAGCTGACTATTATTGGGACTTCATCACTGGTAATATTGTCCGCACATCTCAAGGCTCGGTAGCTATTGAAAGTAAGCTAGGCTGGATGCTACATGGTAGCTATTGCAATGAAATGGAAATTAAGGCTATTTTTGTTAAGATTGAGGAGAACAGCCATGGTTTGGAAAGGCATTTGAAAGCGTTTTGGGAACTTGAATCTATTCGCATAAAGGACAAACAGGCAAGTACAGTGAACAATGATGTTTTAGAACAATTTGAAGAAGGGATTGGGTTTAGAGATGGTTGCTATGAAGTTGGCCTCCCTTGGAAGGATTCTTGCAAACCCGGTTCAAACCTTCAGCTAGCTAATCGGAGGTTGGAGACTTCATTGTACAGGCTAAGAAAGAATGAGGAGTTGTAATTGAATACAATGAGGCCATCCTAAGCTATGTAAGGGAGGGCTATGCTGAAAGGGTGCAAGGTGAGCTGGTGAGCCAGGAGGCACATTATCTGCCACACCATGCAGTGGTACGGCGAGACAAAACTACCACCAAACTGAGGGTAGTTTTTGATGGCTCAGCCAAGGACAAAGGTGGTGTGTCCTTGAATGACTGTTTGGATGCTGGGCCAAATTTAAATGCAGATTTATTTTCCTTGTTACTGAGATTCAGGTTTGGTAGAGTAGCATTGACTGCAGATGTGAAGCAAGCTTTTTTGCGGATAAAGTTAAAACCAGAGGACAGAGATGCAGTAAGGTATCTGTGGGTGGATACGAAAGACTTGTTGGAAAATGAACCTAAGGTTCAAGCATATAGAATGAACTCAGTGTTGTTTGGCCTCAGCTCTAGTCCATTTCTGTTGGCAGCTACTATGCAGTACCATTTTAAGAAATATTCTGAAGTCTATCCTAACACTATTGAACACATAAGGAAAAATTTTTATGTTGATGATTTGCTGTGTTCCGTGGATAATACAGAAATGGCTAAACAGATATTCATGGAGGCTAGAGATATAATGAGGGAGGCTGGCATGGAGCTTAGAAAATGGCAGACCAATCATTCTCAATTACAAGAGTTTATGAGTCAGTCCTGTGTAGTACCTGATGCAGCAGAAAGTATTGAGGATTCTGGTATTAAGGAGTTGTGGGCAATAGACGCGAAGGTGCTAGGCATTGTTTGGCAGCAAGGAGATGATTTGTTTACCTTCAATGGGAAATCTTTAGTAGAGCTGGCCGAGAATGAGACAAGGTGGACAAAACGTACAGCTCTTAGTTTGGCCTCAAAGGTCTTTGATCCTTTTGAATTCCTGGCTCCATTTGTGATAAAGTCAAAAATTTGGTTTCAGAGCCTCTGGGAAATTGGACTTGGTTGGGACCAAGAGTTACCTGATCATATGGTGGTAAGGTGGAAATATTGGTTCAAAGAATTGGCACATCTTGGAGACATTGAAATCCCAAGATGGTACTTTGGAGAGTTGAACAATAGTCCAGACAATTTGGAGCTGCACATCTTTTGTGATGCAAGTGAGGAAGCCTATGCAACTTGTATTTATTAAGAGGCGCATTGCAAGAAGAAGTAAGTTGCAGGTTGGTTGCTGCAAAGAGCAGAGTAGCACCTTTGAAAAGGCTTTCTGTTCCAAGGTTGGAATTGATGGGTGCCGTTATTGCTAGTCGGCTTGCAGTTACAGTGCAAAAGTCTTTGGCCCTCTATGAAATTCCAAGCTATTATTGGACAGACTCCACTATAGTTTGGCACTGGTTAAGAAGTCAGGCAAGGAAATGGAAACCATTTGTTGTCAATAGGGTGGAGGAAATTCAAGCGCACACAGATCCCAAGCAATGGAAGCATTGTCCAGGCACCCAAAACCCAGCTGATTTACCAACACGAGGAATTTCAGTGAAAGATCTTGCACAGTCAAGTTTGTGGTGGAATGGGCCAGAGTGGCTAAAACTTGGAAGTGAAAACTGGCCTTCTAATCAGCCTATTGTAGGAGAATGCCAGGCTGAAGAAGCATGGGTGAGTGAGGTGAGAAAATGCGCTGTGAACAGTTGTCAAGTTATGCAGCAGGACCCCATATTGAGGCTTGAGGACATTAGCAGTCTGAAAAGATTGTTAAGAGTGACAGCATGGGTATATAGATTTACCAACAATATTAAGGGAGAAACAAGAAGGGACGGAATTCTGAACAGTAATGAGATTCAGCAAGCCAGGAAATACTGGGTGGTATATGTGCAGAAGGAAAAATTTGGTGAAGAGAGGGAATTGCTCACCATCCATCCATTACAGGTTCTACCAACACATTCTGCTCTCAAGGGTTTGGATGTGTTTTTGGATCAGGATTTATTGAGAGTACAGAGGTAGACTACAGTTTTCTGGGCTTCCAGAGGAGAAAAGACCTCCAATTTTGCTACCTTCTGGGGGGCACTTTGTGGACCTTTTGATCCTGGATACTCATCATAAGCTGTTACATGCTGGAGTTAGAGAAGTGATAATAGAGATCAGACAACAGTTTTGGATTCCCAAAATTAGACAAGTAGTAAAAAATGTCGTGCATAAGTGTGTGGTTTGCAAGCGTTGGAGTGCAAAGCCTTATTATGAAAAGGTGGCTCCACTTCCAAGAGAACGGTGTGTCTATACTGCCCCATTTGATGTAGTGGGAGTAGACTTTGCAGGACCAGTCTATGTGTATGAGCGAGGGGAGTCTAACAAAGGTTATATATGTCTTTTCACCTGTGCTACCACCAGAGCTATCCATTTGGAGTTGGTAAGCAACTTAAGTAGTGATGTATTTCTTTTGGCCTTTAAACGGTTTGTGAACAGAAGGGGTTTCCCAAATAAAATCATATCGGATAATGCAAAAACCTTCAAAAGGGCTGCAAAGGAACTCCAAGAAATTTGGTCCTTGCTAAAAGAGGAAGGATTCCAATCCTACTTTTCACACCAAGGGGTACAGTGGGAGTTTATTGTTGAGAGAGCACCATGGTGGGGAGGATTTTGGGAAAGGCTAGTGAGAAGTGTAAAGTGTCCATTTGAGCAAAGAAGAATTCTGCACTGTTTTATGTGAAGTAGAAGCAATGGTGAACAGTAGGCCTATCACTTTTGTTTATAACAGTATGCAGGATGCGGAGCCAGTGACACCAAATCATTTTCTTTGTGGTAAACGATTAACATCAAGCCCCAGTGTGCCAGAAGACTTGCAGCCTATCCAGAGCACTCAAGGAGAGTTAACCAGACGGTTCAGGTACCTTGAAGAGCTACAAGATCAGCTATGGAAGAGGTGGCAGATGGAATACTTGCCAGAACTCAATTATTACCCATCTGGCAAGGTAAAGGGCTCCAATGCAAATTGTATCAAGGTGAGAGAAGTGGTAATGATTGGGGATGAAAGACCAAGGCAATGCTGGAAGCTTGGCATAATTGAAGAGTTGTTTGTTGGCAAAGATAATTTAGTTAGGTCTGCACTGGTAAAGACTTCAGGAGGAAAGTTAAAGAGACCTATACAAAAACTCTATGCTTTAGAAATCAGCACAAACACAGATAGTCAAGATGAAACATTTGAGTTACAGCCTCATGGAGAAGGCTTGGCTAACCTTGCAGAAGGTAATGACAACAATGCCTCTTCGGTGGGGAGTGTTAGAAAATCTAGAAGAGGAAGAACATTGTTGTCCCAAGGCGATATGATGACTAAGCTGATTGATGCAGCATTGCTTGTATATATTAAGTTAAGGTGTATATATATCCATCTCATAATTGTAAGGTTAGTGAAAAATTAACTTAATTTAGAGCTAGCATTTTTGGGCTCTTGTGGCATCATTGTTTGGCCACTCTGGTGGCATCATTTTGGGGCGCTGCGCGTCCTTTCTACTCGTTTGTGGAACGTCGTACTTACAGGGTGTAGTCTTATAGAGAGCTCTCTTGCAATTCAGTTTGGTTGTTTAGATACAAGATTGTTGCATCGTGCAATAGTCCAGGTTGTGTTGTTGTTGCAAGGTTGAGAAAGAAGACCATAAATAGTGCCCCTTTTGTTTTTATCTTAAATTCATACAACTGAGGCCTAAGGTAGGCCAACATCGAGTCAGCAACCCTGAGGTAGGACCTAATAGGATCTCAAGTCCGTAAGTTTTTAATTTTAGCCTAACTTGGGCTGTAGGTTGAACTGGCCCTTTAGAACTTGGCCGTTCACGGCTCAGCTGGGATTTTGAACCCAACAAATAAATAAAATAACAAACTTCAACGCATATCGCATTAATTACTGCAGGAAAATCTATCTTAACCTCGATAGCCCTAAGGGAATTACGAAACGCCGCCACCACCAATCCTATGTAACCTATCATTAGTAAAGTAATGGTATTGATGAGTGATCCACAAGATCCAAAGTTTTGAAGTTTATGTCCAGCTAGTAGATGTGTGACAATCTGCAATTTGCAGAGATCAATTGGATCTTGATTTTGCGTGTAGCTGTATTTGTGGTTTGTTTGTATTAACAGTGGAGCCACCCAGATGGGCCGAAGGGCCCTTAGTGTGCCCACTATAAAATTTTTACCGTGTTACCATGGAGCTTCATGAGCAAGACAGAAAATTTTTAGAAGAAGACTACAGCAACCTTCAAAGTACTTCAGACATGAATAATCAAGATCTATTTGACTCATCAGATCCCTTTATATATTCCATCTGCAGAAGCAATAAATGGTAAGAAAATATTTAAATGGAAAAAAGTTACTCAGTTATCAAGCACCTCTCTTAATGACGAAAATGTTGATCCCTGGAGTAACAGTATTTTTTTATAAAGTTTTAATTCCTCAAATTGATTATAATCCTTCTGCATATGATGTATTTTAGCATGTTGCAAACTTTGATAAGTTTATTTCAGACATAGTGATACCTCAAACCATTCTTTACAGCAAACAAAAGGGTGGCACATTTAAAACTAACATAGAAGAAATGAAGGCATTTTTTGGAATGAACATTGTAATGGGTTATCATATTCTTCCTTTGAGGGACTATGGTCATCTGAACCTGACCTTGGGGTGCCTTTTATAGCAAATATAATGCCTTTAAAGAGACATGAAGAAATAAGATCTTTATTGCATTTCAATAATAATGCCCTGATGAAAAGAAAGTCATCAATTACACGATAGGGCTTTTAAAATTAGACCAGTAATAAACCACTTTAATAACCGCTTTCAATCTTGTTTATCGCCATCGAAATGCCAATCAATTGATGATCACATGAAGAAGTTCAAAGGACACAGTATACTTCGTCAGTATGTGAAAGGAAAACCTATCAAATGGGGCTTCAAGATGTGGTGTCGATGCTCTTCTAACACCAGATACCTATACGAGTTTGATTTGTATACTGGAAAGAAAAATGGAACCATTGACTGTGGACGTGGAGAATCTGTTGTAATCCAATTAACTGAAAAAATACGAAACTTAGGATGTGAAGTGTACATACGTAACTGTTTTAATTGTACATCGCTGCAAAGTGCTTTGCTTGAAAGGCAGATTTTCAGTGCTGGGACAGTAAAGATAAATAGCAAAAATCTGCCTACAAAACAAGTAAAACTGGATGAAGATGTGAATAAAGGAGATATTGAGTGCTTTGAATTTTCAGGAGTATATTATGTGAAATGGATGAATAACAATTCTGTGCATATGCTATCGAATTTTTTATCTGCTTATCCTTATGTCGAAACAAATCGGAAAAAGAAAGGTTCAGTTTCAACTGAGAAAGAGATTTGTCCAAGAGTTGTTCAGCGTTATAATGAACACATTGGGGGAGTCAACATTATGATGTCAGAAAAAAACACTTTACCAATACAACCATAGATCAAGAAGTAAATACTATCTAAGACTAGTTAGTGTACGATCTAATTGATATTGCAGTAAACAATGCTTTCATCGTGTATTCCAAAATTGTAGCCGATTATCCTGGGAGTGACAAGATTGAGTCCTCCAAAGACTACAGAAGAGTTATAGCAAGAAGCCTCATTGGTAATTACTAGAGCCCGGATGTTCAGGCAAAATGCCATAAATGCCTTTTTTTGCCTTTTTTGGGAGTATGAGTATGATAATGCCTATTTCGTTGAAAATGCATATTTTTGCCTTTTTAATTAGATTATAAAGAAAAAAGACATAAATAGGCATTTATAGGAAAATTATCATGTATCAGTTACGAATAGACTAACCAGGAATGCGCAGATAACGTGAATGAAGATATCGTGGAATTTCATATTGCGGAAATGACGTCATGTATGATTGACGTTATCAGCTGAGCGCAGTATCTGAAAACTAGCCTCGCACGGCCATTTCCTCATATTCGTTGTTCTAAACTTGAATGATATTTAGAAGACGTTAATATGCCAAAAGTTAGTTCATCTTCAAGTAGTAAACTGAACCAACATGTTCGTGACTTTGGAAAAGATATCTTTTCCACAGATGGCACAGTGTTATTTTGTAAAGTGTGTGACAAAGCAGTTAATAGTGAGAAAAGGTACTTTGTTTCCCAGCATGTGCAGACCGTTAAGCACAAAGCTTCTGCTGAAAAGATGAAACCAAACAGCCTACAAACGTGTTTGATGACAACATTTGCTTCAACGTCAAGTCGTCAATCTACCTTTTCCTTGGAGCTATGCAAATCATTTATTGATGCTGGAATTCCACTGTGGAAGTTGGAAAACAAATCATTAAAGACCTTTTTAGAAAAATACACAAAAGTTATTCCAAGTGAGTCCACTCTTCAAAAAAATTATGTGGATACAAACTACGCCTTTGCAATGCAGAAAATACGTGAAGGCGTTGCAGATAACAAGATATGGATTTCAATAGACGAGACCACCGATTCCATGGGTAGATATATGCTAACGTGATTATAGGTACTTTGGAAGCTGATTAGACGCCGAAAGTTTATCTGCTGACATCAGAAGAGCTGCCAAAGACCAACAGCTCAACAATAGCTCAACTTTTCACAACATCCCTCGCTTTGCTTTGGCCAGAGGGCATCCAGCATGAAAAAGTTCTTTCTTCATGACAGACGCAGCGCCGTACATGAAGAAGGCAGGAACAGCATTGAAAATTCTTTTTCCACAAATGCTACATGTTACTTGTTTGGCTCACGCACTTCACCGTGTTGCTGAGCAGATACGAGGCTTGTTCCCCAATGTCCACAAATTAATTTCTAATGGAAAGAAGATATTTCTTAAGGCACCATCAAGATGTCATATGTTGCATGAAATAGCGCCTGAACTCGCATTGCCGCCACAGCCCGTTTTGACGAGGTGGGGAACCTGGATCTCGGCTGCGTTGTATTACACGTCAAATTTTGACAAGTTCGAGAAGTTGTATCAGCACTTGACATCGAAGATGCTTCATCAATCCGCATCGTGATGGACCTCATTGAAGATAGATCTCTTCGCAATGAACTTTCATACATCACTTCCACTTTGCAAAAATACCTGAGAACATTACTGCTCTTGAAACTAGGAACCAGCCGTTAATCGACGCTTTGAAAATTTTTGAGTTAGTCATTGCAGACATCAGTCAAGCGCCCGGCGAGAAAGGTGAATCTGTTCGCGAAAAATGTGACCGAGTGATACGAGCAAATGCAGATCTGGAACGACTAAAGAACATTGCACACGTTCTTGAAGGACACACTGATGCCGATGTAGGGGATATGAATCCCATGAATGTATCATGCTTCAAATTTGCTCCTGTTACATCAGTGGAAGTAGAGAGGTCATTCTCGCTGTACAAGCATGTTCTTTCAGACAGAAGAAGAGGCCTAAAAGTTGAAAACATAAAAAAATTACTTGTAATTATGTGTAATTCAGACTAATAATGTGCGACGTAGTCTCAAGGTAATGAAACTAATGATACATTCATACATTATTATATAACTTATTTTGTTTTGTGTGTTTTTGATCGGTATAAAATAAATGCCTATTTTTGCCTATTTTATACTTTTATTTTGCCTATTTTTCAATTTTATAATGCCTAAACATCCGGGCCCTAGTAATTACACAAGCAGAAAAAGAAAAAGTATAACGACTCCAATCATCAAAAAGAAAGTAGCTTTGCGAGTAATTCCATTGCCAATGAGTGAGCATACAATGATAAAATCAGAAGAAAGGAAACGTTGTAAGCTGTGTACCCGAAATAAAATTCAAAACCGAACAAATAACGTTTGTAAAACTTGCGATATTCATTTGTGTTATGTAACCAGAAGAAATCGTTTTGAATTATATCATAATTAATTCTATGATAGTTAAAATTATTAGTCAATGGAAAAAGTTGTGTACAAATTCAGTTGTTGTTTTTTAATTCCAGTGGGCATAAGTTTTTTTTTTTAACTTTTGCTTTAGTATGACCTGCATTCGACCCCTTAGCAGGATTCCGCCTCATTTTGAGGGAATTTCTACAATACCCATTTATCTACTACCAAAGAAAGGATGAACAGCTGGGAAAGCTGCTCGCCAACTGCCAATGACTGGAATCTAATCTAGGACGATGGATTGGTAGTCAGCGATGCTAACCACTACACCACTGAGGCATATACAGGGGTTGGACAAAATAATATGAACACCTTGATAAATGGCGGTTTTTATTCTTAATATGGAGTTGGTCCTCCTTTAGCGGCAATAACAGCTGCAATGCGTCGGGGAATTGATTCATACAGCTTTTGGACAGTGGCTAGAGGAATCCTGAGCCATTCTTCGAGCAAACCCTGCTCCAGTTCATCCAAAGACGCCGGCGGTGGGAATCGGCTTCTGACCTGCTGCTCCAACTGACACCACAGATGCTCGATAATGTTAATATCCGGGGATTGTGGAGGCCAATCCAAGCGTTCTACTTCACTAACATGCTCTTCAAACCAGTTTTTAACGACCCCAGCGGTGTGGATTGGTGCATTATCATCCTGGAAGACGGCGCCGCCATTGGGAAACAGCGTTTGGACCATGGGATGGACCTGGTCAGCTAATATTGACAGATAGACCTGGGCGTTAACCCTACCATGCAGTACTACAGCTGGGCCAAGAGTATTCCACGATATTGCTGCCCAAACCATCACAGATCCGCCTCCATGCTTAACGGTTGGGGTCAGGCAGTCGGGGTCATAAGCATCTTTAGGCTGTCTCCAGACGTAAACTCGACCGGAACATGGAAATAGCGTAAAGGAGGATTCGTCGGAGTAGACTACAGTCTTCCACCGGTCCATTGACCAATTCTTATGGTCATTACACCATTTTCTACGCCGCTCAATGTTGATGTGCGAAAGGAAGGGTTTGGCAATTGCAGCCCTCCCATGGTATCCAGCTCCATGGAGCTCGCGACGTACAGTTCTGGTCGATACAGGGCTTGCAAGATGTTGGTTAAGCTCTGCAGTCACTTTTGGAGCTGTGGTCTTATGGTTCTTTGTCACAATGCGCTTTAGCACCCGGCGGTCTCGATCACACAGCTTCTTCTTGCGTCCACTATTGCATTTGTCGGTGCTTGTCTTTCCATGGTTTGGTATGCAGACATGACCATAGAGACAGTTCCTCTGGATACATTGAACATCTGAGCGGTTTTCGTCACGACAGCCATCCGCGCTCCGACAATTTGCCCTCTTTGGAAGTCTGACAGGTCTTTCATAACTGCTAATTCATAATTCACTCAGATCTGTAAAAACAACGTGAGGGTTATAACATGACGTATACACTCTCTGTTACGCATTTAAATAGGTTTGCCAGTCATTTGACTGTTTACTTTGTGTCTGAGCAGTCCGTAAAGATAACCGGTGAAATCGGCGGGTGTTCATATTATTTTGTCTAACCCCTGTATATACAGGGTGGCGCAAAAGTCGCGCATCATAGGGATTTTCAGTGTTAATTACATTATTTTTTTTCCTTTTAGGTAGGGGATGGCTGCGAAATTAACAATAGACGAGAGGGTGAGTTTGGTTTTAATGCATGGAATGCCAGGTACTACAAATCGACTTCTTGTACTTCGTATTCCATACATTAAAACCAACCTCACTTTCTCGTCTACTGTTAATTTCGCAGCCATCCACTACGTAAAAGAAAAAATAATATAGTCAACACTGAAAATTCCTGTGATGCGCGACTTTTGTGCCACCCTATATATATATATATATATATATATATATATATATATATATATACAGGGTGTCCCGTAAGTCTGGAACCATAGGGTAATATAAGTAATTCATGTTTTTGTTTCTTTGAGTAAGGAAGAATGCATCCAGGTCATTCTGCTCGTAGGAAATCGGAGTCAGAGGGAGGTCGCTGAGGAATTTAACAGATTACATCCGGACCGCTCGCCGATAACACACAGCTGTATCGGCAAACTTGTAGCAAAGTTCAGGGAAACGGGATCCATAGGAGATAAACCACGCAGTGGACCTCCGAGGACATCCACCGACGATGACACAGCCGCTACCATCCTCGCTCATTTCACAAACAGTCCCCAAAAGTCTCTTCGGCGTTTTTATTGCCGTTTTTATCATTTTGCCCTATGGTTCCAGACTTACGGGACACCCTGTATGTATATATATATATATATATATATATATACCAGTAACAAAAGTAAGACTTGCGTAAAATATTTTCTATATAAAAAAAACTGCCTTAAGGGATAATGGTACCACGCTGTATTTTATATTCATTTGTAGAGGATGTATTTAACATGATTAAAAAACAATTACTAATATTTTTTA
Source organism: Bathynomus jamesi (assembly GCA_023014485.1). Lineage (NCBI taxonomy): Eukaryota > Metazoa > Arthropoda > Malacostraca > Isopoda > Cirolanidae > Bathynomus > Bathynomus jamesi. The sequence goes on from JAJOZX010001161.1 coordinate 201,686, forward strand.
TATCCTTTAAAAGATTGATGGCATTCCATACAGTGAACACTGATTTCTCTAACCACTAACAATCGATAATGCAATATTACTAAACGTTTGGGCCATGTATGTCCAGGGGCGGATCCAGAGCACAATTTTCGGGGAATGGGAGCGGTCACCTTCCAGAAGCTGAGATTATAATAAATTGGTAGGCAACTGGTGTGACAGAATTGCAAATGATTATCACGGCTTCGTTCTGCCTATAAAGAATGCAGGAAGGTATCGGTTTTGAGTCAAAAACGTCAATTCCTTAAGATGACAGTAAGCTCCACTGAGGCATAAAATTAGCGCAACAACATTTACATTATTAAGCATTATCATTAGGGACAGTTAAAAAAGAAATATCCTGCCTTCCCATAAATCAACCCTTGCTTATGTCATAATTATAGCTAAACTGGCTCTTAGCCATGATCTGGACATTGTTCTGGTAAATCTCTAACAGCTTTCCAATTATTTTTGTATGTTATAGTTAACACGTTTCCAGTGGAAAGGTAAAAGGCAAGAAGATTGGAAACTTGAGCTAGTACGACCCGAACACGCGTCGCGTGGTTTGGGAGTCAGAATGTTGACCCTAAAAAGTTTGTTCAATAATTAATTAGCCTGTTTGACCATGCTCCATTAATTTCTCGGTTTTACACAAATGAATGCGTTTTAAGTGCAATCAGTGGCGCACTAACTCGACCAACAAATAGCTTGATAAAACCAAAAGTTATAAGCTGACGAGGAAGCTTTTAGCATTGGCTGTATCCCAGGGTTCGTACGCTCCTTGAAACACCTTTAATTTTGACAAACTCATTCAAGGACCTTGAAACTCCTTAAAAAATGATTTATATCCTTGAATAATCATTTCTATCCTTGAATTACTACCGGAGTCGGGAAAGTACTTGTATTACTTTTAAGTCTCCAACAAAGTGCAGTATACAGGGTGTTTCAGGAGGAAAGGTCAATACTTCGGGAGGTGATAGCATCGGTCATTGTGAGAAAAAAAGTTCATATGAACATGTGTCTAATTCTGAATGGTTACGGAGATAGAGCTGTTTGAATCTGATGCGCACGCAGCTCTTCCTCCCCCTTCCCTCCCCTATAACCTTGAACCATGTAAGCTGTAATGTAAGCATGTAACATAAGCCAATCGACAGCTGACTGTTGTGAGTGACATTGTTTGGTGTTTGAAGCAGTGTTAAGAATGCCACACACCTTCACACATGCCGAATATGCAGATATGGTGTATGTCTACGGTTTTTGCGATGGAAGTGCAACAGCTGCTGTTGTAGAATACAGTCAACGGTTTCCGAACCGCAGAATTCCGGATCAAAGTGTGTTTACCAGGGTTTTCAACACATTGCGTGTAAGATTGGTACACTACCCAGCGCTCATGTTTCATCTGAACGTGAAGGTCAACAAGATGTGGATGAAGTGGAAAACATTCTTCAGTTGGTAGAGCGTAGTCCTACTACTAGCTCACGAAGAATTTCTACACGTCTCGGTGTACCACACACAAGAGTATGACGAACATTACGTGAGGAAGGCTTGCATCCATATCATGTACAGCGTGTACAACACCTTCAACCAGGAGACGATGCCATGCGACTGGAATTTTGTCATTGGGTAAATGCTAATCGCCGATTGCTTCGGTTAATACTGTTCACCGATGAAGCTACTTTCACCCGTGACGGTATCAACAACACTCGTAACTCTCATCCGTGGTCAGACGAAAATCTAAATGACACTGTGGAAACAAATTTTCAACATCGCTTCTCTGCCAATGTGTGGTGCGGTATCATCGATGATCAGCTGATTGGCCCTGTTACTTTAGGTTTAGAGAATCGTCTTACAGGACAAAGTTACCTAGAATTTCTGCAAAATGAATTGCCAGGACTATTGGAGGATGTTCCTTTGGCTACACGCGCTGGTATGTACTTTCAGCATGACGGAGCTCCTCCACATTCTACCCGTCTGGTGATGCAATACCTAAATCAAACTTTCCCTGGTCGATGGATCGGCCGCGGTGGTCCCATTCAATGGCCACCAAGGTCTCCAGACCTCTCTCCGTTAGATTATTGTTTGTGGGAGTGGATGAAAAGTCAAGTTTACAAAAAAAAGGTGGATACACGAGACGAATTGCTCGCGCGCATTTTGAATGCTGCTGCCCGCATAAAGGAACGTCAAGATCAACTCAGACGAACAACACGCGATCTTCGCACACGAGTTGCAAAGTGCATTGAGGTTGACGGTGGGATTTTCGAAAACGTATTGTAAACTGTAACAAATTTGTCATTTTTGTATCTGATACCATTCAAAATGCCAATGTTTAAACATTAAATGTTAGAAACAGTAATTGGTTTCTCTTTCTTAATTACCATTAACAATGCTTTTGTATTTGTAAATTCAAACAGCTCTATCTCCGTAACCATTCAGAATTAGACACATGTTCATTTTTCTCACAATGACCGATACTATCACCTCCCGAAGTATTGCCTTTCCTCCTGAAACACCCTGTATAAAAGTATAAAAAATTTGAATTTTTCAATTAAAATAATTATTGAATTATGTTTATAGCCATACTTTGAAGCCAGGTTCTTTTCCTGACTCGAACCAATTTTTTTGCCTTGTACATTTCTGCATTTTAGTAAACAATTTATGTCACTAATTTATTTAGTGTATAAGATATATTGATTATTTGAATTTATGTGATGATATACGTTGTGTATAAAAGAGGTTTGTATATTATGTACGAAAGGTTTGAATTTATTTGGTTATGGTTTGAATTTGTGTGGTGATATATGTTATATAGGGTGAACCAAATGTAGGTGGACAGTAAATGATAACGTTTATTTTGAGAATACATATTTAATTTTTTTGTATACTATAATACAAAATAAAATTTAAATAAATTTAGTTATAATATTTAATATAATAAAACACAAACACCATAGTTATAATGAACACCATAGTTATAATATAATATAACACAAACCGTATTCAACCTACTGTCCACCTACTTTTGGTTCACCGTGTATATGAAGCAATATTTTATATCAAAATACATGTTCTTCATATAAAAATTTCGCAAATCTGTTTACAAAACTTTTATATTATAAGAATTATGTTTGAATCTATGTTTGGAATTTATATATATATATATATATATATATATATATATATATATATATATATATATATATATATATATAATTATATATTTATATATATATATATATAATTATATATATATATATATATATATATATATATATATAATATATATATATATATATATATATAATTATATATATATATATATATAATTATATATATAGTATATATTATATATATATAATAATATATATATATATATATATATAATATATATATATATATTATATATATATATATATATTATATATATATATATATATACACGGTCTGTCAAAAAAAACAGCCAAATTCAAACCTTTATTGAAACAAAACCATTTATTTAATTAAGTTGAATTTTTTACACAATAAAGTATAGGTAATCACCTATTATCTTTTAAATTTTTATGACGATATCTTCAGAATTGTTAATTTTATTAATAATTAACTAAAAAGTGAGATTCTCCTACTTAACATGAAAAAAAAAAATTTTACGATATACTGTAGATAATTTTTAGTTTAATAAAATTAAAAGAACTGTTCAATATGATTCCCTTGCATTTCTATCACTTTTTTAATCTTGGTCTGAATTCGTCTATTGCTCGATTTATTTGCTTTTGGGGGAGCTCTGCCCATTTTGCGATAATCAACTCACGCAAATGATTGACATCCCTTTATTCTATTCCTATACACTCTCTCTGCCAAGTTTTCCCATATTCCGTAGTCTACAGGGTTTAGGTCAGGGCTGTTAGGTGGCCAATTATTCGGTTCCAGAAATTCAGGCACATTCTTTTTCAAATATTCGATGGTTGTTTTGGCAGTATGTGATGTTGCACCAGCTTGTTGAAAAATAAAGTAACCTTGACTAGCCAAGTTTCTCATTTCTGGAAGCATTTTCTCAAGCAGGGTATTTGAATAATATTGAGCATTAATTTTCACTCCTGGCTCAATAAAAAATATTTAAGTTTTTCCCAACTTGGACACTCCAACAGAAACCATGACGCTAGAAGAAAAGTGACTCCTTGTTGCGTACAGTCTTTCATCTTGGATTTCATTTTTCTTCGCAACATCAGAATAAACCCGGTCATTCTGTGAGTTTCTTGGTGGCTCTACCGTAAAACGTTTTTCATCCGTAAAAAATGTCTTGGAAAGTTTATCTTCAGTTATTATACGTAAAATACGTTTGGATTTCTCAACTCTTTTCTGACAGTTTACTTCTGACAATCTTTGTCCATGCACTCTTTTAAATGGTTCAAATTGCAGATCAGATTTAATAATCGTTCTTACGCTTGATTCTGATATTTCTAGTTCTTTTGATATTTGAGCAGGTGTCATGTGGCTATCAGGTCGATCCTCTTGACTAAGGATACGTTCCTCCACTTTCTGAATATTTTCATCTACTCTAACTGATTTTGGTCGGCCACTACCAACCTTCCTTTCAATGCTTCCTGTTTCATCGATAGTTCTCAATAAGTAATCTAAACCTGATCTAGTCCATCCTTTATAATCGAATTCAGAAAGTAATTTCCTTGCACTATAACCTTTTTCAACTCTATAATGCTTTATAATTATTTTATCTTCATGTGAGAATGGCATATTTAGAGGTATTCACGAAAAATTTTAAATCTAAACAAATTCTGAAAAAGAGAAAAAAGGAGATATTACATAATGAGAAAAACAGAAATTTTCGCAATCTGTAGAAATAACCGCATAACTCCTAAAATATTTAAAATAAAGTTATAAAATTATTACAGATTATTTATGAGCCTTTTATTTATTTAGTGTAAACAAATATTTGAAATCTCTATCAAATTGTGCATTTTATAGAGATTTCAAATTGGCTTAGTTTTTTTTGACAGACCCGTTATATATATATATATATATATATATATATATATATATATATATATATATATATATTAACCCTCCGTCTATGGCCCTGGGGTGGTTCGGAATCGACGGGGGTTCTGGTTAGGAGGCAGCAACGGATATTTCTTCTATAACATTCTAATTCTTTTCTCTCGCTTTATGGGGTCGACAGTTGTTAATTCTTCAGTCGTGACCCGCCGGTCAAATGGTGGGTCGCCACTTGTTAAACTCTTCTCTTTCTATAATACTCTGATACTTTCTCTGATACTAAAATTATCGACTTTTCTTTTATACTTATCGACTTTACTGACTAAGTTCTTCTGAAGAGAGCACGGCTCGAAGAGGAAAATAAAAAGTTTATCGTACTGTAATCTACTTCTAAAAAATGTACAGGTAGTGCTCTGAATTTACAGGGGTAGAGGTTCGACCTCTTTCGACCATAGCTCAGGCCGGAATCTAAAAAGTTAAGGAGGCAAGGGGCCTCTGCCCCCTCCTCGCAGCGAGGCTGCTAACAAGGGAGTCTCGTAGCAGTGACCAAAGCCGAGAGCCGTAATGAAGTGCAATTCATTTTACAAATACATGTATAATATAAGCCTAAATGTTGGGGGAAGACAGTTGAAGGTTAAGTTCCCCCCTTTTAAACACATGATCAGATGTTTGAAAGATTCCAAATAAAAATTTAAAAAAATAAAAAAACTAATCGTATATTTTTGCCGAATCTTCATTTCTGAAGGCGATATCATTTCATAGTAGTACATAAGTACAATTTAAGTACACGACTGAGTATGTATTAATTTTGGTTCATTACAATTACGATTACAATTACCAATTAATTCATATTCACTTATTATTGTTTAATTACACTTCTATTAAAGTACCATCTTACATTATATATTAAATCATTACATTTAATTACAGTCTCATTGAAGTACATTACGTCGTTTACCATTCTTACAGTGTTTTTATATATTTATATATGGTTATAATATATGGTTATTATATATGGTTATTATATATGGTTATTAGTACAACACAAGTACATGAGACATGACACACATAATATAACATAACGCATGATAATGTTATAAATTCGAATCAGAGCGAGAGGAGATTTTTATCTTAGAAGCGTTCACTTCTGTCGTAGTTCGCGGAATTTGATCACTTACCTCAGCATTTTCGAGTTCATTGCGGGAGGTGATATAATAAAAAATAAAAATAAAAAAAATAATACGAGAACGTATTTGTGCGTTTTCGAACGAATGCATAAAGTTTTGCGTTTCATAGATTGACACGAGTAAAAATGAATATTTAATAAAATTTATATAGAATAATGACCAAGATAAGATATGGACGTATGGGGGCGGGGATATGGTCGAATAATAGTTATATTTATACTACATAACATAAATAATGACTTCTATAGAGTGTACAGTTTTTAGTATGATGTTAAAGAATTTTCATACATTGAATACTAGAGATATGATGAAGGGAAATTAATGACGGGAAAATGTGACGTCATAGTTATTGAAATTGTACGTATAGTACAAATCATTATTAGGAAAGATAAATTAGAGAAATACAGTAATGAATAAAGAAGTACAAATCGAAATTCTATCCAAAACTCGCTTAGGCGATTTTGGTTTCTTATGTAAAAATGAACATTCAAACATAAAAACTATAAGAACATAAGTACTGCATGAAGATAATGAATCCATATAATGATGGTATAGGAATTGTTCATTGTTCATTTATATATATATATATATAATTATATATATATATAATATATATATATATAATATATATATATAACTAATGTATATGGTTGTAAATTTTGACTTGGTCCGCAATCGATATGGACCGTGACTTGATGGATACCGTAATGAAATTGACTGGATTCTTTGGATCTGATATATTTGCATGTCCGTTATAAATAGATATAGAGTGTAACATATTTGTGGATAGTAGTCTATTATGACTTGATCCTCTGGATCGAGAGATTCTATCTTTAGTTTTATAATGTTTCAGACCAACAAAGACCCTAGGATCCACTCATGGCTGGTCTGCCTAACTGTGTTCGTAATCGTGTATTGTGTATGTCCTCCGTGGTAGCGGAGGGGACCTACAATTTTACTTGGGTTCCGAACCACAAGAACATAAGAAATTTATGTAAAAACTGCCGGTAAATTGGCAACAACCAATTTTTACGAAACTAAATAATTATCAATATAAAACTAATTAATTATCGATTTAACATTATTATAACATTATATATATATATATATATATAAATATATATATAATAAATAAAATCAGAGATGGGAAATCGGATCGGATTCGAATCGATAATCGGAATTAATCGATATTTTTTGAGAAATCTGAATCGAAAAAAAATTCGAATCGAGAAACGGGCGCGGATCTGAATCGAAATTTTGATCCGAATCGAAAAGAAACGATGAATCCGAATTCGAATTCAAATCGATAAAAAATATGGATCCGGATTTTAAAAATTTGGTTATAACTTATAAATAACTTATAAGGCTTATTAACGTTTCCGGTTTCACCACAGGTAAAGACTGACCTTTCCGAGAATCTGTTTGCTCGGACAAAAATCATACTAATCCTATACTCCATCCATTAAGGTGCTAATCCTAATCCTTAAATTTTGGTATTGTCCGAGAGTGACAATTTCACACGCTCCTCAAAGAAATAACCTTTTGCCTTCGAACATTGAAAATATCTTAGTTGTCAGGGCTAATTTTAATTTGTAAATTTGTATCTATACAGTGGATATATTTCTTAAAGTATTATTATCATATTTTAATTTTTATGTATGTTATAATTAATATTTCTTGTATATATGAGCCTTAATTGTTTAATAAATTAGCTTATATGAATGATTTTTTTTTGCACCTTATTAAGAGTAAATCTAAAGTTATTACTTAGATCGTTAATAGACTGAGAATTATGTGTATTATTATTAAAAATGAAACTTATTAATAATAGCCACCCCTTGACTAAAACAACGATGATAGGTATAATTTTATTAAATGAACTCATAAAAATCAAGAAAAATTAGGCCTGGATCCGAATCGGATTCGAATCGGATCGAAATCGAAAAAGAAATAATCCGAATCGGAAAAAAATTCGAATCGATAAAAACCGAAAAATTTGAATCCGAATTCGAATCTATATTTCTAATTGCGTGAAAATCGGATTCGAATTTGAATCGAAAAAGATTTCGATTTCCCATCCCTGTACATTACAATATATACACTTAGGAGGAAAAGTGTAGGTGTGGCTGTAAAGACTGTACAGTAATGTAGAAATGTGTGTGCACCCATTTTGGGTCTCCCATTTAAAGGTGTTTGTGTGGCAAGTGAAGATCATGAGTTTTTCAATACCTCACAGTACTATGGGGGGCACCGCTCGGCAGAGGAATCTCTTTAAATAGGGTGTGTAAGGACAGAGAGTATCCCCTAACCCAAGACGCTGCCTCCCTATATCCCACAACACTTGTGTTGAGCTGTGGGATCTATCCCCACAAAGCCTTAATTTTACTACCTTAAACTATACCCTTTCTATCAACATATGTGTCTAATCGATTTTTAAACATGTTTATAGACGTGCTACTAATTACTTCTACCGGCAAACTATTCCAGCTATTTACTATTCTATGCGTAAAAAAAGTTTTTCGCAACTGCTGTCTCGAACCTTCTACTTGTCAACTTACACCCGTTATTTCTAGTCCTATTATATTGAGATATTTCGAAAAAGCTATCTCTATCTACGTTATCGAACCCATTCATAATTTTGAAAACCTGGATTAGATCACCCCTTAACCTCCTAGTCTCGAGTGTTGTCAATTTTAACTCCTTAAGCCTATCCTCGTACGACTTTGACCTAAGCGACGGAATCATCTTAGTTGCTCGTCTTTGAACTCTTTCGATTTTGTCTATATCTTTGCGCATATACGGATTCCAAAATTGGACCGCGTACTCCAAATGGGGTCTAACTAATGACTTATAAAGAGGAACTATAATATCGCGCGATTTGTACTCAAAATTTCGAGCTATAAAACCTAACACTTTGTTCGACTTATTGACCGCTGCTGTACTTTGTTTCGCTACTTTTAAATCACCAGTGACTATAACTCCTAAATCTTTTTCCTGCTCTACGCTTGTTAAATCTTTCCTTGACATACTATACGCAAAATTACCGTTACGCGAACCTATATGCAAAATTTTGCACTTATCAACGTTAAATCTCATTTGCCATGTGACTGACCAATCAACGATTTATTCAGATCTTCTTGGATTTTACCTCTATCTTCGTCATTAATCGCCCTACCACCCAGCTTCGTGTCATCCGCAAACTTTGAAACTGTACTGACTAGGCCGACATCTAAATCGTTAATATATATAAGAAAAAGCAAGGGGCCCAACACAGAACCCTGAGGAACGCCACTCGCTACATTAGCCCAACACGACTCCGCTCCATCAACGACCACCCTCTGTTTCCTACCTCGCAAGCACTCTTCTAGCCAATTTATTACTACACCCCTGATTCCATGAGCCTTAGTTTTTTCAATGAGTCTTTTGTGCGGCACGGTGTCAAACGCTTTTTGAAAATCTAAATACACTACATCAACCGCCCGATGTCTATCGTAAACGTCAACCACGCTTTGGAAAAATTCTAAAAGAATAGTTAAGCATGATTTGTTTCGCCTAAAACCGTGCTGCGTGTTTCTAACTAGTTTATGCACTTCTAAGTGTTCGACTATACGATCCCCAATTATTGATTCCAGTAGCTTACCTACAACAGACGTTAAGCTGATTGGCCTATAATTTCCCGCCGCACCTTTATCGCCTTTCTTAAAGATAGGTGTTACGTTTGCTAACTTGAAATTATCTGGTACGGACCCCTCAGAAATAGACGCATTAAAAATCTTTGTTAGCGGCAAAACAATGCTATCTTTTAATTCTTTTAGTTGTATGGGATATATGGAATCCGGCCCCGGTGATTTACGCGTTTTCATTTTATCAATATAGCGCATTACTTCCCCTTCACTAACCACGATATTATCTAAAATATTACCATTATCAAAAGGTATTATGTCTATGACCGTAGGGATATTCGTTACATCTTCTACAGTAAAAACTGACGTAAAAAATTCGTTTAGCAAGGTAGCCATTTCCTTGTTTTCAGAAACTAGATCTCCGTTTACATTTTTCAAAGGCCCCAAGACACTTTTTACTGGATTTCTATTATTGACGTATTGAAAGAATCGCTTGGGGTTTTCTTTACCGTCACGAGCTATGGAGATTTCAAATTCGCGTTTTGACTTTTTTATTACACTTTTAGCTTCACGCTTTAGAGATATGTAGTTGTTTCGTAACAACAGATTATCTTTATCGCACTTATATAGCCTATAAGCCCTATCTCTACTCTTTATAATGTCTCTTACTCTAGAAGTAAACCACAAGGGCTTGTTGTTTACTTTCGCACGCTTAATTTTGTACGGTACACATTCCTCATTTATAGTCCTAAATACCGTTACGAACGATTCCCACATTAGTTTTGCGTTGGAGTTCCCCATTACGTTTTCCCAATTGACGTGTGACAATTTATTTCGAAATTTACTAAAGTCTGCGTGCTGGAAGTTAGGAATTTTAGTCGAGTTAGTTGGTTTCGAGTGACTTACTGAGAGGACAAACTCTACCATATTGTGATCGCTATTGCTCAACGGTTCTATTACTTGAAGATCAGTAATTAGCCTATCATCCGTAGTTATTACTAAATCTAAAATACTGTCCAACCTCGTAGGTTCCCCAACCTTTTGAATAAGAAAGCTATCCTCGAGAAAATTAACTAAACGATTACCTTCCGCGTCTCCCTGCATTGTATCGTAATTCACGTTGGCGCAATTAAAGTCACCCATAACTAAAGCCTGCTCACTACCGATTATTCTCTTTAGTTCACGATATAACGCTTCGTCCGTATCAGCTGTTTGATTTGGGGGCCTATATATAACCGCAACAAGAAGTTTGAAATCGTTCAATTTAAGTTCTGCTATAGTCGAATCTATCGGTTCTGGAATTGAGTGCTTTACTTCTATAACGTTCGCAATATTATCTTTGATATACAACATAACACCGCCTCCTCGCCTACCTATTCTGTTTTTAACAAAAAGTCTATAACCTTTAATTTGATACTCCCCTACAAAGTCACGTGTTTCAGTGCTAAGCCACGATTCATTTATCGCAATTAAATCATAGTCTTTACAAGCAATTAAAGAAAAAAATTCGTTTATTTTATTTCGTAGGCTACGAGCATTTAAGGATAGAACCTTCAAATTGTTTGTAATTGCGACACCTTCGCGAGCGCGGGGGAAATTTGTGGAATTTACGCTGGGACCGTTCGGGTTACGGCAGCCTGAAAAGAAGAGACAGTATTATGAAATAGTCTTCCTAAACGCGCAGCTCCAACTTCATTAAGATGAAGTCCATCTTCGAGGAACAAGTCCCTCCTGCCGTAGAAACTGTTCCAAAAATTTGCAAAATGCACTCCTTCCTGTTGGCAAAGAGACTTTAGGTTATTGTTAATATAGGTCGCCTTGCTGTAGAAATCGCTTCGTTGGATAATTCGAGGAAGTATACCTGTTAAAACAATCTTATTAGTTTTCTCCTTTAATCGCTCTAATAAGTCCCTGTACGGCTGTACCTAGCCAGCAGTTCTTCCGATCTAGAATTTAAAACGTTATTAGTACCGACATGAATAACATACGTTGTGTCCTCGGTGGTACCGTCTGTAAAATGGTCAACACTATTAGTTATATCCTCCACCCTTGCACCAGGGGCAATATTTTTTACTTATTCAATTCTGAAATAAACTATATATTTGTATGGAGATGTATGTAGTATATAAGAGAAAGTTATGATTGGAATCTATTTGGAGTTATAAAGTGTATAATCACTTGAATGTGTGTGGAGATATATATCTTATATAAATAGATATGTTTAATTTAACTTTATGTGGGAATATGTGTAGTGTAGTGCAGCTCCTTGAAAAGGCAAAATAAACTCCTTGAAACTCCTTGATTTATTTTCTCCTTAATCCGTACGAACCCTGGAATCCTCCAGCGCGGGACACGTCAGCGCGTCAACGTCAACGAAAAACGGTGGAACGTCAGCGCGAAGAAGAGGCGACGTCAAACGGAAGACATCAACGCGCTGGTGGCCAAACTTCCTCAAATCTCCGTGCAGTGGGCTGTCTACGGTTGGCCAGACTGGCAGTCGACGGCCTGTTCCGTGGCACGGTCAGAGTGCCGATCGGCTCCCGGGGCCGGACCTATACCAGCATGCTATTTTTTCATTTACGGGGAGCAGTTGCGTGCCGGACGTGCTCTCCGGACTACTCTTACTCTCCGGCGACATTAAGACTAATCCAGGCCCAACTACAACTTACACATGTCACCATACACAAAGACAGACACAATAGGACCATGAGACACATACAGAAGCATAATATTAGCATATTACAGTACGACGTAGATGGCCTCACAAACAAAATCTTGCAGCTTACGGAATTCGTACACAAACAAAACATTCACATAGCACTTACACAAGAAACAAAACTAAAACGCACATACAAAACACCCACCATCCCTGACTTCATGGCGATCCGTCGAGATCATATTGGGGGGTCACGGGGGTGGACTCATCACTTACATACGTAAAAGCATTAGCTACACTGATGCCACCCAAAACATTACAAACACAATCCAAGCAGATAACACGATAGAAATACAGGCAGTTAACATTAAAACACGCGCAAAACACAACACCACACTAATCAACATTTACATCCCACCAGATAGTTCACCTCGGGTGCCAACTAATTACAATCTACAGTTACACAATCTCTCTCACTAATGTCATCTTAGGAGGAGACTTCAACACTAAAGACACTACTTGGTACCTGCACAACCAAAATAACACCAGAGGCGCTAACATAGCCACACAACTAAACAGCCTCTTCATTCTTAACAACACAGAACATACACACATACCACATCAAGCAGGATACTCACTCCTCCCCAGACATAACGTTCTGTTCCCTCTCACTAGCAACACATACAGACTGGAGAACAGAAAAACAACTGTCATCAGACCGCCTGCCCATCATCATTACAACACGTTCTACGCTCTGCCCCAACAGCCTTAGGCACACGTACAGAAATTACAAGAAAGCTGATTGGGAACAGTTTAAAATACAGACTGAAGAACAATTCACCACATTTTAAACAACACACCCATCATAAACATCAATACAACACTCAAGACATTCAATCAGATTATCAATAATGCAAACAAATACATACCCAAGGGCAACATTAGGAAATACAACCCAAATTACACTAGAGAAATAGCCCACCTCATAAGGCAACGTAACAACTTCAAACATAACACACAAACACCACACACACAGAAGCCATAAAATAGCAGATACAACAGCTCAACACAGAAATAAACAACAAACTCAAAGAAAAATAAACAGAAACTTTTAGGGAATTCATAGCAACATAACCACTCCACAGATACATCCAGGCTATACAAGACTATAAACAGCATTACCCACTCTAACAGCGGCATTCACACCTCACACGCGGCTCTCTGTCACAGCCAAAATAATATCCCAACATATACACAACAAGCTAACGTTCTAGTTAATCACGACACAAAGATAAGTCGCCTGAACTGAGACAACAACCAGCCAGACACAAGAAAACCTACAGACTCGACACGACCATTACACCCTTCAATACAGACCAGACCACCAAGATCATCAAAAACAAAGAATTCGAAGGCTACTGGACCAGACAACATATTTAACATACACCTTAAACACTTGGGCCCACAGGGAATACTAGCTCTCACAAACATCAGCACATATTTATACAAACACTGTATTATTCCTAACATATGGAAACAAAGTAAAATTATTACACTACTCAAACCAAACAAAAATCCAACGGAACCAGCTTCCTATAGATCCATTACTTTACTATGCACAGTTGCACACCTTCCAAAGTAACAGAAAGACTAATCTTACAAATCACCAACCCACACATACCACACATAACATGGATTCAGACCTCACCACTCAACCACGACATTACTCACTAACCTCACGCAGCACATCATGGATGGTATCAACTCCAGACGACCAGCTCAACGTACACTATTAGCAACAATAGACATTAGTAAAGCATTTGATGCTACCCAACGCCTCCCTCTCATAAACAAAATGCTCAACACAAACATGCACAAAAAGGTAGCTGAGCAGTTATCTTTCAGGAAGATACTCACATGTCACATTTAATGGCAAGTCATCCAAAAACAAGCTTTCTCCGAACGGGGTCCCTCGAGGCTCTGTTCTCTCACCAACACTGTTCAATTTATACATGCATGACATTCCAACACCCATAGATAACAAGCTTACCTTATCATCATATGCAGATGACATCACTCTAACATCCACCCACAACAACATCGACACCGCTACAAATAACCTACAAACATATATAAACAGTATACAAGACTGGCTCACATATAATAGACTCAAAGTAGCGCCCACAAAATCAACCATCACCTTGCTTACAAGCAACACAAAAGCACACCAGATAACTCCACAGCTTATACTAAGCAACATCAATATTCCACACACTCACAGGACCAAAATACTTGGAGTCACATACAACACATCATTATCTTTTGCAAACCACATTCAGGACATTAAAAACAAATGTACGTCAAGACTTAACACGCTTAGGGTACTAACAGGCACAAATTTTGGACACCAGCAGGAAACAACATCACTCGTATACAAACAATATATTCGCTCAGTTATGGACTATGCTAGCCCATGCTGCGCACCCATTATTTCAAACACACATAAACACCTTACAGACACTATAAAAAACCCACTTCGTATCATTACAAGATGTACTCAAACAACATCTATGGAAAAACTATACGCGCTCACAACATGGTATCATATGTGGTACCTTTATTTCATAATTAAATATAAATTATTAATTAATTGAATTAAATATCTATGCAAAATTGCCTCGGGATTGGCGACATAGCCTATTGGGAATGAAATAATTGCCATACGTACAAAGAACCTGTATGTATGCATCGAGCCTCACATAGCAACAAGAAAACCCAATTTATTGTTTAGTCTACCACAGAGAAGTAGACCAAACAAAACTTTGCCAGATCAGCAAATAATGAAAATACAACGCGAATATAGGAACGGCTCTCGGAGCTGTTTAATGTACAGCGAACGCTTTAAACAGGGAAGATGTGCTTTTGTCTTCCCTAAAGTTCTGAGTGAATTCCTTATAATAAACTTAATAACTACAGATAGAATAGGCCTATACCTTCAAGTGTTTATATTGTGACTGCCTATATTAATTACATCAAGTTAACTCCTCGCGTAACTCCATCGTGGCGGCCCTACACCGAAAAAGATCGTGACGCCCTACATCGAAGCAAACTAAGGCCCAGCAAAAATAAGGTGGAACAATTTCTTTTCGTTCACATATAGGCATCTAAAATCCCGACGCAAAAATTACCATAAACAATTAAATATAAAGAGGTCCTTTAATTAAAGACCTACATATTCATAACTCTCTAACGAAAAAACATAGGGCTTTTGTCGTTTAACTCTCCACTGAAATCTGCTAGAAATTTCCAACGGATGAGGGTACATACCAAATCAAGCAGGATACTCAAACTCCTCCCCAGACATAACGTTCTGTTCCCCCTCACTAGCAACACACACAATAGAGAACAGAAAAACAACTGTCATCAGACCACCTGCCCATCATCATTACAACACATTCTACACTCTGCCCCAACAGCCTTAGGCACACTTACAGAAATTACAAGAAAGCTGATTGGGAACAGTTCAAAATACAGACTGAGGAACAATTCACCACATTAAACAGCACACCCATCATAAACATCGATACAACAGTCAAGACATTTAATCAGATTATCAATAATGCAAACAAATACATACCCAAGGGCAACATTAGGAAATACAACCCAAATTACACTAGAGAAATAGCCCACCTCATAAGGCAACGTAACAACCTCAAATATAACACACAAACACCACACACAGAAGCCATAAAACAGCAGATACAACAGCTCAACACAGAAATAAACAACAAACTCAAAGAAAAACAAACAGAAACATTCAGGGAATTCATAACAACATTAAACCACTCCACAGATACATACAGGCTATACAAGACTATAAACAGCATTACCCACTCTAACAGCGGCATTCACACCTCACACGCGGCTATCTGTCGCAGCCAAAATAATATCCCAACATACACACAACAAGCTAACAGTCTAGTTAATCACTACGCAAAGAAAAGTCACTTAAACAGAGACAACAACCAGAAACACGCAGAGAGACAAACAGCCAGACACAAGAAAACCTACAGACTCGACACGACCATTACACCCTTCAATACAGACCAGACCACCAAGATCATCAAAAACATTAAGAATTCGAAGGCTACTGGACCAGACAACATATCTAACATACACCTTAAACACTTGGGCCCACAAGGAATACTAGCTCTCACAAATATCAGCACATATTCATACCAACACTGTATTATTCCTGACATATGGAAACAAGGTAAAATTATTACACTACTCAAACCAAACAAAAATCCAACAGAACCAGCTTCGTATAGACCCATTACTTTACTATGCACACCTTCCAAAGTAACAGAAAGACTAATCTTACAAATCACCAAAGCTGGGCACTTGCGGTATTTTTTGCGGTACTGCGGTACTGCGGTACTACCGCACTACCAAACCGGTACCGCATAACGCAGTACCGCAAAGGATCGCTGAAAGTACAGCAGTACCGCTACCGCATTCAAATTTCCCGCGGTACTTTCCGCGGTACCGACAAACACGACTTTTCAAAAAATTAACACTTTTTTGGAAGTAAACCTTATTACAGGAGTACAGTAAGACGAATGCTGCGTGTGTTGCATCAGCCTAACTCTAGACACGTTAAGTTTTCGTTCAGAACATGTTACGTTGCCATCCTATCACAACGCCTCAGTGCAGTGCTTGCTTTTGAGCCGGTTGCACGTGTGTTACATTTCTGTGACAAAGATCGATTTTTAGCCATTATGGCAGAAAGTTCAGGTGCGAAATCGCCGATATGCAATTTCTGAAAATATGTGCTATTACTTGTGTTGTTCTTGTGTGCAGTACCGCAGTACCGCAGTACCGCGGAACGCACCAGGGGGACCTGAAAAAGTACCGCAGTACCGCGTAACGCACTGGGCATGCTGAGGTACCGCAGTACCGCGTAACGCACCCCCAAATTTTGGTACCGCGCCCACCACTGCAAATCACCAACCCACACATACCACTATCGCCTACTCAACATGGATTCAGACCTCACCACTCAACCACGACATTACTCACTAACCTCACGCAGCACATCATGGATGGCATCAACTCCAGAAGACCAGCTCAACGTACACTATTAGCAACAATAGACATTAGTAAAGCATTTGATGCTATCCCACGCTTCCCTCTCATAAACAAAATACTCAACACAAACATGCACAATAACACCAAAAGGTGGCTGAGCAACTATCTCTCAGGAAGATACTCACATGTCACATTTAATGGCAAGTCATCCAAAAACAAGCTTTTTCCGAACGGGGTCCCTCAAGGCTCTGTTCTCTCACCAACACTCTTCAACTTATACATGCATGACATTCCAACACCCATAGATAACAAGCTTACCTTATCATCATATGCAGATGATATCACTCTAACATCCACCCACAACAACATCGACACCGCTACAAATAACCTACAAACATACATAAACAGTATACAAGACTGGCTCACACACAATAGACTCAAAGTAGCGCCCACAAAATCAACCATCGCCTTGCTTACAAGCAACACAAAAGAACACCAGGTAATTCCACAGCTTACACTAAACAACATCAACATTCCACACACTCACAGAACCAAAATACTTGGTGTCACATACAACACATCATTATCTTTTGCAAACCACATTCAGGACATTAAAACCAAATGTACGTCAAGACTTAACACGCTTAGGGTACTAACAGGCACAAACTTTGGACACCAGCAGGAAACAACATCACTCATATACAAACAATATATTCGCTCAGTTATGGACTATGCTAGCCCATGCTGGGCACCCATTATCTCAAACACACACATAAACACCTTACAAACAATACAAAACAACGCACTTCGTATCATTACAGGATGCACTCAAACAACACCAATAGAACACTTGCACACACAAACAAAAATACTAAAAGTTAGGGAACATTTAGACATGAGTGTTATTTTATTTATTTGTCGGGTTCGAAATCCCAGCTGAGCCGTGAACGGCCAAATTCTAAAGGGCAAGTTCTACCTAAAGCCCAAGTTAAGCTAAATTAAACTTTACGGATTTGAGATCCTATTAGGTCCTACCTCAGGGTAACCTCAGGGTTGCTGACTCGATGCGGGCCTACCTTAGACCTTAAATTACATGAACTTAAAAGGTAAACAAAGGGTACTATTTGTGGTCTTTATGAACCTTGCAACAACAACGCAACCTGGACTATTGCACGATGCAACAATCATGTATCTAAACAACCAAACTGAATTGCAAGAGAGCTCTCTATCAAACCACACCTTTACGTACGACCTTCCACAAACGAGTAGAAAGACGCGCAGCGTCTCAAAATGATGCCAACAGTGTGACCAAACAATGATGCCACAAGAGCTCAAAAATGCTAGCTCTAAATTTATTTAATTTTTCACTAACCTTACAATTATGAGATGGATATATATACACACCTTAACTTAATATATATACAAGCAATGCTGCATCAATCAGCTTAGTCATCGTATCGCCTTGGGACAACAATGGTTCTTCCTCTTCTAGATTTTCTAACACTCCCCACCGAAGCGGCATTGTTGTCATTACCTTCTGCAAGGTTAGCCAAGCCTTCTTCATGAGGCTGTAACTCAAATGTTTCATCTTGACTATCTGTGGTTTTGCTGATTTCTAAAGCATAGAGTTTTTGTATAGGTCTCTTTAACTTTCCTCCTGAAGTCTTTACCAGTGCAGACCTAACTAAATTGTCTTTGCCAACAAACAACTCTTCAATTATGCCAAGCTTCCAGCATTGCCTTGGTCTTTCATCCCCAATCATTACCACTTCTCCCACCTTGATACAATTTGCATTGGAGCCCTTTACCTTGCCTGATGGGTAATAATTGAGTTCTGGCAAGTATTCCATCTGCCACCTCTTCCATAACTGATCTTGTAGCTCTTCAAGGTACCTGAACCGTCTGGTTAACTCTCCTTGAGTGCTCTGGATGGGCTGCAAGTCTTCTGGCACACTGGGGTTTGATGTTAATCGTTTACCACAAAGAAAATGATTTGGTGTCAATGGCTCTGCATCCTGCCTACTATTGTAAACAAAAGTGATAGGCCTACTGTTCACCATTGCTTCTACTTCACATAAAACAGTAGAGAATTCTTCTTTGCTCAAATGAGCATTAGCTAAAAGTTTCTTTAATGGACACTTTACACTTCTCACTAGCCTTTCCCAAAATCCTCCCCACCATGGTGCTCTCTCAACAATAAACTCCCACTGTACCCCTTGGTGTGAAAAGTAGGATTGGAATCCTTCCTCTTTTAGCAAGGACCAAATTTCTTGGAGTTCCTTTGCAGCCTTTTTGAAGGTTTTTGCATTATCCGATATGATTTTATTTGGGAAACCCCTTCTGTTCACAAACCGTTTAAAGGCCAAAAGAAATACATCACTACTTAAGTTGCTTACCAACTCCAAATGGATTGCTCTGGTGGTAGCACAGGTGAAAAGACATATATAACCTTTGTTAGACTCCCCTCGCTCATACACATAGACTGGCCCTGCAAAGTCTACTCCCACTACATCAAATGGGGCAGTATAGACACACCGTTCTCTTGGAAGTGGAGCCACCTTTTCATAATAAGGCTTTGCACTCCAACGCTTGCAAACCACACATTTATGCAAGACCTTTTTCACTACTTGTCTAATTTTGAGAATCCAAAATTGTTGTCTAATCTCTATTATCACTTCTCTAACTCCAGCATGTAACAGCTTATGATGAGTATCCAGGATCAAAAGGTCCACAAAGTGCCCCCAGAAGGTAGCAAAATTGGATGTCTCTTCTCCTCTGGAAGCCCAGAAAACTGTAGTCTACCTCCTACTCTCAATAAATCCTGATCCAAAACACATCCAACCCTTGAGCGCAGAATGTGTTGGTAGAACCTGTAATGGATGGCTGGTGAGCAATTCTCTCTCTTCACCAAATTTTTTCTTCTGCATATATACCACCCAGTATTTCCTGGCTTGCTGAATCTCATTACTGTTCAGAATTCCTTCCCTTCTTGTTTCTCCCTTAATGTTGTTGGTAAATCTATATACCCATGCTGTCACTCTTAACAATCTTTTCAGACTGCTAATGTCCTCAAGCCTCAATATGGGGTCCTGCTGCATAACTTGACAACTGTTCACAGCGCATTTTCTCACCTCACTCACCCATGCTTCTTCAGCCTGGCATTCTCCTACAATAGGCTGATTAGAAGGCCAGTTTTCACTTCCAAGTTTTAGCCACTCTGGCCCATTCCACCACAAACTTGATTGTGAAAGATCTTTCACCGAAATTCCTCGTGTTGGTAAATCAGCGGGTTTTGGATGCCTGGACAATGCTTCCATTGCTTGGGATCTGTGTGCGCTTGAATTTCCTCCACCCTATTGGCAACAAATGGTTTCCATTTCCTTGCCTGACTTCTTAACCAGTGCCAAACTATAGTGGAGTCTGTCCAATAATAGCTTGGAATTTCATAGAGGGCCAAAGACTTTCGCACTGTAATTGCAAGCCGACTAGCAATAACGGCACCCATCAATTCCAACCTTGGAACAGAAAGCCTTTTCAAAGGTGCTACTCTACTCTTTGCAGCAACCAACCTGCAACTTACTTCTTCTTGCAATTCGCCTCTTATATAAATACAAGTTGCATAGGCTTCCTCACTTGCATCACAAAAGATGTGCAGCTCCAAATTGTCTGGACTATTGTTCAACTCTCCAAAGTACCATCTTGGGATTTCAATGTCTCCAAGATGTGCCAATTCTTTGAACCAATATTTCCACCTTACCACCATATGATCAGGTAACTCTTGATCCCAACCAAGTCCAATTTCCCAGAGGCTCTGAAACCAAATTTTTGACTTTATCACAAATGGAGCCAGGAATCCAAGAGGATCAAAGACCTTCGAAGCCAAACTAAGAGCTGTACGTTTTGTCCACCTTGTCTCATTCTCGGCCAGCTCTACTAAAGATTTCCCATTGAAGGTAAACAAATCATCATCTTGCTGCCAAACGATGCCTAGTACCTTTGCGTCTATTGCCCACACTCCTTAATACCAGAATCCTCAATACTTTCTGCTGCATCAGGTACTACAGAGGAATGACTCATAAACTCTTGTAATTGCGAATGATTGGTCTGCCATTTTCTGAGCTCCATGCCAGCCTCCCTCATTATAGCTCTAGCCTCCATGAATATCTGTTTAGCCATTTCTGTATTATCCACGGAACATAGCAAATCATCAACATAAAAATTTTTCCTTATGTGTTCAATAGTGTTAGGATAGACTTCAGAATATTTCTTAAAATGGTACTGCATAGTAGCTGCCAACAGAAATGGACTAGAGCTGAGGCCAAACAACACTGACTTCATTCTATATGCTTGAACCTTAGGTTCATTTTCCAACAAGTCTTTCGTATCCACCCACAGATACCTTACTGCATCTCTGTCCTCTGGTTTTAACTTTATCCGCAAAAAAGCTTGCTTCACATCTGCAGTCAATGCTACTCTACCAAACCTGAATCTCAGTAACAAGGAAAATAAATCTGCATTTAAATTTGGCCCAGCATCCAAACAGTCATTCAAGGACACACCACCTTTGTCCTTGGCTGAGCCATCAAAAACTACCCTCAGTTTGGTGGTAGTTTTGTCTCGCCGTACCACTGCATGGTGTGGCAGATAATGTGCCTCCTGGCTCACCAGCTCACCTTGCACCCTTTCAGCATAGCCCTCCCTTACATAACTTAGGATGGCCTCATCGTATTCAATTAACAACTCCTCATTTTTTCTTAGCCTGTACAATGAAGTCTCCAACCTCCGATTAGCTAGCTGAAGGTTTGAACCGGGTTTGCAAGAATCCTTCCATGGTAGGCCAACTTCATAGCAACCATCTCTAAACCCAATCCCTTTTTCAAAGTGCTCTAAAACATCATTGTTCACTGTACTTGCCTGGTTGTCCTTTATACCAATAGATTCAAGTTCCCAAAATGCTTTCAAATGCCTTTCCAGACCATGGCTGTTCTCCTCAATCTTAACAAAGAGAGCCTTAACTTCCATTTCATTGCAATAACTACCATGTAGCATCCAGCCTAGCTTACTTTCAATAGCTACTGGGCCTTGAGATGTACGGACAATATTACCAGTGATGAAGTCCCAATAATAGTCAGCTCCAATCAAAAGACTAATATCTTCTGTTCCCTCAAACTTATTATTGCCCAAATTAATTCCTTTAACTTGCAATTCTTGGACACATGCCATATCTAAACAAGTAGTGACTGGAGCACAAAGTTCCTCAATCTCTACAGCTTGGACCTTGATAGTGGGACTTTGCGGTAACAACCCTTTAACCAGAACTTCTACCTTCTTAAATTTGGTTCGGTTTTGAACGGAACCCCCAAACCCAGAAATTCTTAAATTTTCCCTCTTAAGTTCTTTAAACTTCAATTTTCTGGAAATTCTGGTCTTAATAAAACTACACTGGCTACCACTATCAAACAACACTCTTACAGTAGCTTCTCCCTCATTCCCAATTAATAAGGCTGCAGTTGTTTGCAATAATCCCCCTTTACTTTTACTCCTTGCATAGCAGTGGCATGTGCCACTGATGTCTCTACTTCTGGGGTAGGCCTACTAAGAGTGTTTTCACACAATAATGGCTGATGCCTACCATGACATTTTTTGCACAAAATTTTAAACTTACAAACCTTGCTCTATGACCTTTCAAAAACATTTAAAACATGCTGTGGACTTAGTTACCCTGTCCTTTCTCTCCTCAAAGGGTAAGGCCTCAGCCACCTCACATTTATATGACTTGTGGTTACCTTCGCAAAATATACATTCCTTGATTCCCTTTAATTTATTCTCAGAGGAGGCATGTAGAGCTGACACTGTACCTGGGCTATTCCTTTTTGTGGAAACTTTGGTGCTGTGCCTGCCTTTGTCCTCTTGTTTACCATCCCACTGTGCAAACTCAACTCCCTCTCGTCTTGCTAATTCTGTGCCTAAAAGACTTAACATCTGCTGAAGGGGGATGTACACATGTTCTGCAGAGTGTCCCCTACTTAATTCAAGCAAAATTGAGCTAGGCAATTTAGACTCCAGTGTAGGAACCAACATTATACCATACTTTTCCATTCCTACACCCAAGTTGTCCAGAGACCTAGTTCTAATTTCAAATTCATCATATAACTGCCGTAACTCCTTGACACTATTAGGATTATTAACAGGAGGTATAGTTAAAAGTGCACGGAGGTGGCTTTTAATTAAGATCTCTGGCTTACCAAACCGTTTCTTTAATATATCCCAAGCCACATTATAATTAGCCTCTGTTAATGCTAATCCTGCTATAGTCTTTGCTGCCTCCCCTTCCAAGAGGGACCGCAAATAATTAAACTTCTCCACGGCACTTAACACTTGACTAGAATGAACTGCTGATTGAAACTGTCTGCCCATCCTTGCCATTCCTGAATACTCCCAGAAAATGTTTTGAGTACAAGCCTCGGTAATTGAACTACAGATCTGTTAACCTTAACTTCACAAGCATCATTTGTTGAGTGTTGTGTTTCATTATTAGACCTGGTCTCTAACTGTACTGAGCTGCTAAACTCTTTTGCTCGGAGGCCTACGTTAGTCATATCATCAATAATCTCTTCAAAGTAAATTATGTTATTTTCTATTTCATCCTCTTCTATAAGAGCCTCAATTTTAACATTTACCTCACTTAGAGCAACCTTTTTAGTTTCTAATATGGCAAGCTTCGCAGTCACTAAGCGTAAATCCTCTTGCTCTATGGCAGAATCTATAGTGGCAATGACCTTTGTAATTAGACCTTTGTAGGCACTTCTCCTTTTTATAAATTTGTTCAATTCAGATGCACTCATCTTCAATGTAAACAACCCTTGGGCTCAATACCAAATGAGCTGAATTGGCAGAAATACTTAACCAAACTGATCAAACGCAAATTTTACTTTCAAATAAACTGAATTGCTGAGTGGGGTACTAACCAAACACCAGTATGGAATACCAAATTTTCCACCCCAGGACCTTAATTCAATAATGACCCAAAATTAATCAACCAGAAAAATATAGGCCAAAAAACGACCGACGACTGGCCAAGTTTCGCAATTGGGCGACCAAACTTTACCCTGGGACCTTAATTCAATAATAACCCAAAATTAACCAAACCGGAAAAAAAGTAGGCCAAAAAACGACAGACGACTGGCCAAGTTTTGCAATTGGGCGACCAAACTTTTTACCCTGGGACCTTAACTCAATAATACTCAACCCGTCTAGGCCTAACTTGGGATACAATTTGCACAATCAGAACTTTGCCGAAAAATGGTCACTGACTCAGTCTTGGGGTAGAAATCCGGTTCTGAAGGACCATGTTATTTTATTTATTTGTCGGGTTCGAAATCCCAGCTGAGCCGTGAACGGCCAAATTCTAAAGGGCAAGTTCTACCTAAAGCCCAAGTTAAGCTAAATTAAACTTTACGGATTTGAGATCCTATTAGGTCCTACCTCAGGGTAACCTCAGGGTTGCTGACTCGATGCGGGCCTACCTTAGACCTTAAATTACATGAACTTAAAAGGTAAACAAAAGGGTACTATTTGTGTCTTTATGAACCTTGCAACAACAACGCAACCTGGACTATTGCACGATGCAACAATCATGTATCTAAACAACCAAACTGAATTGCAAGAGAGCTCTCATCAAACCACACCTTTACGTACGACCTTCCACAAACGAGTAGAAAGACGCGCAGCGTCTCAAAATGATGCCAACAGTGTGACCAAACAATGATGCCACAAGAGCTCAAAAATGCTAGCTCTAAATTAATTTAATTTTTCACTAACCTTACAATTATGAGATGGATATATATACACACCTTAACTTAATATATATACAAGCAATGCTGCATCAATCAGCTTAGTCATCGTATCGCCTTGGGACAACAATGGTTCTTCCTCTTCTAGATTTTCTAACAATGAGGGGAACACAATTCATGGCAGCAGCGTTAACTAACCCACAACACCCTTGCCACTACGTGTGCAATCATGCACCAACACCTCGCACCATTAAGGTAACACCAGAGAGACATTATAACCAAATACTCCATTCCATACCACGTCCCACAGACATCACACAGTACAGAAAACACATACACACACACCTAACCCACAAAGCACTGACACGACTCGGTCCGAATGCGGTCCTAGGTGCGAAGCCGCCACCCATTAACAGGTCAGAGATCAGCCTGAGCAGATCGGATCGAGTTAACTTAGCACGATTCCGATGTGGACATCACCCCAACTTACGGACATATAAACACAGACTAGACAACTCCATAGACGACACCTGCCACCTGTGCCAAGACACACCACAAGCAATTGAACACATTATGACGGACTGTACCGCTCTAGCACAACACAACATCACTAGTGCGCTGAACCTCTGGTCCACTCCGGAGAGGTCGATCGGTTACCTGCCTGCCGCCGGCTTGCTCGATCAGGGTGGGCTGATCGGCTAAACAACAACAACAACAACAAGAAATAGCTTGTGCTTTGGCCTTCTTAAGGCCCATCTGAATAAATAAAAATGATAATGATAGTCTTCAAACTGGGACCATTCTCGGCATCGTTAACCTTTCTACTTCCTGTACTCATTCCGAGGTTGTTGCGTTTCCGATTACTAAGCCCTCTAATTTGATGTAGCATCAAGGCCCACCTATCTCTAGTTAGACCACGCTTGTACAGTTTCATACCAGTTTTTAGACCTCTGATTGGCCGAAAGTTGGTCACGTGGGAAATAACTAACCAATAATCAACCTAATGTAAACTAACCCAAATAAACGAGTTGCTCTGATTTACCCAAAGTATAAAATGGGCGAATCGCCGAAGTTTGGTGTACCCGAAACAATATTAGCCATATTCTACTGTGAAATCAAGGAAAACAAACAAAACTTCTTTATTGTCAGTCAGACCATAAATTTACAAAAATACTACAGCTATCAAAATTTGGAGCTTCACATCCAAAGCCAATGACACCAAATTTGTGAAGTTGCACTCAATGTTTAAGTGATTTGCAAACTTAAAGTAAATGCGAAAGCCATCTTTTCGTTCAGAATTTGAAGTCATTCTTTCACTGATTTCAAGTAAGATTTGTGGATGAAAAGAACGCGGTAACTTGAGTTTGTGACGTCAAATGTAAACAAAACTCTGACCCATTTTTGGCTAGTCCTGCTTCGTAGTTCAAAGGCTAAAGCAGTGGTTTTCAACCGGGGTGCCACACATTGCCCAAGGGTGCCGCAAAGATTGTTGTAGATTGTTGATTTTTCAACATTTTTTACTGAAGTTGTATTTGCAACGAGGTATCTTGTGAAAATATACACTTTCCTCAAGCTTGGTCCTTACAGATTCAATTTTATCCAATAATTCAACGCTTAACCACTTCTTCCCAGGAGGGCTTGTATGACATTTTGAAATAAAACAAAATTCTCAATTTATTACTTCGATAAAGGAATGATATAAATTCTGTTTCAAGGTACGTGGTGCTCACTTGGCAGGGTGGGGGAAACTGGCTGTTGAAGAGGAGTAAACGCTAATTTACAGGGGTGCCGTGAAAGTAGATAGATAGCACTGGGGTGCCGCGAACCAGAAAAGGTTGGGAACCACTGGGATAAAGGCTTAACCATTCGTCTAAACATTCAAGAGAGGGCAGCAGGGCCCTAACTACAGGCTCGTATCATGAATCTAGATCACAATAAAATTGAATAAGGCCTAAACTGTGGCCTTGGTTTAAGCTCGCCACCGTAACGCTAGCCTAGCCCAATAAAGGCCAAAATTGCAATGACTGGAGGCCAATTCTTTACTTAAGGCTTATAATGTGTAAATTTAATCAACAAAATATATTTTCTTTTAAATATGGGCCTAAATAATACAATGAATTCTTGAAATACATTCGATTTTGCAGGCGACAAATTGTTTACCCACCTCCGGAGCTGGTTTCATCAAAGCAAGTCTAGTTGTTTTGGTGAAAAGAACGCGGCAACTTGATGTGATTTGATTTGACTTCATCACTTTGCCGAAAAGAAAACGGTTTTAAGTTCTCATTGTCTTAAATTCTATTCAAAATCGTTTGTATGAAATTATTTACATATAATGCGAGTGTAGACTGACTAGATATTGGTAGGCTTTGATAGCACTATAAACTAAACAAACAAACGAATGAAGTTAGTCTGGCTCAAAAACAAAAGCTGGAGTTTTCGCCAGCTTATCATTTCAAATGACATTTTTATTCAGGTTTTAATTTGAAATTGACAATTTGCAAATTTTTTATTACTATTAATGTAAAATATAGCTTTGGATCATTTATGACTTGGACAACCTCGATAGGCCCAGGTAGTTTCATGTTTTTTAAATGTAATGATCAAAGCAAAGTCCATGGGTAATTAAACTAAAACTAACAGGTATAACTCTGAGGCACCACATTGACCAAAGTTAGTCCAGGGAGGCTAAAGCAAGCAAGTATCAAGTATGAGAAGTTCAGCAAGTGACGTTCAGCTTCTAAGAAAGGGACAGGGAATCAACTCTCAATAATGCTAGCCCAGACTTAAATAGGTAAATATTTACATTAGGGTTTCCACCCAATTTTGACGCCAAAATACATTTTCCTAGTAGTGTATGATGTGCTTTGTTCAAATCTGGCCTTCATTTTATGCGAAAATGAACCAATCAAAAGTTATGAGACTTCAAAGTTTTAACATATTCTGGTTCATTTCCCCATAAAACGAAGGCCAGATTTTAACATTGCTATATTGGAAAACCAACTAATGAAGAAAACTGAAAACACTGTAGCTGCATACCTCATTTTTTATAGCCAAATGTGATTTTTCCACCCAAGTAGATACTTATGATGATGTCATTCAAAAAATTATGACCAACATGGAGTTAAGAAAATAATTTCTTTAAAAGCCTACAACATTATAAATACGCAATTGCGCAAATAATAACATATACCATTAAACTCCTAAAGTTATGCTGAAATGTTTGATAACAGCCAGTATTGTCAGCTTGGTGGAAACCTTAATATAAATAATTTCCCTTAAATACCTTTAGAAGAAAAAATTATACATGTAGACCTGGTTGGAGCGATTATGTGGCTGAACTTCATAATGTATCCAGAGATTCTTTTTCAATGTAGTGTAAACACGGGAAGCCAAGGTAAGGCCCTGTATTACAACAAAAACAGAGGGCTAATGCCAGGTTCAAGTATGTATTAAGGTATATAAAAAGTCATGAGAGTGAGTTAAGCAGGGATTCTCTGGCTAGAAATCTTGCCAGTAAGAATCCAAGAAACTTTTGAGATGAATTAAAAATGGTGAATAATAGGGTAATTGTATACAATATCCCCCTTACCTCAGTTTCTAATAAAAATTATTGCAATGCATAGAAAATAATAAATAAAACCTTTCCTTTAAGTAAAAAAATTTTTGGTCGATCATATTTATGGAGATATTATTTAATTAACGATATCCATTTGACGTGATATTTTTCTGATTGGGCTATTTTTTCATTACTCTGCGACTTTTTTTTTCTAATTAGATTCAGTTTGGATAATACCTCAGTTTGGATAATACCTCAGTTTGGTCATGCTTATGATAGAATTATGACGTGCTATTCATGTGGTTTTGACTTTGCGAACTTGATTCATCATGTGCCTTAGACGAAGACTAAAAAAGTGCATAACTTAACATGTTATTACATTATCATTTGTATAATTTAGGTCTTGGGGGGGGGGGGGAGCCCTTGTAAAGGTCGTGCATCATAAATTGATTAGCATAGGGTTCACTTTGTGATGCGTGATCTTTACAGGGGCTCTACCCCCGTACCTCCGAGACCTAAATTATACAAATGGTAATGTAATGTTAAGTTATGTACTTTTTTAGTCAAAAATACTTTCTTTGGTAATGGTTCAGAATATGGGTGCCACTTAATTAAGCAAAATTTCGAAAAATACTATAGAGACAGTTGTTTCTCTCATTAAAATACGTTAATTACATATGTCGCATAGTAAAAAAAATGAAGTTAGAAAATTATGAAAAAAAATATATAGCTACTATGAATCTAGGAAATTTTGAGTTGGCAACCCTACTATCGTTCATTCACTTCAGTTTGAAAATGGCTTCGGTCTGTGACGGATGTGTGGTGATGCTAGTAGAGCTCGCGGCCATGTTGAGAACTTGATTCGTCATGTGTCCTAGATGAAGACTAAAAAAGTGCATAACTTAACATGTTATTATTACATTATCATTTATATAATTTAGGTCTCAGGGGTACGTACAGGGGCTCTGCCCCCGTAAAGATCACGCATCACAAATTGATCGGTATAGGGTTCAGGGTATAAGGGTTTTTTTCTACCAAAACATGCTAAAACCATTGGTTTCTTGTTGTTTAGGTTAAATCTGACCATCGCTATTACAGTAAATTATTGCTTGTACTGTGTTCCCCCACCCAAAACCCCCGGTTCCCACGGTAGTCCCCCCAGATTGTAGGAGGGGTTGGGGGGTGAAATGACTTCAAGCAATAATTTACTGTAATGGTGATGGTCACATTCATCCTAAACAACAGGAAACTAATGGTTTTAGCATGTTTTGGTGGAAAAAATGTAAAAATTGAGGTGGCACCCCTATTCTGAAGCATTACCCAATTTTTCTAGGTTAGGTTGGTTTCCGAAAATAAATAAAGTACAGGAATACCTCGGATAAGACGGTTAATTCGTTCCGCCGACATGCCGCACTGTTTGAAACCGCCCTGTTCGAGGCATGTTTTAATGGGAAATACTGTAGGTCGTTCCAAGACATTTTAAATTACGTTTTTGGATGATTATTTTCGATAATTATAATGATTTAACATGTTTAAATATGAAATAAAACAATAAGAATGCAAGATCACCAGTTGAAAATTCTTTTGTAGGAACGTCTTCTGCTTCTGCATCTTCCTCTTTCGCTCTTCTTCTTCATGAACTCGTTGTTGTTCTAGATTGATTAGAGTTTCATTGTCTAGATCTTTCGAATGCGATTCAATGCACTCGATAACATTTGGTGCATCAACATTTTCGAATCCAAGATCCTTCCCAATGCTAACAATGTCGGTTGCAACTCCTGCAATGTGATTTCGAAACCACGAAAATCAGTTGCACAATGTGGTAGAATATTTTTCCACACTGCTCGCATATTACTCGCAGTGACTTCAAGCCACGCTTGATTGATGTTTTCTATAACATTTCTGATGTTATAATTTTTCCAAAACTTGTAGTATAGACCGCGCGCGGGTTGTTTGAAACTTAATATACGTCGCACTGACATTCCTTTTATAAATATCCTAAATATTACATTAAATAATTAATTTTATATTATAATATTCAATCCGTCCTATTGCGAAATCCGTCCTGTTTGAAACAGTCTTATCCGAGGTATTCCTGTAATTACATGCTATAAATAAAGGTTTTACATCAATTGTGAAGTCAATTTCATAAAATTGAGGTGAGGGGGATATTGTATACAATTACCAATAATAGTGCAATGTCTCTCCCTGCTAATATTGAAAATGTAACTAAGACTGAGTATATAGTCAAATTATGGAAGGAATACTACAGAGAGTTATTCAACTCTGTACATAAGGACAATAATGTTAATTGTGATGCTACCTATAGACCAGATATAAGAGTTAAAAACGAATAATTACCCTATTTAGGGTAATTATTCATTTTTTACACCATCTGTTTTTATGATGAGAACAAACTTTTCTGGTCAATTTTGAGGTGTTTTGCATGAATCTGTCATCCATTTCCTGTGCAAATGCTTAGTTTTTGAGATAGCGTCATCTTGAAAACTACGCATATGCACAGGAAACGGATGGCTGTTTTGTACAAAACACCTCAAAATTAACCAGAAAAGTTTGCTCTCATCATTTTCATTTAAACTAACAAAAATATCACAACTTAACCTAACCAATAGGGGTGCACCGGATATGATATCTGGCTGGATATTGCGAAATATCTGGTATCTGGCAGGATATGGGTCATATCTGGCTGGATATGCCGGATATAGGCAAAGACATTAGAAAATTAACACCTGTATGAAAATCTGCCATAATATGATAACACATTACAAATAATATTTTATATATAAAAAAAATGGAAAGCCCTCCAGGGCCCATCCCTAAACCAGTCCAGCAACACTTTTTATATTAAATCAACACAATACTGATGACAAGAATAAATAAAACATTTGTCCATCCTTAATGATTACAGTTCTATTAATATAATCAGAGCTTTTTATAAAAATGTCTAGGCGTTAAATTTTTTAAAAAGAGTAAAATATTGCTAGACCCCTGCACTTGCTTTCCATTCTTTTTTCTCCTTTTTTCCTTTATTTTCAAAATGATACAAAACATTATGAGCTTGACAAATGTAAAACAATACATTGAATACAATATAAAATGCCTGGAATGAAATCAATGAATGGAGAGCAGTATTGTGTAGGTCAGATGCTGCCATTCAGCCTAGAGGTCTTCAGAATAAAAAAACTCAAACAGTGATTTAGAACTTTTTTCTGTTGTGGTGCAGAAACAAGAGCATTTCTCCTCTTTTTGGCAATATTTGGGATCGCCTTGCTTCATAGATGTTTCTATATTCAGAAAACATTCTCTCTGAAAATACAGAGGATGCGGGTGTGCAGAGAAGCTTTGAAACAATAGTTTTAAGGAGAGGAAATCGGTCCTCCTCCTTCCAAATTTGAACTGGACAGCATTTCCTATTTACAAGAGGTTCAGACATATATTGGTCTAACTCCCCTGCAATCAGTAGAACAGGAGCAGTCTTTTTTTCAACCTTTCTTCTCTTGTGACTTCCCCAGATTGCTCTCCTTTTGTGATCTCCATAAAACACGCTTTAAGAATGTCCTCTTCATCTTTCCTCTTTTGCATAGAACTGGAATTTGAGCGTCTTTCGCTTCCACTTTCATTACCTTCACTTTCATTTTCATTAGAATCATTACCACCTTCGTCATTTTCAATACCTATGACTTCAATCATCCAGGATTTAGCCTGCTCTTTTTGATCTTGTTGAAAGAAAGATAACTTATACCGCAGATCTATTGCAGTCGCAGTCACATAAACCCTGTTTTTCATTATGTTCAAAGACTTCCCATAATTACTCTCCAACAAGAAACGTGCTCAAAGAGAAGTCAGGAGTTCTCATTTTGTCATTTGAACAGTGAACACCTTGGTCATCATGGCCAATCTTTGAAAGAAATCTTTGTTAAATACAAGTGCTTGGGATTGCGAAAGACAAAGTTGATGTTTCTGAATTCATTTCCTGAGTTAGTTGGAAGAATGGTTTTAATATTTTAAGGAGACTTCGTATCTGTGTCCACTCAAAGGATGTGATGGTAGGTAATTCACTACGATCAGCCAAATACAGTTGCACTGGAATTTTTAATTTATATAATCTTTCTAGCATCAAATATGCACTGTTCCAACGTGTTGGGACATCTTGAACCAATAGGAGAGGCTCAAGATTTTGCTGCACTTGAATGTGTGTGAAATTGTTACAGGCCAAAGGAGAATGATTAAAGTGAGTTGCAAGGCAGCAACTTTTTGCAAGGATATCAATTACACTCCTCTAAACCATAATTGAGTCACTAATAACCAGTTGGAGTAAATGAATGCTGCAGTGTATTGAAGGTATTTCAGCCAGGTCACTACCAAGAGCCATATTACTAGCCCCATCCCTCACCAATAAATTCCTCTTATTTGCATCAAGATCCCAACTATCCCACATAGAGCGAGACTTTTCAGATATATTCTTGCCAGTATGCGACCCTGAGAAATGAGAGGCATGTAGCACAGCATCGTATCTTTCAAAATCTTTACCTATCCAGTGACCCAATAATGATATAAAACTTTCTTGAGAGGTTGTGCATGTCCATATATCTGAAGAAAAGCTGACATGCTTTACTACTTCAAGCTTCTGAGCAATTTTAGACTTGAACGCATTATAAAGACGAGGAATTATAGTATCAGAGAAGTACCTTCTGCTCGGTAAGAGATATCTGGGTTGGAGGTAGGCCATTAGATCAATAAACCCATCATCTTCAACTAAAGTAAATGGCTGGTTGTCCAAAGCCATCATCATGCCAATTTTATGGTGAATCATCACAGACCTGGAGTCATTGATGTCCCATATTTTTTTAGATGAAAAGCTTTCCTCTATTGAGATCTGCTTACTCATTTGGTCCATTTTCTTTTCTTTCAGAGTACTACCAGTAGAAGTTGATGGTCTAGCCCAGTGGTTCCCAACCAGTTTTGGCTTATGGCCCCCTTAGGAACCTTATTTTTTCCTGTGGCCCCCATAAGCATTATTTTCAGTAGGTAATATGCAGATTTAACTCTATTTTACAAAATAACATTTTCCTGTGGCCCCCTTCAAATGTGCCATGGCCCCCGGTTGGGAAACACTGGTCTAGCCTGTATTCTATCTATGCCTATTTCCTTTGATTCAGTTGCAGTTATTCCTTTTTTGTCATTTTCGTTTTTGGCTTCAGCATACTCTTTTGGGTGATTAATCTTCAAATGATTATGAAGAGGTGTTGTGCTAAAAGACTTTTGGCCACCTTTCTCCGTCCCACGTTTGATAATCTTTTGGCAAATATTACACTTTGTAGTGATATCACTAGGATCATTTGTTGTATACACTGACCACACAAAACTTGTCATGATTAATAGTTTAATACAACACAAGAACCTGAAAGAGAACAAAATAATTAAACATCTGAATATACTTAAATTATTATTTATCTTATATTTGGGGGGGGTGCTTTCCCGCAATGCAAAACAAAACATAGCAGTATGAGTGTAAAAATAATATGGTATGGTACCTAATAACATATATCCGTCTGGATATGAAAAATTCATATCCGGTGCACCCCTACTAACCAATCATCAAGGGTGTATAGTTGACCTAACCGGGCATTCAATTAACTTAACAGGTTAATATTGGTTATTTCACCTAAATATCTTCTGATCTTTTCGTATTAGGCACTCACTGTCACATTTCAGGCGAGTTAAGGATGAGAGAATAACACCATAATTAATAAAAACATTCAATCCTTTGTCTTCATCTAGGGCACACGACGAATCAAGTTCTCAAAGTCAAAATTACATGAATGGCACATCATAATTTTATCACAAACACCACTAAACTGAATCCAATTTGAAAAAAAAAAATTAGCCAGAACAAAACCCAACCAACTAATTAAGTCACAAAGTAGCGAAAAAATAGCCCAATCAGGAAAAATATTTTATGAAAAAAGTACATTATAGCCAAAACAGGAAATATATTTTATTAAAAAAAGTACATTTCAACAAATTTGCACAACATAAGATATATATTTTCTTAGTCCATTTTGAATGGCAATTCAATATATTATACTGTTTTAACCGTGGGTGAGTGGGTTAAAAGCAGGGATGGGGAGTCAGCCAAAAACAACCGACTCCCAACTCTTTCCTTATCATGCTGATCTACAACCTTATAAATATTGGGATGTTTGTTTCGTAGATGGCATTTCAAGTTTAAGGCTCTAGTTGGAGCATTAGCATGTTTCCCAGTGTAAGCACTAATTTTTGCATTACACTCTTTACCATCCTTTTCTACTTGACAAATAAAAATACTTTCATCCTCATTTAGCTTAAAATATTGAAAGACTGCTGATTTTCTACTAGGCCCACGACTCATTACTAATAGGGGCTAATTAAATTAATAATTAATATATTGCTAATTTTTATATGATACCTAGTATCCTAAAATAGAAATATGAAATTCATTTGCTAAGATTTACCAGAACAATAAATCAAATGTGGAAATGTGAATCTAGAATTAGTTCAGGAAGATATTTGTTTAGGGCAGAGTAGTATTCTGGTAAATTGCTGGCATATAGAAATTGAATCAAAGAGTCGGGAGTTGGTCATTTTTACCGACTCCCGACTCCGACTCCCGACTTCAAAAAAGCCCTGACTCCCGACTCTGACTCCCCACCTCTGGTTAAAAGATGAATATTAACCCTAAATAGTTTTAATGAAAATATCAACCAATCATCAAGGGCATACATTTGACCTAACTGGGCATTCAGTTAACCTACATTAAATATCTTCTTTTCAAAAAATTGGAAACAATACATGAAATGGAAAAGATCCAAATGGTGTAAGCTATGATAGGCCTAGTAACAACTTCATAGTGTCATAACTTTATTTCTTAATATTTTCAAAATGACACATAGCTGCTTGAACCATTTTTTCCTGCTCTATCGATTGATATATGTTTCCTTACTGTAGCATGTTTCATGGCAATGCAGGTGTCTTGTAAAGTTTTACCCAAATCATGTGGTATTGATGGTATTTCTGCTGAGCATCTGAAATTTAGTAGTGACAGATTAGTGCCTCTGTTAGCTTTGTGCTTTACAGGTTTATTCATACATGGTGTTTTGCCGGATACAATGTTATCCATTGTTTTGGTGCCAGTACTAAAAGATAAAAAGGGGTAAAATTAACAGTAAAGATAACTACAGCAAAACCCCGATTAGCACGGTTAATTCATTCTGTGAAAATGCCATGCTATTTGAAACCGTGCTAATCAAACATAGTAATACATAGGAAATGCAGTAATTGGTTCCAGGACTTTCAAAATTTTTGCTGACTTTTTAAAAAGCATTTTTTTTACCGTATTTCAACCTAATATAATAGTAAAGGATAGTCAAAATGTGTTCACTAATCAACAGTTTATTAGAAACGAAACATTATAGTAGGTACTGTACATAAAAAAAGAGTGAAAAATATTCTATACAGTACAAATCTACTTCCTTGAAAAATATTTATCTAGGGTCGTTTGAACCGCCTTCTCTTCTCTCTCTCTCTCTTCTTCTCTGCATGCATCTGCCTGTAGCAGCGAAGACTATTTTCCAAGTTTCGGCGAACTTGCATGCTTCGCTCTATGTTAGGGTTGATATCCATTATCAGTTGCTTGAACTTTTCAAATTCGCGAAACATTGTATCAAATTCTTTTACAGTCATTTCCTTCATCTGTTGTTCACACTACACACAAACAGAAGGCTTACAATGATACCACATTTAGCATGACGCAATATAGTACATAATTTGACATTTAAAAACGTTTGAGAACACAGCAGAAGACAGCGACTTTGCGCGCGACATTTGAAAATATTACCGTGCCTATCGAAGTTTGACCCCATGTTATTCGGGATTTGGTGTCAATTTATAAACCGTGTTAATTCGAAAACCGTGCTAATCGGGGTTTTACTGTATAGGCCAATAGCCTTGGCCAGTATTATGTTTAAGGTGTTTGAATATATACTCATTAATAGACTTGAATGTTACCTGTATACTAGTGATGACCAATTTGGTTTCAAAAAGAAACATAGTACTGATATATGTGTGTGTATGCCTTGAAGGAAATGGTCTGTAAATACCAAACTCTCAATGCTAATGTATTTTTGTGTTTCCTGGATGCCTCTAAAGCATTTGATCGTGTTAATCATGACAAATTATTCATGAAACTTGTAAATAGTAATGTACCTAGTTACTTGGTCCATATATTAATATTCTGGTATAATCACCAGACAATGATTATTGATTGTAAGATGGGGTGGGGTTAATTCAGAGCCATTCTCTGTGACCAATGGTGTCATGCAGGGAGGGATACTATCCCCCTACTTATTCAGTGTTTATATGGATAATCTATCTGTTGTGCTGAATACCTGTAAAATAGGCTGCTATATTGGTACAATGATTGTTAATCATCTGATGTATGTAGATGATCTAGTTCTTATTTCTCCATCTGTAAAAGGGCTCAGCACACTTTCGAAGGTGTGTGAAAAGTATAGGAAGGATAATGACATAAAATATAATCCTGATAAAAGTCATGTTATGATTATGAGGACCAAGGCTTACAAGTATATAAAATTTCCTGAATTTTAATTGAATGGTATGGTGGTGTCAGAAGTAACCTAGACTAAGCATCTTGGCCACATACTAACGGATAGTCTTTCAGATGACAGTGATATTCTGCAGCAATGTAGACAATTATATGCTCAGGGAAATACTTTGGTTAGAAAATTTTGTGTGTGTTAGGGTTAGGGGATACTCTCTTCTCTATCTTTATACCCCCTATTTAGAGAGATTTCTCTGCCAAGCAGTGGCGCCCCCCCCCCCCCCCCCTAGCACTGTGATGTATGAAAGACCAGTATGGTCACTTGCCTCATAGACACCTTTAAATAGGAGACCCTGAATGTGTCTACATTCAAATACTCTATACAGTATTTACAGTCCCACCTACTCCTTTTCTCTCTAATTGTAGAGCTTATATTATTCAGGTTATGTGTACATAGCTATAGTATACATATAGTCATATGAGAAAGTAGACAACCTGATCCTTTGGGTCTGCAAAACTATTGTAAGGTACTGTATATGTAAGTAGTAGACAAGCAGCAACTAAGATCCTCTCTAGATCCATGTAAAACATCTTGAGATGAGATAATCATATGTTTGAAATTAGTACAGTAGTGGTATTGAAGAATGATCCACAGGTTCCAAAGATTTAAAGTTAATGTACAGCTAGTAGATGTGTGACAATCTGCAAGTTGCAGAGGTCAATTGTATCTTAATTTTGCATGTAACTGTATGACATTGTGGTTTGTTTATATTAATAGTGAAGCCACCCAGATGGGCTGAAGGGCCCCTTGTGTTGCCCACTATAAAAAATTTTCCCATGTTACCATGTACATTAGATGTTAAGTTGATTTTGTTAAAAACTTTTTGTACTCCAATGTATACAGCTCATTTGTGGTGGAACTACAGGATGTATAATTTGAGGAAATTATATGTTGCGTATAATAATATTTTTAGGAGTTTATTAAGGACTCCAAGATTTGTAAATGGTGCTCCTTCTAGTGTCAACTGGTATGCTGTTTGTAGTCAATAAGGTGCTTAACTGTGCCAGTGTCATTCGCAATTTTGTATTTAGAGTTATCACTAGGCTTGGTGAGTCAGTTAATAAGATAATAGAAGCCATGGTATGATGATACCTGATGTGATAAAGAATGATAGTGACATTTATCTGTATGCAGATGACACTAAAATATTTAGGAGGATTACATGTAAAGAGGATGCAGATAAATTACAGGGGGATATACTATATGAAATGAGAAGGTGGTCCAATAAATGGTTACTCAAGTTTCACCTGGACAAGTGTAAGCATATGTAAATAGGAAAAGATAGGATGGATTTTGGAGAAAGGAGGTATAAAATGTTTCTCAAAAAGGACTATATGGACAAGGGTGATAGCAAAAAGGATATAGGAGTGATCATAGACGTTAATTTGAGTTTTGAAAAAAACATGGCAGAAAAGATCAACAAAGCAAACAGGATAGTTGGACTCGTAAGGAAGACATTTGAATACCTGGATAAAGATATGTTTAAGACACTGTTTGTTTCACTGGTTAGACCTCACTTGGAATACGCGAATCAGGTTTGGTGTCCATATCTCAAGAAACATATAGAGTCCATTGAAAATGTGCAATGGAGAGCCTCTAAGTTGGTTCTGGGGTTGAGTCACCTGTCATATGGAGAGAGATTAAGGGAGCTAGAATTATCAACACAAGCATACAGATGTATACAGGGAGACATGATTGAATGCTACAAGATATTAACTGATAAATATGATGGAGGTGATGAATGACTTGTTCCAGATGAGAGACTACTTGAGAACTTGAAGACATCAGTTTAAGATATACAGTAAATACTCGATAAGTCAGACTATATAGGGCTCTAGCCAGTCTGACTCATCGTGAATTACCTTAATTACCCCTAAAGAGGCATAAATATTCTCTAACCTTTTAAGTTTGATTAGTGAAAGTCTAATACAATGTTCAAAATAAACATTAAAAAACAATAAAACTTTGTCTCACTTACCGTTGCTAGAATTATTTTGAGTGCGAAACAAAAAATTTTATAGTTTACCTTTTCATACAATACAGTATTAAAAAAAACACTTCACTTAGTAAATGAAACAAAATAATAATGGCACTTGACATAGGAACTAAAACACTTCTCTCAGTAAAATAAACAAAAGAATAATAGCACTTGATAGAGGACGAGTCCAACTCATCAAGTATTTACTGTACAAGGAAAGAGCCTCACAAAATATCAGAAATTTTTTTTTCATGCAGAGAGTTGTTGATATTTGGAACAGTATACCAGAGCATATCATCAATGCACCAGGTACTAACTAGTGTCTTTAGTGTTGAAGTCTCCTCCTAAGATGACATTAGTGAGAGAGGCCAGATTGTGTAACTGTGGATTGTAATTGGCTTGTGGATTATTGTATTATATGAAAAAAATGAAGTAAATGATGGGTTATAACCCACAAGATCCAAGATTACTTTAGACTGTGATTGTAAGGTTTGTAAAGAGGAGGTTAGGGAAGGGGATAAAGATGTAGCATGTGAGAGTTGTGATGACTGGTTTTACTTAGTTCAGCCTCCATCAAAATTACAACAAAATAAGTGTACAGGGGTACAAAATCACCAAATATTTTGTGGTTTTGCAGTAGCTAAGTGTTTAATGAGGTTAGGGACATGCTTAAGGCAAGGTTTAAAAAAGCTGCTAGTTTTGAGTCATGAGCCTAAGTTAGTTGGCCCTATGATTGATAGCCCACCCCTAGTGTTAGTGACAGGATGCAGGCCCAAGTGAAGTTGAGCCTAAGCCTAGTGTTAGTGATAAGGATGCAGGTCCAAGTAAAGTGACACCTGATGAATGGCACAAAGTCAACGGTCAGTCAAGGAATAGGATTAGAGAGAATAGTAATCATGTAGCAACTAATAACAGGTTTCAGATATTTAGTAATTTAGATGAAGCAGTACAGTGTGAATTTACCATGGTTGGGGACTCTATCATTAGAAATCAGGACAATGAATTTTGCAATAAGGGAAGGAAAACTCTCAAAAGAATATGTATTCCAAGAGGTAATACAGACACTCCCCAGGTTACGTAAGCCTCAACTTATGCAAATTTGACTTTACGTAAATGCTCCCATAAGCATCCATCCCCTCTGCATCATCTCCAAACTATTTTCTTAAAATCACCCTTAATTGTGTTGCAATAATGACTGGAAAGTGCCCAAATGATCGTAAGAGTTCCTATGCTTTTATTGCTACTATACTGTATTTAGTTTTTTTAATTTATAAAAAAGTATTGCATCTTGTGTTCAATGATTACCCATGGAAGGG
Organism: Bathynomus jamesi; assembly: GCA_023014485.1. Lineage (NCBI taxonomy): Eukaryota > Metazoa > Arthropoda > Malacostraca > Isopoda > Cirolanidae > Bathynomus > Bathynomus jamesi. Next base: position 242,589 of record JAJOZX010001161.1, read on the forward strand.
TCAATTCTGACTTATAGAAAAATTAGCTTGTGTAAGGTCTTCCAGAATGGAACCCTTACATAAGTTGGGGACTGTCTGTATTTCTGAAGTCATTGATTGAGGCACTTTTTCATTATTTACCCACATATTCTTTTTTGTTATTTACCTGCAATTTTTTTTTATTTTTCTGGTATTGTATATACATATATATACAGTAAATACTCGATAAGTTGGACTATATAGGGCTCTAGCCAGTCTGACTCATTGAAAACTGAAAAGTCCGACTCATCATGAATTACCTTAATTACCCCCCTATTTACTCCTAAAGAGGCATAAATACTCTAACTTTTTAAGTTTGATTAGTGAGTCTAATACAATGTTCAAAATAAACATTAAAAAAACAATAAAACTGTTTCACTTACCGTTGCTGGAATTATTTTGAGCGTGAAACACAAAAAATTTTATTGTTTATCTTTTCATATAATACAGTATTAAAAAAACACTTCACTTAGTAAAAGAAACAAAATAATAATGGCACTTGACATAGAAAATAAAACACCTCTCAGTAAAATAAACAAAAGAATAATAGCACTTGACAGAGGACGAGTCCAACTCATCGAGTATTTACTGTATATTTTTTTTTATGTAATTACAAGGTTATTTGAATGCCCAGTTAGGTTCAACTGTATGCCCTTGACAATTGGTTAGGTTAAGTTGTGATATTTTTGTTAGTTTTAATGAAAATATCATGACTAGTTCTAACTGTACACACCTAAATTTATGAGAACTACATTGTTTGACGGCTACTACACTACAAAGGATGCATGAATTTTTTATATTTGCAAATAAATGTTTGGCTTAATATGCAGGTAAATAACAAAAAAGCACCTTGATTGAGGTAGCCTAGTGAAGAAGTTGCCTAAAAGCCAAGGTAAAATTATAATTCATGTAGGTATAAATGATTTTACAAGCAAGGATAAAGATGGTAGATTTAAGTTAACCTTGGTTTTGCTTCCACCCAAATTGTTTATTCTGATGAAAGTCAAGCTTGTCACTCCACCTTAGACCTACAGTTTAATATGGAATCCAAACAATACCCCACCAGCAGCCCAGTGTCTTAACCACTAGGTTACCCAGGGTACCCATTTATCTACTAACCAATTTTTTTTTAATTTTATTTTGTGGAAGGATGAATAGCTGGGTTTTGCTGCATGCTGCCTACTGTCACTGGGTCTCAATCTCAGGGCTGATGGATTCATAGTCAGCAATGCTAACCACTACACCACCAAGGTGCATTGAACAGAAGTTCAGTAGTAGTTAAACATAAGTATAGAGAATTTATAGAAACTTAAAAAAATAGGCATAGCAAATGTTGTAGTGGGCATTTTACCAAGGGTTGGAGTAAACATGGAATTTATAAGTAGAATTTTAGCCTTAAATGATAAAGTAAAGATGCTGTGTAGTGAAGGGGTTGAGTTCATAGGTGTGTTGGATAATTTTAATAAAAGGAGGGAGCTTTTCAGTAAGGATGGGTTACATCTTAGTAGAAAGGGAACTGCTTTATAAATTATATGGGAGATTAAAATTTTAGGACACTGTGAGTTCTTTGGGATTTTGAAAGATATAACTAGATCAACAGAGGGTATAAAGCATCAGGATATATGTACAGTTAATACTGTTAGGATCTTAAATACAGATTATGTCAGGAATAGGCATATCAGCTATCTAGCCAAATGTAGTTAACCAGTTAAGACTGAGGGGTGGAAGTGTTTTTATACAAATGCATGGAGTTTTAGGAATAAGAAAAATTAATTATTTAGTTACTGTATGATTTGTGAAAATCTGGGTATAGTCTGCATTAGTGAAGCTTGAATTAGTGATCTATCAGGTCATCCCATAAGTAATATCGTTTTTTTGCATTGCTAAACTCACGTCATGTTTGCACATGTTTCTCTATATTTTGTGGAAAACTCAAATTTTTGTGTGTTTAGACATGTTACTTCTCATTCTAAATGACGTTTCATCATGTTAACAATCTTCATTTATTTCACCCTTACGGATAAGATGGAGGTGTCAGAGGAACACACCAGGCATAAAATGCTTTATGAGTTTAGAAAAGGAAATAACGTGACTGCAGCCGCAAAAAATATTCAGGATATTTATAGGGAGGAAGCTTTAAATGTAAGGAAATGTCAAAGATGGTTCCAGAAGTTTAGGTCTGGTGGCTATAGCTTAACTGATGAAGCGCGCTTGGGCCAACCTGTTGAGTTCAATGATGACCTTCTGATAGCTACACTTGAAGAAAATCCTGCTGTAACTGTTGAAGAACTTGCCCAGCGACTAAATTTGACTGGTTCCACAGTTCATCGCCACCTGCAACAACTGGGAAAAGTGTCGAAACTTGGGAAGTGGGTTCCCCATACGTTGTTACCAGACAATTGTAGAGATTGCATGAACATTTGCTCTTCATTGCATTTTCAGCAACTTCAAGCACCGTTTCTGAATCGACTCATTACTGGGGATGAAAATTGGGTGCTTCATCACAATGTTAAGTGTCATCGGCAGTGGGTTAGTGCTGGGGAATCTGCTACACCACAGCCAAGAGGACATCTGCACCCCAGGAAGGGTTTACTGTGCGTTTAGTGGGATATTCAAGGAGTGATTTATTTTGAACTGTTGCAGCCCAATCAAACCATTACAGCCGAAGTCTACTGTCAGCAACTTCAAAGATGGAGCATTACATTGCAAACAAAACGTCCTTCTTTGGCCAATCGCAAGGGTGGTGTGTTTCAACAGGACAGCGTGCATCCTCTTACTGCTCAAATCACCACTGCCAAAACTGAATAGCTTGGTTGGGAAAAAATTCCATATCTTCCATATTCACCAGACCTTGCACCATCAGATTACCACCTATTCAGAAGTCTTCAAAACAACCCTGGTGGGAAAGAACTTGAAAGTTTCGAGGCTATCAACATTGCCCTCTCCGAGCTTTTTGCTTCTAAACCGAAGGAATTTCATCAATATGGAATTGAAATGCTTGTAGAGAGGTGGCAGAGAGTCATAGAAAGTGAAGGAAAATATAAAATTGATTAAAATTTATTTTGATGCAGTTTTATTTTCATTTGGAAATAAAGGTAAAAAAAATGACATTACTAATGGGATGACCTGATAGTATTCAATGACACGAGCAGCATATTGAAATAAAATTAATAGCTTAGTACATTACTGAACGCTTAAGTTTTGGATGGTAAATACTTAATTTTATAAATAGTATTTGTCAGGTACAGTACCATACATTGTCTTTGAAGGAGCTTCTTACAGAAAATTAAGGAAATAAAAACTTGAAGAAAAAGTATTTCACTTACTTTTTAACTGATTGGTGAATTCTCAATCCCTTCTCTGATAGGCAAAATTTAATCCGCAATAGTAGGTCTGGCATTATCATTATTTTTATTTATTTAGGCTTATTTAACCATTGTAATTTAAGTTTTGAATAACGTAATGGATGACAGTAATGGGGATTTTGAAATAGTTGATAAGAAGACAGTTACAGTGAAACCACAGACACGTAAGTATTATAGTCTTAAAGAAGTTTAAATCAGTTCGTAGTATACATTCTAGTTGAAGTCAAAACTTTTCACTTTTTATAAAATGTTCTCAGTCTTCCATAGTCTGCAATATATGATTGACAACTTGAAAGTTATCTAAAATGGGATCATTTTAGTTTTGTATTAGAATCTATTAGAATGTCTGTTACTGGTATTCATTTCAGAGTCATCTCCTGGTGTATCAATGCTTACCAACATCCCTCCTCCATCTGCATTACCATCTTTTATCACTTCTCAAGTGCCTCCTCCCAATTCTGGAGGTCTGCAGGGGTCTCCTAGCCTTCCTCCTTCAGTATCCCAACCTTCTCATGATCTGCTGCCATCTCACACAACAACAACAACTCCAGTCCCCACACCAAGCAAGATTCCAGATTCACCATCACTACACCCTTTACCAGTAAAGTCTGCAACACCAACTCCAGTTGCTCCAGTTACAATCCAACCTCTTCCACCTAACAGGTAAGTCTGTAGTAATTGTAGGCACAGTAGGTCTACATAGCACCTAAATTGTTGTGGGAAGTTTTAAGAATAGTGTACCCTAGGGTGTTTCACTAATATGGAGGAAAATATCAAAGGTCAATATTTTTCTCCACTTTGCTTGTGCTTTTATTCCTTTTCATGTAAGAAAGATGTGCACCAATTTTGAAAATGATTAAGTGATATTTAAGGGTTGCACACATTTGAACCTTTTATAATAAACAATTTTCTTCAGTGCTACGAGAAAATTCTCCTTTGGAACCACGGAAAATGAAGAATTCTAATAATAAAATTGGAAAATTCAAATCAATAAACATTACACAATACAATACAATTTAATAATACAAAATTTTCTTCAGTGTTACAAAAGAATTCTCCCTTGGAAGCACAGAAAATAAAAAACTCTAGTATTAAAATCAGAAAATCTGAATCAATTTTTGAATTGGTACAAGGATATTCCCGCCTTGGTTCTTTTTGGCACCTCCTTTCGATGATGTTCAACAATCTGCAACAAGAATTGTTTTTGCTTCTCGTCCTTGACTGATTCATTAAATTGCTTGATTAATGCAATTCCCCTCTCTGCTGTGTCATTTACGACTTTCAGCATGTTGACTGACTCTCAAGCCATCATTTTTGGTGTACTCCTCTATGTTGTTGACATCCCCAATGCTGAAGTTGTCGAAGAATGTCTTTGTCCTTTGAGTGATGAAGTTGCTCAGATCCTTGCCTTCAAAAGTCAGGTTTTTCCACTTGTCGTTTGAGTTCCTTCCTCGATGCAGGTTTGTTCAAGGCCTGGAACATCTTTTCTTTCTCATTTGGCAATATCTGTTCATCAAGGAAAGCCAAGCCGACTAGAGTCTCCAAGAGATACCATAGATGCCCTTTGGCAACTCTCAAGGCAGCCTGGCCCAGGTCCTCATTCGGATATGAAATCAACAGTTGAATCATGTCTAAGTCATTTTCAGGGCCCACCTACTGACCACTGCCTCGTGCCAGAACCGGACATAAATGAAACATGTAAAAAGGGCCACGTTGTGCAATCCCTTCACCTCTCGGTTAATGAGTTCCAGTTGCTCCCGGAACAAAACCATTTTCAGCATATAGATAGCTTTTGCCATCCACCTGGCTTGATGATGGGCTCCTGGAGTTCTGAAGGAGAACTTAGCTCCACCCCAGCCTCCAAGGAAAAGGCTTCAGTGGCTCCATGAAGATAACTCACCATCCTGATTCATTCATCTTCCAAGTACCTAGTGGCTGGCTCTTCTTCATCGATCATGGTTTTGAAACAATTTTCGTTAATAAAGTCCCAACGCTGCTGAAATCGTCGAAACAACAGGATTTCAGGACCACTTGTTGGCCCCAGGGACTTATGAAAGACCTCCTTCAAAATGAGCTCATAAATGTGGTGATGGCAAGGCAACCACAAGACTGACCGACCAAGGAGTTGTTCAATCCTCATACATGCCCCTTGCCGTAGTGTCAAATAAGAGGCCAATGATGTGGTCCTGAATTCCAAATTGTTGCAGCTCCTGGATGATGGCTCGAGCCATTTGTTCACCAGTATCATCCTGGGCAACAGGCACTCCAAGAAGATGCTCGAACTCCTTCCCTGTTACCACAACAGCTACTCTGTCTTCCAAGCTTCTAGAGCTTCTGCCAACAGCTTGGGGTAGTAGCTTGCTGTCCCAGTGCAGAACTAAGAGAGGTGGATCTTTGAAGATCGACTCCTCAAGTTGTCTGGCTATTTTCTCTCGATACTTGGCACAAGCTCGATGAACAGTTGATGGTGAAATAATAATCTGCGATACATCTTGTCTGAGACTTTTAGCAGTTGCAATGAAGGAAGTGCTTGCTTGTCGAATAGAGAGTTGTTCTCTATCCCAAGTAGCCACGAGTGTTGGATCAAGTGTGTTCTTGGAATGACGAGGTGACTTAGAGGCCAATGGAGCAGCAAAATCTTCATCATCATCTGTTGTTGTCATTGAGCTAGAGGATGTGCTATCCAGCTTCATTTTCTCTGAGATCTTTTCAGCTTCAGCATGCTTTTGTTTTCGAAGTTCAAGTTTCTTAGCTGCTGCTTCTTTCCATTTGACAGCCATGGTGTTTTTCCTATCCACCCCAGCCATTGAAGAACTCATTCTGTCCTCCCTCTGGGAGGACAAGAAAACCTTGTCCTCCTCTGGAACCAAACTCATGCTCACCACACCTTGACAAGCAATGTTGAAAAGGTCAGCAAGGTCTCCCTTCCACACCTGATGCTTCATAATGGCTTTGTCCATCTCTCTTCACTACTACTACAAGTTTTGGTACTCTTTGTACAGCTTTAGTATAGCAGCTCTAATGTTCTTCTCTGTCTTCACGGGGATATTCACCTTCTTCCAAACTTCTTGAAGCTTGATACTCATAGACTTGATGGCAAGGGAGATTGTTTCCTTCAGTTCCAGGTGATGGTACATAAAGCAGAGGAGGACTTGCTCCTGGGATGGCAATCTTGCTCCTAAGAGCTCTTTGACTGGAGTCTTTTCAATCAGCCAAATCATCTTTCTTTTCCATTTTCAACACTTTTTGCACCTGTGAAAGAAAAGAAAACATTACAATATGTTGGAAGTTGGGACGTTCTTGAGATTTGGTTACAAAGGGCTAAGGTATCAGAGGTGACATAAGTGTGCAACCTCTAAATGGTGTTCAATTTGCTTCAAATTTGATACATATGCTTTACAGATCATAAGGTGTACAGGGATGAGCAAAGTGTAGTGAAATTCACAATTTGATAAAAGTGGAACACACTACAGTAGTGTACCCCAAAGGTTATGAAGGTCTATTTGACCTAGCCTTCTTATTACAGGAACTAGGTCATATCTACTTTAGTACAGTATCTTACAATCCAGTAAGTGTGTGAAATTTTTCATTTCATTATACTGTACTATTTAAATCTACATAGGTCTTTGGGCCATATATTAAAGCCTTCTATATGAAGTGTTAAATGTAGGTTTTAAGTCATTTATAATTGTTTAGGATGTGTTTTCCCACCAACGAGTTTACTGTTGGACCTTCTGTGATGGAATACACTCCAGAAAGTAATTTAGGAAAGGGATACAGTCCTGTGATACACCACATTCTGTAGCACTGTACACTTTAACTCTGAACCTTTGAAGTAATCTTTTCTTTTTATTTCCATGCTGTGTAGGGGCCATTTCAGAAACCACAGCTACCCTGTATTCACAAAATTTTCCAAGAGCAACAATATATTTTTGAATCCTCCTCTCCCTCCCACTCCCCCTTGTCTTGTCATTCAACAGCCCTTGTATGTAAAACCCCTAACAACCTATCCCATTGGAAAAGCAATAAATGTACTCAATGAAAAGCCTTTAATCCTCCCTAAACCCGTGATTCGTAGAGAGTTTGATATAAGCTTCGTATCTAATCCCACCTCGGCTTGTTACAGTAGCTGTTCAGTCGCTCAGGGTACGTACACAGCTGTAGACTTGTCAAAGGATCGCACCATCAAAGTTTCTTCTGAAGATGCGACGGTATCGTCACCCGGAGGTCAAGGAGATGGATGGATGGGGTGGATTCGGGGCACTGTCCAGTCAGTCGGACACAGAGTGGCAGAAAAGGCAAAGTCTTCAATGGACACGATGATCACGACTCTTGACCCCCAAATGAAAGACTTCATCAGTAAGTATATAAAATGTTACACATTTGATCACAAGAGACCATCGTGATGACGAATCTTCGAAATTCACGTGTCATAACACAAAATACTGTAATCGGAAGTTTGTATGTATTTACATTATCCTCAATTGACCATGGGAGAAATGGTGAGGATATAATTCTTGTTCAATGATTGATCGCTGGGCCACTGGAAGCCGTTCTTTGGATGGTAAGTCTTTATATTTAGGGTGATGTAGTCACCATTACATATTCTAAATTTAGTTTATATACAAGACATCTTGAAAGTACGTACGAATTATCAGGTGTCCAATGTAATCAGGTGAACAGTGGACATTAATTATTATTATTTTTTTTTTATTTTATTTTTTTTTTAAGAAAAATATAATTAGGTTGTTTCCTCATAGGGAGAGTTTTCCGCCAAAGAGGAATTCAGCTCCTGATGCATTTTATTTCAAAGAAAGTCTTTAATTCATCCACAGTATGTAGTACATTTTAACTCTTTCAGACACAGTGAGTTAAGAATTAACTCACCTTTTCAGTTCTAACTTCATCCTAAAACCACCACATACACTGTACTCCTTTCCCGTCCGTCAGATTGTAAGGAGATTAGCACATGAAAGAAAACATAAAAATAAAAAAGAATAAAATAATAAAAAAAATTTTGCGTGTCCCGCAAAGAGTTAAATGTTCATTGGAATTTCATTTTGTATCACTTAAGGAGAAACCGGAATGAAAAAGGTTTGAGAGGTGTAAATGGAGATATTGGAGTCTTTTCTAACCCACCTCCAACCTTCTCACGAAAGGTTATACTGGATCCTGAAGATTGGGGTGGTACCTTATTCCTGCTCATGATCCCGTTGTATCCTTGTGTAATTGAATTGAGTGTCTTCAGTCACGAGTTGAGTCATCGTGCCCATACCATTGAGTACGGGAAATGGGTTCTTAGATACGGATCTGAATACGTACATATTGCTATTACAACCCTTTTTTTTGTGGTTGCGCAGATTCCGGTGGGGACATTGACATCATCGTTGCTTCCGACAAGGAAGTGAAGCTGAATCCGGTGAAGGAAGCATTTCAAAAGACCTTCGGTAAAGCGACGGTGAGGTAAGGTAATATGTCTCTTGGGGGCAAGATAAATCCTTTGATGAGGATAGAGTTGAAAATTATAGTCCACTCGTTGTAGTTGTCCTCCACATAATGAGTCTCGTGGTTTCATCTTTATAAGCCTAGTACTGTTCATCATGCATCCTCTCGCAATTATTTCCAATTCGCAAGACAGTAATGAAAAATCAGGTCCTTGCATCAAAGGTCAAGGTCACAAATGTAGGTGGGGCATTGATGTCGTTCCGATATAGTTCTGGTTTAATTAAACAGCATTTTCAAAAGAAATAAAAATGCAATTATTTAAGTGAGCTTGAGTTAAATCCGGAGTTTGATTTGATAATTTACATAAACCTATTCTTAATTAGGGTGGTCTTATTTGAGCCAATGAAATTAGATGATAGAGGCCGTGGTTTTTTTTTACTGCTTACAAATTTTGTTATCCCTCGGGCAGAAATGTCTTATGTCATTGTAATGTACCAGTCGATTGTCTCGTGTGTCGCACCACCACCTCCCGTCAAATGAGCGAGGTTAAGCGACATTGGGTCTGATAGAAGTTGGATGGGGAACCATCCTCCGCGTTTGGATTATTCAGTAACCCTTAGATAGTTCGGATCCCGAGTAAAGCTGTAGGTCTCCTCCATCACGTGACTTTTTCCATTGTGGAGGTTAAACAGCCCAAAACTATCATCATTGTATCAGTCCATATCTATGCTTAGACTGGTTTTCTCGTTTACTACCGGCAGAAGTAAGGCTTATTATTAATACATATTCATGAAGCAACTTCCAAGTGAATTTAGCGTAATTCATCTGGGATGACCTACCTATAAAGCAATAAGGACCACAAATCATTACCACCCTCAATTAAAGGGCCACAGGTGCATCTCCAGATATATGTAGAGCAAAGACGATTAAACTAGAAAGCATTTGAGCACTTCAATAATATCTATTCTGCTATTGTAAAGGAACTTAGAAATGCCATAACTTGAGGTTCTTGGTTAAGAGTATCATATCAAGGCTGAAAATTTTAAACCTTAATTGGCGAAGGAGAACGGCTTAAAAAAAACTACATTTTACTAATTATTATTTTACTACGAGTTTTTTAAGTGTTTTAAGCGCAGTCCTTGTAACGTTTAATAATAATCCATAAATCGTGTTTTGAATAGTCGATCGTACAAATTCGCTTTCGTAAACAAACAAACAAAATTTCAGTTGGTATATCATTGTTTGCGCGCATTTATTAACCATTTTTCTCTTCAAAATAAGTGATGGTTTTTCTTCATCACTTCACATTTTTCTTCCGCAAACGCGTATTGGTCATGTAACCTAGTTCGTTCTAAAGTTTTTTCCTGACTTCTGAAAAAGTCACAACATTGAAATAAATGAATGTTTAATTTAAGCGAAGTAAAGCATAAATGCGTTTTTTACTTTTCAATGAACAGAAATATTTAACACTTCTCTCAAATCTTTTTTTTTTTTTTCCGACAATGGAAAGATTGAGAATTATTTTGGGACATTTTTTTCAATTAATATTAATTATTATTAATCTATATATGACAAATGAATGGAAAAGAACTCGATTGAAGCTATTTATTTTATTGGTTTCATTTATTTATTATTAACGCGTCGAGTTATTGGTTAAATTAAGTTATTATGTGATATTAATCCGGTTCTTGTTGGTGTGTCTCTAGCGGTTTCGCGAGTCAGTCCGGCGAAACTGCGGCGCAACCCGTTGGTTTCGAGTCAGCCTTAAAATCCGCCGAAGAAAGAATCAACAATTTGAGAGGATCCGGAAAGATCCACCCCCAACACCCTATTGTCGCCGTTGAGAACTTCGTCGTAGAATTAATCAAAGACTAGTAAGAGACCCGCTTTTGTTTTAAGCGTGAGTGAGTTCGTTCTTTTAGTTTTAATATCTTGGCGAATGTTTTCAATTGTTACGATGATATAGTGATCGTGGGTCAAAGTGTTGGAAAGGTTTTCTTGCCTCTTACGGTGTAGAAGACATTCGTATTTGAAAGTAAAGGTGAAAATACTCTGATAAATCTGGCGAAAAGAAATGATTGTCGGTGATCGTCGTCGAGTTATTGTGATTTGCGCGAGTGTTGCGCTTCTGGCTGAGTTTCATTTGGAATTAAACATCTTATTGACGTGTTACTTGAATACACATGGAAGAGATTGCGGAAGAGGGTCCTTCCTCTCTCTTGAATGAACGACTAAAGAAGGATGAGTGTGTTATGGCACTTGTCAACCAAAATAAGAAATGATGGGTGTGTTATGGCATTTGCCAACCAAAATAAGAAGTGATGCGTGTGTTATAACATTTGCCAACCAAAGGATTTTTAACTATCAGAATGAATTCTCGATAGATTCGCTCTTTGCATTGTTTCACACATCCTTTTAGTTTAATGTTTTATAACTCTAACATCGTATAACTGTAATGATGGGGTTAACTTCCTTCGCAACATCTAAGGGCATAGGACGGAGGTCCCCTCAGTCGCATGACCTTAGATGTTGCGAACGAGGTAAGGCAACCCCATCATTACATTCATATAATGTTAGGGTCATAAAACAGTCTCAACGACGAAGCATCTACAAACTAAAACGTAATTAAACTAAAAGGTGACATGACACTGTTTTATGACCCATTAAATAGTTCAGTCGGGTATTCGAATAGGTAATTTTCTGTATTTTCAGTTGGGTGGAAATGGGACTTCTACTGTTGGACGATCCTTGGCACGACATCATTTTGCAAACTTATACACAGGTTAGAATGTCACTGATATTTAATGTTAGTAAAATCATCACTCATCGCAGGCGAAGGAAAGGTATTGATATAGGACATTAAAAGATGTCAGATCGATTCGTGTATCAGTGGTGAGAGTCTCGAGTTTCAGAGGGACACGAAACCTATTGCGAAAATCGACTGTAATTTAATCATTATTTCGTTGTGTGGAATATAAAAAACAGGTTGATTTTAGTGTAATGTTGGTCATGTATTTCTATCATTTTTTTTCTCCAGTGCCTCAATTTTTAAACCATAATGACACGAATCTGTTAAAATAGAAATGGGAAAGGTAATGAAGTAGAAAACTAGAGTTAGTGGGACTCGACCCGCGTCACGTGGTTTCAGAGTCACTGCTTATACCGATCGCCATCTAGAAACCCTCAAAAAGGTTCGTTCAAGCGAGGCCAGTATTTACGTTGTTTCACCATGCTCCATTCCACTCCCTCGTCATTATAGAGCGAGTTCGAGTCCCACTAGGTCCTAATTGCACACTTGATTGACTTTTACCCTTTCGATGTTATTTTAGTGCGGTTACCGCACTTTCAATGCATTCACACTTATTTCCTCTGAATCTTGTATAAGAAACTTTCAAAGTAGGCGTACAAATGTATGAGTTAATAGGTGTTTTTTCTTGATGCAGTCTATTCCTATTCCTGAGAAGTTTATTAAAGAGCTGAGGAACTCCACTCCAGACGATTATCCCCAAAAGGCGTCCGGGTTTTCCAAGACGATTGGGCAAGTGGCTTCGGCGCATCTTAATGTGAGTTCTCGAGAATTTAAAGGCAAATGAACGGAATAAAAATTGAAACATTGAATTCAAATGAGGTGCCATCAGAGTATAGAAGAAGAGTAGAGCGAGTCTTTGAAGAGAATGGTGTTGAACAAATGGATATATGGAATATGTATAAGGAATGCATAGTGACAACATCTGATGTATGTGTGTGTGTGTATGAAATGAAGAGAAATGCGACTGCATAGTGGAATGATGAGGAAAAGAATGAAGTGAAAAAAAAGGAGTGTCTGGGAAAGAATGTTACAAGCTCACTCTGGCACTGATGAAAGAACATATAATGAGTTCTAAGAAGAATGCAGTGAAAATGTTACATTTGTGTGGTAATAATAATAATAAAAAGAGTAGATGAGCTTGCAAATGTCGGTCTAGTGGAATGACTGATAATATGAAAGATAAAAGTGGCAACATGTTGGTGCAAGACGAACAAAAATACACGAGAGATTTAAAGTGTGTTCGTCGAAATATCTTCAAAAGTTCAAAAGTTATTCCATTTTCAAATTAGTAAAAAAATTTACTGCATTCTCTGGCGTTTTTTATGATACTTTTGTCACTTAGCTACTTCTTCCTAAGAGGGCTCAATTAATTCCTAGTATACCCATTCAGTGTGTATTTATAGTTGCGTAACATTACAACTTAATCTTTGGGAGTGGGTTGAACTTCATGATCAGCTACCAGACCTTTGGTTGGTGTAGTGGGTTTAACCTCTTGATAAGCTCCCTGATCCTTCCGAATTGTTTAGAGAATAGTTTTCGTTGTACTTGTTTAATCGTTTTGGAGTACTCGTTCTTTATTAAATGTATATGGAAAGTCAAGTTATTACTTGCCTTGTATTGCAGTTCACTACTTTGTAGTACATATACTGTACAAAAATTTCTCACACTTTCGTAGGAAGGAAGTGCTTGAGTTTAGATGCAACAATAAGTTTTCACGAGGGTATATTGATGTCAATATTGATGTATGAATGCGAGACGTTTGGTTAACATGACACTTCACTTTCAAGAGTAAGAGTAATTTAAGAAGCATAATTAGTGTAAAACGAATTGACCCTTATGAGATATGAGGATGTTCGGGAAAGATGTAGACAGTTGAGTGAAAAAGTCACGAGATAAAAATGGAAGACAATATGCTATGTTGGTATGGATATGTGCAGAGCATGAAGAATTATCAGGTCATCCCATAAGTAATGTCGTTTTTTACGATAGATTAAGTTTAAACTAGTCCTACTCTGTTTAAGCATAAATTTTCCGAAGGTTATATCTAAGAGGAGATCTATCGTGTTTCGCTACATACTTTACAGACCTTGACTAGTGAAAACGTGTGTTTTGCTTTGTGAACCCCTCATAAACATGGCGGTATCAGAAGAGCATATCAGGCATATAATGCTTTATGAGTTCAAAAAAGGGAATAGTGCTACTGAAGCAACGCGAAATATTCAGGACGTTTATGGCAACGATATTCTGCATGTGAGGAAATGTCAAAGATGGTTTCAAAAGTTTAGGAATGGTGACTACTGTTTGACATATGCAGCACGCTCTGGACGCCCTGCTGAGTTTGATGATGACCTGCTGTTAGCCGCACTTGAACAAGACTGCAAAACTATCTTGACGAGAAACGGTATACTTCTTTAGATGACCTGCACACCAGTCTTTACGTTTTTTGCCTCAAAACCGCCTGAATTTTATAAACATTGCATTGAAAAGCTTGTAGGACGTTGGCAGTGTGTCATTGATTCCGATGGAAAATATATACTAGATTAAAAAGTTTCAGTTGAGTTTTTTTTTTTGTCCTTCAAATTCCGATCTAAAAAACGACATTACTTATGGGATAACCTGATATTAGAATTATGAAAAAGGTTTATAATAGTGAGTGTGTAAGTGTGAAAAGTAGAGGAAGACTGTGTAAAAGATGAAACTCCAATAAGTAAACGTGGAATTGATGTAAGCGTGACGCAAGAGTTAGCGAGAAAAAGAGAAATGGTCGCGGTTTGTGAGGTATGTAAATGAAGGCATTAGTCTTGCCTCATGTCCCACTAGAGGTATACCTCCAATTTTGTCATGAAAGGTAACACGAGATCTCCAAGGTGTGTGTGTGGGGGAGGGGCGAGGTAATTATTTCAGTGAAAGCTGGAATCCCACACCACCACCATCAAACTCACTGATTTGACCATGTACTTGCAATGCTACTTGGTCAGCAGGGGTAGACAAACTGGCTCAATTTGCATGGTTGAATTTAGAATTAAGTTGATGCTGCAGTTTCCTTACGTTGTTATTCAAGCAGTGCCAAAATGAAAAAGTGATTAATTGAGTGTATTCCAAATTGGTGCCATTATATAGATTGATTGCCATTTTATTCAATAAACTGACCGTAAAAGACGATAACACTGGCGAGACTTAAATTATTCCAAAACTCGTCACATTTTCGATTAGGCTTCTTTAGCTTTGACTTAAACCCTTTTTAAATCGGAAATTTCGTCTCTCCAAAGGTGCATCACACCATGTGGCAGGAGACGCTCACTGGAATCACGCGCAGGGAGTTCATCCTAATGGCAGCCAAAGTTTTAGCAGAATTGTACCGATCCCACCTCCCCAATGACGTCATCTGAAGCTCCTTCCACCTTTTTGTGGAACCTTCATAAATTGAACTTATTTAAAAAATTTTAGCAAATCTTTACTAAAGAATTTGGTAGCGCGATTATTGCTAGTGGTAAGATGCAAGACACTTTTTAGCCACTTTTCAGATGGAAACGAAAGCTTTAAAAGGAATTTGTTTGTTCAAGAAATTAAAGTTACGACATCTGTCTTGAATGTGTTGTTGAATTACAGAGTATAAAATTTGAAACAACGGTCTAACCTTTGTTCAATTCTTAGTTAAAGGATTTAAGATGTGTATGCCCTCTCAGGGCATTGGTTTCTGCCCTATGTGGGAGAATTTCGATTTGTGATTGAGTGAGGTCCGTAGCATAATGGTAGAGCGTCCGACCGGCAATTGGAAGGCCCTGGGTTCGATTCCTGGGCGGTTCGCCTCATTTTTCATTATTCGTTATCTCTCCTCCTCGTGTGCAGAAACGTTCCTTAACACTTATGTCGTTTCTATTCATATATATATATATATATATATATATTATATTTTTTTTATATATTATATTACATTTCATTTGGAAGACATGAACCCACTTGGGTGAAGGGGTCTGTCAAGTTTATTCAAGGTTATTCAGTTGAACTCCAAATCTGAATTCCATAACTCTTTATTCGGAACTATTGAAGAATAGGGACCCCAGCCTTCTTTAGTTAGGCTTATAACTTTATAAGGCTAACTAACGAAAATATCACAACCTAACCAACCAATTGTTAGGTTAACTGTACGCCCTTGACGATTGGTTAGGTTAGGTCATGATATTTTCGTTAGTTAGCATTATAAAGCTAACTAAAGAAGGCTGGGGTCCCTATTCTTCAATAGCTCCGAATAAAGAGTTATGGAATTTAGATTTGGAGTTCAACTGAATAACCTTGAATAAACTTGACAGACCCCTTCACCCAAGTGGGTTCATGTCTTCCAAATGAAATGAAATGAAATGTAATATAAAAATAAGTTCATCAAGTGTATTTTGTCATAGAAATATTAATGACAGTCCGTTCGGCGAATCGTCCGTTCGGCGAAACAGCCGTCGGCGAATCGACCTGGTCATATATATAATATATATATATATATACTGTATATATATAGGGTGGGCGGAAAGTAGCTCCCTATTTTGGATTGGTAAAAAAATACGTATATTATCCATTTATTTCAGAAGAAATAATATGAAAAGGTAGGCATACATGGTAGGTTTTCTCTAAAATTCAATGTGGGCTCCAACTCTTTCCACCAGCTTCTGGAGCCGCCCAGGAATGGCGTCCACTGACTTTAGCAGGAACTCCGGCGGGATGGAGGACATGACTTCCCGAATTCGGTCCTCCAGTTCTTCCAATGTCCTCGGTTTGGTGCGGTAGACTTCTTCCTTTACCCACCCCCAAAGAAAGAAGTCGCACGGTGTCAAGTCGGGGCTCCTGGCTGGCCATTGATGTGGACCACGACGACCCATCCAACGCCCAGGGAAGTGGGCATCCAGCCACTCACGGACAACAAGAGCGAAGTGCGGAGGGGCGCCATCTTGCATAAATATCAGATCGTCGATGTTCTCCCATGTGCTGACAACCGGCCAGACCTCGTTTCGCAACATAGCAAGGTACCGCTCAGCATTCATGGTGTTGCGCAGAAGGAACGGGCCCACAACCTGATCTGAGGTCATACCACACCACACCGTTACACTGAACCGATTCTGCCGTTTTTCAGCGGTAACCATGGGATCCTCTCCTGCCCAGTAGTGGCAATTGTGGCGGTTGACAAAGCCTCCGACGTGGAACACCGCCTCGTCGCTCCAGAGGATGTTGCGGAAGAGATGGGGCCAGTCTTCATGCCAAGCCAGCATGATTTCCCCGAACTCCATGCGAATGTCGCAGTCCTCGTCCGAGAGAGATTGGCAGTAATGCGGCTTCCACGCACGCCAGTTCAGCTCCTTCTTCAGCACAGTTCGCACTGAGTAGCGGGAGAGTCCACTTTCCCGAGCTGCCTGGCGAGTTGACTTTCGTGGACTCCGTGCGAACATTTCCTGAACTGCCTGCACCGTCTCCTGGGCCCTGGATGTCGAAGGGCGACCACATCTTCGAACATCTGCCACAGACCCCGTGGTCATGAGCTTCGAGTGGCAGTTCTTGATTGTTTTCGGGTCCACTTGGGCACGTGGTCCGTGAATGGCCCGCCACCATCTTTGAACTCGAACGACAGATTGCCAAACTTCGTACCGTGCCGCCAACTGGGCACGCTCCTGCAGTGTTAAACGCTCAGCCATGTTACCCTTCAATCTGAAATGAAAAAAAAAAATGAACGTTACAATTGTACCACTTTAGAGAACACACCATAACAATATAACAATACAATCACAATTTATACATAATTTATATGTAATTTAAATTAGGGAGCTACTTTCCGCCCACCCATATATATATATATATATATATATATATATATATATATATATATTAGTTGTACGTGTAAATTATTCAAGTATTTTTCAGTTTATAATTCCAAAACCCCTTTTGGGATCCTCCTTCCTTTTAAGACTATAAAAATTCTTAGTGTTTTTCTGACTTTATTAGAGAAACGTTTTAAAAATATTTCTATTAAGAAAAAGTGCCTCTATTATCTATTAAAAAATATATTTTTATACTGTAGATCATAAGTGTGGAAAAGGTTTAGAAAGACCGGATTGAGTATGTCATCATTGGATAGTTTGAATTTAAAACAATCTATTAATTCTACGTAGCGCGAAGCCCTTCTGACTCCTAATGATCTATTGCAGCGCAGTATTATCTCGTATTTTCATTAGAGAGTCACCACTAATTATCTTTTCCTTTATGATGAATAATTTCTTTATTAGTTCGTTGTTGGTTTGTCACCATTTTGTTTGCTAATGAATAATTTGAGTCATCTATTTTTAATACCTTCCAGTAAAATAAGTGATCGTTTGAAATTGCGGTTAAAAACGAATTGGCTCCGTTGGATGCATAAACCGGTTCATTCTTCCACGCTTGACTGGAAAATAGTGGAATGGTATTTGTTAATTATTAATAGCTTTAAACTGTACGATTTTTCAGCCGTGTTTAAGGACTAGTGAAGTAATATGACTTAATTTATATTTTCTCTTCGTGGAAGTTCTCCATTCAGATCATGTTTACGTAACTTTATTGTTCATAATCCAGTGTGAATTTGGTCATCATCAACAGACTTGATCTGATGCTGTTTTGCTTATAAATAACTTCTTGAAGGTTTAACGAAGGACATTTAACTCAACAGGTAGGGTGGGTCAGAATAATCCACGTCGCCATCGATTTTTTTTTTTGTAATATGATTTTTCTGTTTGACGTTGTTTTTATATATATCGGGTGGCGCGGAAAAAATGCGTCTTTTTGAAGAGCCGCTGTTCCGTTAATATGATCAGTGGACATCTGGAAAATTTGCAGTTAAATAAGAACATATCCAAATAAGTTCCATAAAATTTTTATTAAAAAAAGTGTAATTATATGTGCGATATGACCACCATTTTCATTAATCAGTGTTATTAATGTCATTTCCATTGGCAAATAGCAGGCTGAATTTGAAGTTGTGGCATTTGTTCCCAACATTCTTCAATGCGATCGCGTAGTTCTGGCTAACTGGCACGTGCATATTGACGAACGTAACATTTCAAACTGAAAGCAGCACGCATTCGCAAAATTTCATTGTGTC
This sequence comes from Bathynomus jamesi, assembly GCA_023014485.1. Lineage (NCBI taxonomy): Eukaryota > Metazoa > Arthropoda > Malacostraca > Isopoda > Cirolanidae > Bathynomus > Bathynomus jamesi. The sequence goes on from JAJOZX010001161.1 coordinate 261,337, forward strand.
ATTTAAACAGCTCTAAATCTGTTAATAATTATATTATTTAAATATAAATTATATGGAAATTATTTGGAGATGTTCTTAGTTAACTATAAAATTTTCAGATCCCTAATCCGCGACAACTTGGCGGAACTAGGCGATCGCATTGAAGAATGTTGTGAACAAATACCACATCATCAAATTCAGGCTGCTATTCGCCAATGGATATGTTCTTATTTAACTGCAAAATTTCCGGATGTTTACCGATCATATTAACGGAACAGCGGCTCTTCAACGACGCGTTTTTTCTGCACCATCTCACTTACGATACAAATATTTTATCCTACATGTTGAGGGTTAAAGGAAAACATTTTACTTTAGGTAAAGAGTTTCCATAATGTGCAAAATAAAATTGAGAATCTCGCGTCTATTCATCGGATTGATAGATTTTATTTAAATCATTGGTTATACATTATAAAATAAGGGTTTATAAACTGTTTATAATTAATTTCCTTTGTATTGTTTTTATTTTATATAAATTCGTAAAGTTTGTTGTTTATTTTGATGTTTACACAATAAATTATGATTACGATTTGTTTTCATATTTTTTGTTTATATATATGTATATCCGGATACAAAAATCGTGTCCACGTCAGAAGTAAATAAATACAGAATATGAAACAAGACTACATTAACATCTAAATTAGTTGCCATAGAAACGTCACATATGTATATTGCGTCACAATAGTCGTGGAAATTTGTGCGTAACTATTTTTTATACCCATTTGATTTGACGTTTTAGTTACGTCCGAACTTGAAATGTTGTTTCAGAACTAAAAAAAAATCGTACATATGAAATTATTGTGTAGGATATAGGTTATATTATATATGGGGTGTGGAGTTAGAACGTAATTAAATCGAACCGGAATTAATGAACTCGTACAAACCGTAATTAAAACCAATCTTGAATCGTTTAACTGGAATAATATCGAATCCGAGTTAATTCCGGGTCGATTCAGTTCACGTACGTTATTATGATATAGGAATTCTACAGTATTTTATCTTCACCTATTCTCCCCATCTCCCGGACCTTACATCTTTACCTTCTGAAGTCTTTGCTTGTTTAAGGAGTTGTACTAGAAATAAGACATGAACTTAATGTCTGTATAATGCCATTATTACTTTAATTATCATATAAATTTAATAATTAATGTGATCTACGCATGCGCATTACCATAGTATGTGTGTGACCTTGAAATGATTTTGTATGCCTTGATTTCATAGTGTAGATACTAAAATATTACGCGTATATGTGTAATAATGTAGATAGTATTTCTCCAGATTTTATGTACACGGAGAATAAAGGGTATCTTTTCTAAGATACAAATGCTTTGCCATATTCCAAATGACGATGAACGCGTTCTGTCACGCCATCGATGAGTGATCTTCAAAATGTAAAACGACATTGTATAGAATGCATAATAATAAATTGCGTAGGCAGTTGTATGTTCATTATACACACTGGCCTACTTAGTCAGTGCTCCAGACAACTATCTCTTAATCTTCTATGGACCGCTTGTATAATGTTTGTACATGTTGAGTCTGAAATAGTGTGTGTTTATTCGAAAACAGAATATAGGTTAGAAACGTAAATATTCTGATAATTGGATCCTCTGCTGAAATTCCTCATAGTATACTGCAAGACAAATTACTAATGCTCAAGAAATCATTCGAATGATAGTGGTAGTGACGTAAAAGGTGAATGTTTAGTAGTTCTTATATATGAAAGCATACAATTTAACAGCATTCACGATCAAGCATGGAAAGAGAAAGTACTCGAATGATTGAAGCCGGATCATCCCTGCAGGATGTAGTTCAGCGGTTTGAAGGACAAACGAAAACCGTGCAGCGTTGGATTATGTGATACAATATTGAAGGAAGTATAGCTACAAGGCCAAGATCCAGTCGCCCACGTAAAACAAACGAAGACCAGGACCAAGCTATTGTAGGTAAAATTCTTCGATATATTTGAAAACATATTTGGGATTTCTTTTTCAGAAAAGTAATAGATTGGTGTTTTTATTCCGCATATACCTATATATTTTTAATCTTTCATTACTTAACTAATAAATGTTGTATACTAAAACCGTTCTTTCACCATTTCATACTTAAAGCAATAACTTTTCCTAATTTCTACGAAACTTGGAAAAGACGATAGCACTACCATTAAACTATAGCAGTAATGGCGAACCACTGACCCGCGGGTCAAGTACTGACCCAGAGGCAATTTTTAGTGACCCACCAGCTCTTATTTAAATAAAATATGACTATAATTTTTAATATTTTCTGCCTTAGTTTTAAAAAAAATTTATTCTCCCACCGAAATAAGCAGCTGATACACACTGAAACGTTTTTAAACGTATAGTATACGTTTAAAAACGTGTATATGTATGACAACTTACAATTTCATCCAATTCCCCCATACTATTCAATTTGAAGATCTTCAGTTATCAGCTTTTCATTGGCTTAACATTGGTAATTTAGAAATGGAATTAGTTTACTTCCAAGAAAGTGCAGTATGGAAGACTAAATTTATTGATCTTAATTTGAAGTTACGAGAAAAGGAATTGGAGTCGTCAATTTTGGGTGTAACCAGAGAACAACAATCAAAAGAAGAGTAGAGAATCTTATTCTTGCAGAATGGAACTCTTTACCAAATTATTTTGCATCAATGAAAAAGCTAGCATTAGCTCTGCTAACAATGTTTGGTGTGACTAAAAGTCTGCAGATCGACACACCAAAAAAAAAAAAAACCTTAATAATAAAAACTAATATTGATCTGGCAGCACCGGTTTTGACGAATTAGGGCGGATAGGCAGTGATGATGTTTTGGGATGATCATTAGCATTGCTATTATTGATGTAGTGCTGATTGTCGTTGTTGCTGCTGTTCTAACTATTCCTAAGTGCTAAAAAGTACTATTGTGAACTACTAGCCTATATAGCTATTGACTAACTACTAGACTGACAACTGCTAGACTAACGACTATGACTGGCTATCTAGAATATTGTCTGGAACTGTTTGTTCTATACTTGAGGCGAGTATAATTATTTCGTTGTGTAACTTAATTCTGGTTATTGTAATGTATCTGTATATAGTGTGTGAACCATAGCCTTATCCACAGGTCACGACATTTGGTTCATCTTATTCATGTGAACAGTTGTTTTCTTCCATGAATTTCGTCAAATCCACCACTAGGAATCGCCTTGGCATAGATATGAGTGCTGCATGTGTGACTGAAGACAACTAAATATAAACCTCGGATCAAAACATTAGCAGCCAGGCGCGTATTTACATATGGGCCATGGCCCAGGGCGGCAAAATTTTGAGGGCAGTAAAATTCTGGAGGAAAAGTCGTAGCAAGAAAGCATTTTTTAGGTAGGGAAAAAATCCAAAATTTCTGGTATTTTTTTTAGCTAAAGAAACGGAGAAAAGTTAGTAGGCTACCACTTAAAAAAAAATCTCATTACGTTTGAACGAAGTCGATTTCAAAGTTGGTCCTTGGCCTTAATATATTTATTAATTTTAATATCTTTATTTTAAAGCTAATTATTTTTATTTTATTTCAGATTTATTGTTTACACTTTACAGAGTATCAAGACAAAAATTGGCCACTTATTTTGTTTAAGGTTTTCTCTATAAAATTGAATTTATATTTTTCTACTTTGCAACTTTGAACTTTGAAACTGGACAACATTTAAAATTTAAAGACAAGATAATCTTGTCATGAATAAATAAACACAATCTTGTCAAGATTGTGTTTAGCTCAGTTTAGTACAGTAATGGTATTTATATAAGGGTCAGAAGAAGGCAGTTTTTAAGACAATTTTGAATTTTTTGTTAACTTAACTGCCTATATGTAGTTATATTTTATTTTATTGGGTTCAGAATCCCAGCTGAGCCGTGAACGGCCAAGCTCTGAAGGGCCACACAGCCCAAGTTAAACTAGACTAAAACTTACGGACTTGGAGGTCCTATTAGGTCCTACCTCAGGGTTGCTGACTCGATGTGGGCTTACCTTAGGCCTCAGTTGCATAAAATTAAGATAAAAAACGAAAGGGGGCACTGTTTATGATGGTCTTTCTAAACCTTGCAACAACAACACAACCTGCACCATTGCACGATGCAACAATCTTGTATCTAAACAACCAAACTGAATTGTAAGAGAGCTCTCTATAAAACCACGCCCTGTAAGTGCCGCATTCAACAAACGAGTAGAAAAGACGCACAGTGCCCCAAAAAAATGATGCCACAAGAGCCCAAAAATGCTAGCTCTAAATTAAGTGAATTTTTCACTAACCTTACAATTATGCGATGGATGTAAATACACCTTAACTTAATATATACAAGCGATGCTGCATCAATCAGCTTAGTCATCATATCGCCTTGGGACAACAATGGCTCTTCCTCTTCTAGATTTTCTAAGAGTAGTTAGCTGTTACAAACTTACTCAGCCTGGCTGAGCTATTTTTTTTAAATATATAATTATAATATATTTTATTAATTTTAATAATATATTTCTATTTTAATAATATATTATTTATATTTTTAATTAATTTCAGATGTATTTGTTTTTTCAGATGAGTGATGGGAGAAAGAGACTAAGCGGCTCGAAGTATGGTATAAGAAGAGAGCTCTGGAGAAAGCTGAAAAACAACGAGATGTCATTGACAAAACTGCGAAAATTGATACTTTCTTCAAGAAATCTGATATAAAGAGCAAAAATGTTGAAACAAATCCGAATGTTCTTTTAAAAGAATTAGAATGTACCGAGATGAGTTTCCAAGAAGATCAAAATGTTAATGAAGGTCCTAGTAATTTTAGATTATCTGGTAGAGAAGTTCAAGAATCCTGCCTACCCTATACTAAGTCTTGTGATGTAGGTAGCATCACAACTACCTCCAGCAATACTTCCATTGGACAAGACCCAGCGTTATGGGAAGTTAATGAATAATGATGCTGCACGTCATTATGTGTCAGAGCATGGCATAAATCAGGACCTAGAAAACATGAACTTTTCTCAATCAAAGAGACGTTTTGGTGAACGATTCAAATATTTTTGTAAAACCTTATTTGAAACACACCTTCTCAATGGAGAGAAGGTGAAGAGAACACATTTAATGTATTCGGAGAACACAGGCTCAATTTTCTGCATTCCATGTCAGTTATTTGGTGGAACTACTAAAATTGGTAAGGAACTTAAGGAAGGATTTGATGACTGGAATCATGGCAGTGAAGCATTAACAAGCCATGAAAATTCCTCTGAGCATAAGTCATGTGCGTTAGCTATGAAAATGAGAAGTTCAACTCTCGGAAGAATTGACAGACAACTTTTCTGTCAAATTGATGAGGAGAAGTAGTATTGGAGGAATGTTTTACAACGAGTTGTTGCAGTGGTCCGGTCACTGGCATCTTATGGTTTACCTTTTAGGGGCTACATTGATAAATTTGGTTCTGTCCACAGTGAAAACTTTATAATGGCTTTGGAACTTATTGCTGAATTTGACCTTTTTCTGGCGGAACATATTGCAAAATATAGAAATCCAGGAAAAGGTCATACCTCATACTTGTCTTCGTTTACATGTGAGCAATTCATCAAACTAATGGCTGACAAAGTTACCAAACAAATAACTGAGGCAGTGAAATGTGCGAAGTACTATTCTATTATTGAGAACTCCACCCGAGACATATCACATGTCGATGAACTTGCAGTTATTCTGAGATACGTAAAAGAAGATGGGCATCCCGTAGAGCGATTTTTGGCATTCCTTCCCAGCGTAGGCCACAAATCAGAGCAGCTTTTCAACTCAGTTTCCAGCATATTAAAAATACATGATCTCGACATTGCAAACTGCAGAGGACAGTCGTATGATAACGCTCCCAACATGTCAGGGACTTACTCTGGCTTGCAAGCCAGAATAAAAGAAGCGTCCCCAGTAGCAGTTTATATACCCTGCTCTGCACACTCATTAAATTTGATTGGACAGTGTGCAGCAAGTTGCTGTAAGGAAGCCATTGATTTTTTCGCACTTCTCCAAAATCTTTACGTGTTCTTCACTGCCTCCACTCACCGTTGGGAAATACTACAAAATCATTTTACCAAATCTGAAAATGTAACGCTAAAGAGCTTATCAGACACTCGATAGTCAGCCCGTGAAGAAACGTGTAGGAGTCTCAATAAAGACTGGGAAGAGGTTATAGAGGCACTTACGTCCAGTGAAGAAGATGAATCAGAAAAGCCTTGCACACGCAGTGAATCATCAGGCTACCTCAATCAACTGCAACGCCTTGAAAGTACAATTCTTTCTTTAATGTGGGGTGACATTCTGGAAAGGTTCAATACTACTAGTAAACAACTCCAAGAAGTTAACATTGATCTTGGTGTCGAGGCAGAACTGTATGCATTATTGACATTCTATGTAAAAGATGCAAGAGACAACTTCGACTTTTATGAAGAAGCAGCAATTAAGAAATCATCTATCCGCGAATATGAAGTTACAATGAAAAGAAAACTTGAGTCGACGAAACTCGCGAAGGCGAGGTAGAATTAGATGGACGGAGGAACTACTTCATTAATACTTATCTTGTGGTACTTGACAGATTATTGTCGGAATTAAGCCGTCGCAAAGATGTGTATGAAAACCTCCATGCACGGTTTGCATTTTTTACAAAAGTCACCACCTTCAATCCGACAGATATAACTGTCAATGCTATTAAGCTTTGGGAATTTTATAACAAGGATAACTTGGCGGAAGCATTTGTTAATGAGTGTCTTCAGTTCCGTGGGTTTCTTCTGAATTTGGAAAAAACTCCTACGAGAATTCTTGAAATGAGTGAGATGATCCAAGCAAAAGGATTAAAAGAAGTTTACCCATATGTTGATATTGCGCTCAGGATCTTCCTATGTACGCCGGCTTCCAACTGTTCTGCCGAAAGATCTTTTTCTGTACTGCGACGACTAAAGAACTACCTACGGTCAGTGATGTCATAAAATCGTCTCAACTCTTTAGCTATCCTTAGTATTGAATCAGAACTCACGAGAGCTCTTAGCTATACAGATCTTACTGACTCCTTTGCTGCTCAGCAATCTCGGCGGAAACTGCGTTGTTGTTGTTGTTGTTGTTTAGCCCACCCTGATCGAGCAAACCGGCGGCACGCAGGTAACCAATCGCCCTCTCCGGAGTGGACCAGAGGTTCAGCGCACTAGTGATGTTGTGTTGTGTTCTATGTTGTGCTAGAGTGGAACAGTCTGTCATAATGTGTTCAATTCTTTGTGGTGTGTCCTGGCACAGGTGGCAGGTGTCGTCTGTGGAGTTGTCTAGTCTTGGTAGTTGTCTAGTCTGTGTTTATATGTCTGTAAGTTGGGGTGACGTCCACATCGGAATCGTGCTAGGTTAACTCGATCCGATCTGCTCAGGCTGATCTCTGACCTGTTAATGGGTGGCGGCTTCGCACCTAGGACCGCATTCGGACCGAGTCGTGTCAGTGCTTTGTGGGTTAGGTGTGTGTGTGTGTGTGTTTTCTGTACTGTGTGATGTCTGTGGGGCGTGGTATGGAATGGAGTATTTGGTTATAATGTCTCTCTGGTGTTACCTTAATGGTGCGAGGTGTCGGTGCATCAGGGCCGCCGCTTCCATTATGCGAGGTTAGTAAATGCTAAGGGCGCCAAAGATCTGGGGGGCGCCAGCGCCTCCCGCCCTGTGCACGTCTGATAGTATTATGAAAGAATAACATGAAAAAAATAATGAAGGAATGAGAAGCATAGACAAATGATGAAAGGTTGTACGACGTATGTACACCAGTTTAGCTTGACTGATATTTACATAATTAACTTATTCATCTTATTGGGTCATTATAGAACTTTCACTATCACGACCTTTAACCCTTTAGGGACGGGAGTCGTAAATAAGCGATTTAAAAATGTTGCGCGCACAGACGGGAGTCGTCAATAAGCGACTCGGCTTATTTACGGCTTAATATGAGTTCCGGGAGTCGTCAATAAGCGAATAACTGTTTTTATGTGACATATGCCCTTCTTGCTTGGAAAAAACAGTAGATATGTCCTTTTTGCACGCATATTTTAGCACTTTTGAGCGTTCTGATTTGTTACTACATATGCCTCGCTTTACTCGCTGTTTTGATTGGTCATGACACTTTCTTGAACTGTGAAATGATTTTATAATTTTATAATAAATGTATGTATTAGCAAATTAAAATAGATCAGTGTAAGGCAAATAGTTTCTTCAATATGGTACCTTGATTACTTTGTGGGCAAACCCAATCGTAAAGTGGAAGGCGGGTGGGGGCGCCAGCTGCAGTCCTGCTAAGGGCGCCAAATAGGCTGGCGCCGGACCTGCGGTGCATGATTGTACATGTAGTGACAAGGGTGTTGTGGGTTAGTTGTCGCTGCTGCCATGAATTGTGTTCCCTTCATGTCTAAATGTCCCCTAACTTTCAGTATTTTTGTTTCTGTGTGCAGGTGTTCTATTGGTGTTGTTTGAGTTTGAGTGCATCCTGTAATGATACGAAGTGCGTTGTTTTGTATTGTCTGTAAGGTGTTCATGTGTGTGTGTGAGATAATGGGTGCCCAGCATGGGCTAGCATAGTCCATAACTGAGCGAATATATTGTTTGTATATGAGTGATGTTGTTTCCTGTTGGTGTCCAAAGTTTGTGCCTGTTAGTACCCTAAGCGTGTTAAGTCTTGACGTACATTTGTTTTTAATGTCCTGAATGTGGTTTGCAAAAGATAATGATGTGTTGTATGTGACCCCAAGTATTTTGGTCCTGTGAGTGTGTGGAATGTGTGGAGTTATCTGGTGTTCTTTTGTGTTGCTTGTAAGCAAGGTGATGGTTGATTTTGTGGGCGCTACTTTGAGTCTATTGTGTGTGAGCCAGTCTTGTATATTGTTTATATATGTTTGTAGGTTATTTGTAGCGGTGTCGATGTTGTTGTGGTGGATGTTAGAGTGATGTCATCTGCATGTGATAAGGTAAGCTTGTTATCTATGGGTGTTGGAATGTCATGCATGTATAAGTTGAAGAGTGTTGGTGAGAGAACAGAGCCTTGAGGGACCCCGTTCGGAAAAAGCTTATTTTTGGATGACTTGCCATTAAATGTGACATGTGAGTATCTTCCTGAAAGATAGTTGCTCAGCCACCTTTTGGTGTTATTGTGCATGTTTGTATTGATTATTTTGTTTATGAGAGGGAAGCGTGGGATAGCATCAAATTCTTTACTAATGTCTATTGTTGCTAATAGTGTACGTTGAGCTGGTCGTCTGGAGTTGATGCCATCCATGATGTGCTGCGTGAGGTTAGTGAGTAATGTCGTGGTTGAGTGGTGAGGTCTGAATCCATGTTGAGTAGGCGATAGTGGTATGTATGGGTTGGTGATTTGAAAGATTAGTTTTTCTGTTACTTTGGAAGGTGTGCATAGTAAAGTAATGGGTCTATAGGAAGCTCGTTCTTTTGGATTTTTGTTTGGTTTGAGTAGTGTAATAATTTTACCTTGTTTCCATATGTCAGGAATAATAGTGTTGGTATGAATATGTGCTGATATTTGTGAGAGCTAGTATTCCCTGTGGGCCCAAGTGTTTAAGGTGTATGTTAGATATGTTGTCTGGTCCAGTAGCCTTCGAATTCTTAATGTTTTTGATGATCTTGGTGGTCTGGTCTGTATTGAAGGGTGCAATGGTCGTGTCGAGTCTGTAGGTTTTCTTGTGTCTGGCTGTTTGTCTGTCTGCGTGTTTCTGGTTGTTGTCTCTGTTTCAATGACTTATCTTTGCATAGTGATTAACTAGAATGTTAGCTTGTTGTGTATATGTTGGGATATTATTTTGGTTGTGACAGATAGCCGCGTGTGAGGTGTGAATGCCGCTGTTAGAGTGGGTAATGCTGTTTATAGTCTTGTATAGCCCGGATGTATCTGTGGAGTGGTTGTGTTGTTATGAATTCCCTAAATGTTTCTGTTTGTTTTTCTTTAGGTTTGTTGTTTATTGCTGTGTTGAGCTGTTGTATTTGCTGTTTTATGGCTTCTGTGTGTGTGGTGTTTGTGTGTTATGTTTGAGGTTGTTACGTTGCCTTATGAGGTGGGCTATTTCTCTAGTGTAATTTGGGTTGTATTTCCTAATGTTGCCCTTGGGTATGTATTTGTTTGCATTATTAATGATCTGATTAAATGTCTTGAGTGTTGTATTGATGTTTATGATGGGTGTGCTGTTTAATGTGGTGAATTGTTCCTCAGTCTGTATTTTGAACTGTTCCCAATCAGCTTTCTTGTAATTTCTGTAAGTGTGCCTAAGGCTGTTGGGGCAGAATGTAGAACGTGTTGTAATGATGATGGGCAGTTGGTCTGATGACAGTTGTTTTTCTGTTCTCCAGTGAGGGGGAAAAGAACGTTATGTCTGGGGAGGAGTTTGAGTATCCTGCTTGATGTGGTATGTGTGTATGTTCTTCTGTATTGTTAAGAATGAAGAGGCTGTTTAGTTGTGTGGCTATGCTGGCGCCTCTGGTGTTGCTTTGGTTGTGCAAGTACCAACTAGTGTCTTTAGCGTTGAAGTCTCCTTCTAAGATGGCATTAGTGAGAGAGGCCAGATTGTGTAAATGTGGATTGTAAATGGCTGGCACCTGAGGTGAACTATCTGGTGGGATGTAAATGTTGATTAGTGTGGTGGTGTGTTTTGCGCGTGTTTTAATGTTAACTGCCTGTATTTCTATCCTGTTATCTGCTTGGATTGTGTTTGTAATGTTTTGGGTGGCATCAGTGTAGCTAATGCTTTTACGGATGTAAGTGATGAGTCCACCCCCGTGACCCCCAGTACGATCTTGACGGATCGCCGTGAAGTCAGGGATGGTGGGTGTTTTGTGTGTGCGTTTTAGTTTTGTTTCTTGTATAAGTGCTATGTGAATGTTCTGTTTGTGTATGAATTCCCTAAGCTGCATGATTTTGTTTGTGAGGCCATCTACGTTGTACTGTAATATGTTAATATTATACTTCTGTATGTGTCTCATGGTGCTATTGTGTCTATGTCTTTGTGTATGGTGACATGTGTAAGTTGTAGTTGGGCCTGGATTAGTCTTAATGTCGCCGGAGAGTAAGAGTATTCCGGGGAGCACGCAATTGCTCCCCGTAAATGAAAAAAATAGCACGCTGAGAATAGGTCTGGCCCCGGGAGCCGATAGGCACTCTGACCGTGCCACGCAACAGGCCGTCGACTGCCAGTCTGGCCAACCATAGACAGCCTACTGCACGGAGATTTGAGGAAGTTTGGCCACCAGCGGGTTGATGTTTTGGTTTGACGTCGCCTCTTCGCGTTGACGTGTCCTGCGCTGGAGGATGCAGCCACTGTTAGAAGCTTCCTCGTCAGCTGCTAACACTTTTTTCACGTTGTTCTAGCTACCTGTTCAGAGGTTTTTTATAAACAAATCTCAGTTTTCTGCTCAAAACGGCTCTTTCTAATTTTAAAATTGATTATTCAAGGAAGGAAGATGTTGACTTCTATTTTGCGGCAACAGTTGATGATATTTATGTTACTTTATTGATTAATGAAAATGATTAGGCTCTTCAAGTTATAAAAGATTTCTTTCGTAATAATTGATAAATATGAAACACAAAACATATATGCAAACAGGATGATGATGCTTAGACTACTCAACTTCTCAAGTTGATGAAGTTTTCTCTTTCTCATATATTGTATCGACGTAATACTGTAAAATGTAAATATATTTCAAGTTCCTGCATAAATAAACTTGTGTTTCACGGAAAACAAAGACTTCCCTCAATCTTCTATCACATCCAAACAGTCCAAACGGTGCCTTCTTTGAGTATTCTATCATACAACGGTCGATTTCGTAACTAAACATAAAGATCGTAAAGATAACCTACACTGCATTTCTTTTCACATTTAATGGATAGAAGGGATTGTTATATATATATATATATGAAAATTATTTCACGAAAGTAACACGTGAAAAATATTTATGATGAATAAAACCACGAAGAAAAGGAAACAGAGTGGTGCTCAAGCGCTTTCGTCTAATGACATCCTCAGGAACACTGAAGTAAATAAAGAGTACAAGACTATATATAGGTTACAAAAAATGTGTATATATATATACTGTATAGTAAATAAAGAAATAAAAATTGTGGGAGGAGCATACACATTTGTAAGGAAAACTACCAATTTTAGCACTTTGCCCGAATTCAACACAAGCTCAAATGGATTGTTTACAACCAATTTTATAGATAATGCCTAAATGATATATAGGTAACAAAAAAATTAAAATAAAGAAAAAATAAATTGAAAAATAAAAATTGTAAGAGGAGCATACAAATTTATAAGGGAGCATTACCAAAGGTTTAGCACTCTGCCCTTCTTGTTTAAATCCGTTCTGAACGAATTCAAAACAACAGGATCGAGTTGAAAAAGACCTTTGCTCATGTTAAAGTTATTTGTAAGTTGAATAATAGCAGACTCAAGAATATTTATATTAACAATGTTGCTAGAGTGAAACAAAAGTGAAGCATTATTCCAATCAATACAATGGGATAACTCTGACAAATGGACAAAAAGGGCACTGGACGACTGTCCCGTTCTAATGGAATTGATGCTGTTTTACACGCGTGTGCAAATCCTTTCCCATCTGACCAATGTAAAAGGAATCACATTGTTTACGCCCAATTTTATAGATAATGCCTGAATTATTGGTATGGCTATTTTTACTATGATATTTTTCACAATATTGTTATATGAAAATATTACATTAATATCCAAACGTTTAAGTACATTATCAATGCCTAAAAAGCCCGGGAAAAATGGAAGTACTAAAATATTCTTTGACAAAGTGCGAGTGTTATTATTCACACGATAGAAGATTCGTTTTGCCTTGTTAAGACAAGATTCCATAAACGCAGGTGGGTAGCACAGATGACTTCCAATACCGTTGATTTTTTCTAATTCGGCATCGATGTATTCCCAGTTTAGCACCAGGGTGGCTTCAAGAGAACCGTTAAACGAAAACCTCCACATACCTTCCGCTTTCCTTTCGTATCACTTTCGCTACCGCCACCTCTCTTTTGAAAAGATAATAAATTAATTAATTTTGTTATTAAAAGTTAAAGAATCGTTTTAAGAATCGGAAATCATGGTACAATTCTCTCGATTCCGATTCCGATTCCTGAAAAATGCTCGATTCTTCCGATTCTCGATTCCGATTCCGATTAATCGTCCCATCACTAGTTAAGATCTGTAACTATAATGGGAAAGTAGTCACTATCCATTAGACAGGAGTGTGTCTGCCATTCAAGATTATTGTAAATATTAGATGTACATATTGAAAGATTGTAGTGCCTTGCACCACAGGATTATCTTTTATTAGTGAAAATTGCCACAAGTTGGCAGGAGTGAAACATTTTAAGTCTAAATAAATAAATACAAATTAAATGTCCAGTGATTAATTTTAATTCTTAAGCATTCAGTGAATAGTAATTTAGTTAAAAATTAAAGTGCAATTATTAAAGAAGTTCAAAGCAAATATAAAAATATATTTTGGGCCTTTTAAACAATGTAAATTTTGGGGGCATGGTGTGACTAGACGTGAGTTTGCTTTTAAGGATTATTTTGGCTTGTTGGTAAAATTGTGAAGTAAAAACAAACTTATTTGCAACGACAACACAAGGGACGCCAAGTTTTCCACATTTTATATACAATTTAAAAGCACGGCGCCAGCAAGCAAAGTTTCTTCGTGGTATGTTTCTTATTTATAATGTTTATTTTTTTACTATTGCATATCTGTATGCAATACCGCATACTGCAGACATTAACAAGCCTTATACTGTTTGTGATTAGTACTGTAAGATTCATACTATAAATTATCTTAGACTAAGTTGGGCCTATCTATGCAAAAGCCAAATTGTAAATTACTCTAGCCTAGCTGAGGCCTACCATAGCCTTTGTTTTAGATAAGTAACCTCAGCCTACTATATTGAAGAGGCATAGGCTTGCCCATTAATTTTCTTAGTATATTTTACTTTATAAGCCTATTATGTTTCATGTTATTTTCTTAGCAGATGGCCTACTAATCATTTGTGGCCTACATACTTTCTTAGATAGTTTTCCTGTTCAACTTAACACAATCCCATAATGAGGATTAACTGTAATTTATCATCCACAGGTTACTGGGCCTATATAGCATATATATTTTAATTATAAATTTTTGCCATTATTATGTATCATTTTTTTCTGGAATATTACTTACAGTATTCTTGTCTCTCTCTTTGCGGACAAGGTTGTCATTGTGGCTATTAGTCAGGGCCGTAACTAGGGTTTAGAAATTAGTGAGGTCCAGATTTTTTTCGAGCGCGGCGGGACGAGCAAAATTCAGACCAAAATGACATCTACAAACACAACCCAAGCTATACACTAAACACAAAACATAAAACGCTCGACGCTCCCTCTTTTCAAAAGAAAAGCGGTAATATGCGTTTCATACACGGAGAACGGTTCAGTCTCTTTTTTTTTTTAGGAAATAATTACCGAGGTCCGGACCTCGGTGACCTCATAGGTAGTTACGGCCCTGCTATTAGTTACGTGTTACATATTAATTTAGTATGTTACATATTATTATTAGTTTAGTATCTGGTACATATTATTATTATTAGTTTAGTATCTGTTACATATTATTATTATTATTAGTTGCAGATTGTTATATATTAGCTAAACGGTGCCATTATTTAATTTCGCAATTATATATCAATCAAAGTTGTTACGGGTAAAAATCCTCTTTGCATTTACAAATAACTGTTGCACATAGTTTATTAATTGTTGTCAATAAAATACAAAATTCATGTTGACAAATTTTTACAATCAATCCTTCCTTTTTTTATTAAATTATTTTTGCGCTGCAGTGCTGGATGCCAATCTAGTATTTGAGCGCTGGTGACCCTGGCATTTAATTAATTATCTACGTAAAGGTCTATAATAAATTAGACCCTTACAAGATCAATATGGGAACACTGACCATTGGAATCAGACATGTAGGTAGGTTGTCCATCATTTAAGATACATAAACCCTGATCATTCACAAAGTCAGCAATAAGTCTTCCCCTACTATCAAAAGTATTTGAGCCCCACATGAAGTGATGAGCATTAAAATCTCCCAATATAACGAAAGGGGATGGAAGCTGTCTGACAAGTTGGAGAAGATGAACTTCAACTAAAGAGAAATTTGAAGGAATGTAAAGTGATACTAGTACAACCAACGAGATGGTTCCATTCAACTGTACCATGACACCAATGACTTCCAGGTGGTATGGAAAACTGATGAGTAGGTAGTTGGGAGGTAACGAAAATGGTTCACTGAGTAGGTAGATAGTTAATCTAACAATTATTAAATTCCTTTTATGTCAATAACTGGGTGGAAGAAACCAATTGGTTGCTCACCAGAGTTATTCTCCACACTAGTATTTATATACTGTGTGGGAGGAGCGTGCTCGGTAATAGATACATTACCGCTCAACCAACCGAGGAAAAAACCAAGACAACGCTGGTGAAAAAAGCCCCGCGAAGAGGAGAACAAAAGGAGAACGAAAACGAAGAACGGGGCGAGAGGACGTACCAGCAAGTGCGCTCTCGACAATTACACAACCGGAGAAGGGAGACACTCCAATAACTAACAGTAAGTGACTAATTGAGTTTTTAACCCATCAATTTAATCACATTAAATTAAGCTGGGTCAGACAAGTTAGGCCTACATTGTGGCCTAAGACCCAGCATCAACTCATAGCTTAACAAAGGTGAAGGTAGATTGCCCTAACCTAATCTTGTGAGGAATCCTACTGTGGACCTCAATTTATCTGCCCGCTCTGGACCATTTCCGGAATCTCTAGGCTGACCCCTCTAGGCTAGACTTGATCTACTCTATAGTTAGACTGGAGATATAAGGGGTGGGTTAATTGTCGACCAATTCATACAGAGCATTTTTCGCATTGGTGGTCCGTGTGTGGGGAATTTACAAACCTTAACCTTACTAACAAAAATTGCAGAATTAGGCTAAATGGTCTAGCCTAAGCCTAAGCCTAAGCCTAACCTAATCAAGCCTAATTAGGTCTACAACCTAGGGCCTAACTAGGAAACATTTACATTTAAGGAGTCTCATTCTCTTATAAGCTTAGACCTGAGTGACACATAAGTACTTGGTGGGGATTAAACCAAATTTAAACTTGACTGTTTTGTCTGTTCTCTCTCTTCTCTGGTAATTTCTTCTTGTCCTCTATTTCATTACGATCCCCAGTTAAACAATTTTGACTTAGACATGGACAGTGCGGAATTGAAAAAGTTAAAAAAGAAAAGGGGGGCAAAGTTGGGAGCTGTTACAAAGGCTGTGAACACTTTTAACAATATTACACAACCAGGTAAGGAAAATTTAGAGAGTGTAATTCTTAAATTGGAAATTAAAAAGAAGGAAATAATAGCCATTAATGAGAGTATTTCAGAGTTAGTTGAATCCGAAATGGCTGAAGAACAATTGATAGACCTTTACGCTGATGATGATGATCAGGTAATCTCAATTGAACAGCAAATAAGGAGACTACGGTCTCGTTTGACTGACTTAACACCAAAAAAACCTAATTCTGATTTTAATCAAAGTAGGGCTAACCTTCAACAAAATTTAAGTGGCATGCTAAATCCTGAGTCACAAGAATTGAGGGCTCAGTTACCCATTTTGCTAGTACCAACATTTGAAGGGGACACGGTACAATTCCCATCTTTCATTGACAAATTTGAGAATTTAATAGGTAATAAACCTTATATTTCAACTGTTGAAAAGTTTAGTTACTTAACTAGTTCCCTTAAAGGCCCAGCCTATAACCTAATAGCCTATTTACCAGCCGTAGGGGATTCATATGAAGTAGCTATTGATCTTTTAAAACGTAATTACATTAATAAAGATGAGATTGTATATGAATTATCTCAACAAATTTTTGAATTTGCACCCATAAAAGATAACCATAGTGATATGGAAATTTTTTATACAAAATTAGAAGCTATTATAGGACAACTGGTTAGCAATGAGATAGATATTAAAGCTTCATCTTGGATTATACAAAGCATAGTACTTAGGTGCCTTCCTTCGAGGGTTAAAGATATTTTAATTCTAAAGACGGGAGAAAATTATCCTAATTTAGAACAAATAAGAAAACACTTCCCCAATATCCTAACTAATTACAAATTGAGAGATTTTCCAACACATAAGACCCAGACTATGGATAAACCAAAGACTGTTCCCAGAGACCAACTAGCTACAGCCAAACAGACAAAACTTGATACTGTAGAATCAAATGTGACCAACTATAATACACGAACACCTACATTACAGAACTTTAATGTAACTGCTGCCTCAACTTACACACCACATTGCAAATTTTGTGCAAGTAATGAACACAGTAGTACTGGGTGTGACAAATATTCAGACTTTAACCAAAGGGCTAAAAGATGTGAACAGTTGAACCTGTGTAAAAAGTGTACTGGCCAGGGACATTATAAGAAAGACTGTAAATCTAGGTTAAGATTCAAGTGTAAGTTTTGTAAAAGTTTACGACATGTCTCATCAATGTGTGATTCACCAAAGTGTCCAAACAATAGTACTCAAACTCAAAAGATACCTCCCCCAAACAAAGGTAATCAAGAAAATGCCACTTTCATGGGACATTCTGCTTGTTCAAACAATGTAACAAGAAACACTGAGATTCTTTTACCAACTATTACTTTGGACTTAGTGAATAGTGAGGGTAGTACCACTCCAGTGAGATGTCTTATAGACTGTTGTTCTCAACAAACATTTGTTTCAAAAAATGTTAATAAATTGGGTTTGACACCAAACCCGAATGAACAAAACCTCAATATTGCATCCTTTGTTAAGGATAACTCGGACAAAAATAGCTATAAGACAATTGACCTGGAACTACATTTAGAAAGTAAATTCAAGAAAATTGAAGCAGTTATTATTTCTAAAGTAGGACAAAACAAACTGGTTATACCCAAACTAGAACAAACCATAAATCATTTGGGAAAACACTACAAAATAGCTGATAGACATATTACTAACAACACAGTAGCTAACATTGAAATGCTAATAGGGGCAGATTATATTAATCTTATTCATAAGGGCATAGTAGAGATAGGTAATGGTATAGCTATTCAGACTCCATCAGGGATAGCCCCTTTGGGTGACCTATCAGAATACAACCTAGACCTAAACCAAAACAGTTCATGACCAACAAATACTATGTGCCTCAACTCAGTCCTACATAACACCTGTAAGAATAGCAACACTTTGAATAATATTATCTCAACTGAGAACATTAATTCATCATTATCAAATGAAACTTTGGATGAGGCAATTCAAACTTTATGGTTGCTAGAATCTGTGGGTATACATGACACAAATCAAACTTCAGAAGAGCAGTTAATGGTAGAAAGATTTGAAGACACCATTCAGTGCAAAGACAATAGTTATTTTGTTGAGTTACCTTGGAAAATAAATTGTCCAACTTTAAGAGACAATCTCAAAGTAGCTAAAGGACATTTATATAAAGTAATGAAAAAACTCAGACAAGATAATAATATTCAAAAGTACAGTGATGTCTTCAAAGAACAGCTACAGAAAGGCTTCATTGAAGAAGTAACAAATAACCCTTTTAAAAAAGATGGTTGTCATTATTTAACCCACAGGGGGGTTTATCGACAAGATGCCCCAACAACAAAACTCAGAGTAGTATATAACTGTAGCCTCAAAGACAGTGATAAACACAGTTTGAATGATTGCTTGATTGAGGGTCCTAATCTCATTTCTGACCTTGTGAAGATCTTACTGAGGTTCAGGTTAGACAAATATGCCGTACAAAGTGACATTTCAAAGGCATTTTTGAGAATAAATCTTAAAAATGAATATGATAAGAACCAACTTAGGTTCTTATGGTTCAAGGATCCATTTGATTTGAATAAAGGGTTCATAACCTATAGATTTAATGTTGTGTTGTTTGGAGCCAATTGCTCACCTAGCCTATTAGCATTGACAATTAGACATCATTTAAACCAGTTTAATAACTCTTTAACATTGAACTTCCTTAAGGAACATTTTTACGTAGACAATCTAATAGGCTCAACGACAACAAAATCTGAATTATCTGAAGTCTATGAACACTCAAAACATTATGCAACAAGGTAACTTTGAACTTAGAGAGTGGATTTCAAATGATGAGGATTTAAACAAAAAGATTTTAAAGGATAATAATGGTCTTACTGAGCCATCAGACAGAGTTAAAACTTTAGGTATGAACTGGTATTTGGATGCAACTTCTAACAGTCATGATTCAATCTGTACTAAAGGTTTTAAACTTGATGAGGAAGCAAATACTAAAAGACAAATATTATCAGAGGCTTCCAAAATTTTTGATCCTATGGGTCTATTCCTGCCTTCAACAATAAAATCAAAGATTCTCCTCCAAGAAATTTGGAGGACAAATGTTGGGTGGGATGATCCAATAACAAATGAAAATCAAAAATCTTGGAAGAAGTTAGCTACTGATTTAACAAAAGTGCAGAACATTAAAATTCAAAGGTGCTGTGGGTTTAGGGATAAGCCCCAGAGACTTCATGTGTTTGCTGATGCAAGCACACAAGCTTATGGGTGCTGTGCGTATCTTGTAAGCCCGACAGAAAGTCATCTAATTTATGCAAAAGGGAAAGTTGCACCTCTCAAACCTACCCGAACCATACCTCAATTGGAACTATTGGCTGCTACATTAGCCATTAAAACCATTTCATTGCTTAAGGATGCTTACTATGATGTGTTTTTAACTCATATCCACGTCTGGCTTGACAGTCAGATTTGTCTTGCCTGGATACGGAATGATAGCATTAATAGTAAGAATATCTTTGTAAGAAATAGGCTAAAAGAAATAGCTGACGCTAATGAAAGCCTACAAGTAAACTTTCACTATGTTCCAACTAAACAGAATCCAGCAGACTTTCTGACCAGAGGTTTATCCTACAAGTTGTTGAAGTCAAACAAAACTTGGTTTATGGGACCTAAGTGGCTCTGTAATACAGACCAATGGCCTGTGGAACAAGTTAACTTGACATTAAATTAAATCTTTTCAAATGAAAAGGTTGAACCAATCACTAATTATGAACAGTATTCTGATTTCAACAAACTTGTCAGGGTTACAGCCTACTGTTTGAGGTTTGCTCACAACTGTTTAGCTACAATTAACAAACAGCTAAATAAAAATAATCATAATTATACAGAAGTTGCAACCAAATACTGGATAGGCCAAGCACAACAAAAAGAGTACAATAAAGAGTTAGAATTCTTAACTAATGGGAAACAAACAAAAGAACCTGTACCATCAGTAGTTGTGGATCTAAACTTGTTCAGAGATGAGGAAGGCCTTCTAAGGTGTAAAGGGAGATTAGACAAATCAAAACTGTCATACAAAAGCAAAAATCCAATCCTTTTACCTAGATTTAGCTATTTGACAACATTAATCATCAGAAAAACACACAATGATGTATATCATATGGGGGTACCACAGACACTAACTACATTAAGAAAAACTTATTGGATACCCAAGGGAAGGATCACTGTTAAAACAGTCCTGAGTGAGTGTGTCACATGTAGGCGTATTCATGCTAGGCCCTATAGGAAACCAAATCCTCCTGCTTTGCCAGAGGAGAGAGTTACTCTCAACAGACCCTTTGAGACTGTAGGCATTGACTATACAGGAGCATTGACTGTAGGGGTGGGTGACACTGAACAAAAAATGTACATTGTACTGTTTACATGTGCTGCCTCACGAGCTGTTTATTTGGATGTTGTGGACGACCTTACAGCAGAATCTTTTGTTGCTGTCTTTAAGAGATTCTGTGCACGACATTCAGTACCAAAGACAGTTTGGACTGACAATGCTACATATTTCAAAGCTGGTGAACAAGTCATTCACGACTTGTTAAGCAATGAAATCACACAATTATATGTACAAAATTCAAACATAAAGTGGAAGTATATTCCGGTTGCCTCTCCTTGGTATGGTTCTATCTGGGAGAGGAATATACAAACAGTAAAGAATTGCTTGAAGAAAGCAATTGGCAAAAAACAGATACACTTATTTGGGTTACTCACTCTCCTGGCTGAGATTGAGAACATCATTAACAATAGACCACTCACTTATGTGAGTGACAACATTAATGACCCGGAACCATTAACTCCAAATCATTTGATTCGGGGAGAACAAGTTAGTCTCCTGCCGGACTACAATATAGACTCTTCAGAAGACCCAAACTGGACTCAACGACATAATGAACTCCAGACTAAGTTACAACATTTAACTAGAGTTAAAGCTCATTTCATTAAACAGTGGAAAACTGAGTACTTGATGGGTCTAAGAGAGAGACATAAACAAATGACTAAGAAGGATTGGTCTGACACAATTAAGGTAGGGGACCTTGTTCTCATACATGACAGTACTCCAAGACAATACTGGCCTCTGGCTAGAGTTTCAGAACTCAGACCAGGGGCAGACGGGGTAACAAGAGTGGTCAAATTAAGGACTTCAACGGGTGACACAACAAGAGACATTTCTCTTTTGTACCCTTTAGAGTCTGGACCCAAAACAATGGACTTTGGAGAACCTTCTCCACTGACAGTAACAACTGGAGACACTGAACTTCCAGTAACTATTCCTTTGACAGTAGGAGTGGTAACGCATCCTACTACAACATTGACAGACACAAGACCTCAGCGACAAACAGCATTAAAGGCGCGACTATTTTTACAACAAAAAATAGATGCTGGGGAATTGTAATTTTATCTTCTAACTTTCTTTTTTTCTTTTCTTATGGTAAAGACCATAGACAGTTTCATCCTATGGATGTATATTTTCTCTTCTAATTAAATGCTACACCTTCTCCATGAGAAGGTGAGGATAGGCACTGTTAATCAGATTAACAGGCATTTACAGTTAAATAGTTAGCTAGTCTACACTCAGACACAAAAATTGGTGACAATGACACCAAAATTTTTATCTCCCGGGGCCCCCAGTATATGGAAAACTGATGAGTGGGTAGTTGGGAGGTAACGAAAATGGTTCACTGAGTAGGTAGGTAGTTAATCTAACAATTATTAAATTCCTTTTATGTCAATAACTGGGTGGAAGAAACCAATTGGTTGCTCACCAGAGTTATTCTCCACACTAGTATTTATATACTGTGTGGGAGGAGCGTGCTCGGTAATAGATACATTACTGCTCAACCAACCGAGGAAAAAACCAAGACAACGCTGGTGAAAAAAGCCCCGCGAAGAGGAGAACAAAAGGAGAACGAAAACGAAGAACGGGGCGAGAGGACGTACCAGCAAGTGCGCTCTCGACAATTACATAACCGGAGAAGGGAGACACTCCAATAACTAACAGTAAGTGACTAATTGAGTTTTTAACCCATCAATTTAATCACATTAAATTAAGCTGGGTCAGACAAGTTAGGCCTACATTGTGGCCTAAGACCCAGCATCAACTCATAGCTTAACAAAGGTGAAGGTAGATTGCCCTAACCTAATCTTGTGAGGAATCCTACTGTGGACCTCAATTTATCTGCCCGCTCTGGACCATTTCCGGAATCTCTAGACTGACCCCTCTAGGCTAGACTTGATCTACTCTATAGTTAGACTGGAGATATAAGGGGTGGGTTAATTGTGGACCAATTCATACAGAGCATTTTTCGCAGTGGGAATTGATATCTAATTTAGTGGAGAAGCATGACTCACGAACCAGTAGAGCAACT
Source organism: Bathynomus jamesi (assembly GCA_023014485.1). Lineage (NCBI taxonomy): Eukaryota > Metazoa > Arthropoda > Malacostraca > Isopoda > Cirolanidae > Bathynomus > Bathynomus jamesi. The sequence continues at coordinate 284,210 of JAJOZX010001161.1, forward strand.
CCCCCACCACGTCTATTTCTATCCTTTCTATAAAAACTGTAGTGTTTAAAGGAATACTGTACAGAAGTGAGGTGACGTGTATGTAAAGGGTGGGCCGTAAGTTTCCATACATAGGAAAAATTAAACGTTTGTTTTTATGTTTCAGATACCCTAAGAATATGCGTTTGACGAAAGAGCAACGAATTGAATTGGTCCTGTGGAGTGGCCTCCCAGATCCCCAGATCTCACCCCCCTTGATTTCTATCTTTGGGGGCACTTGAAGGCCATGGTGTATCAGGAAAAGATACGAGACATAAATCATCTAAAGGAACGTATCACCAACGCCATTACAAGCATAACGTCAACTGTGCTAATGCGTGTTCATCAACAGTGGGGAACACGTATTGAAATGTGTTTTCAAAACAATGGCAACCATGTAGAGCATATTATATAAATAAAAATGGTTGTCCATAAAAAAATGTTTATTTTTCCTATGTATGGAAACTTACGGCCCACCCTGTATATATATGTATATAGTCTAAAAGTCACTAAAGGGGAAATATCACTAAATCTAAGCTGAATGGCAAGAGCAAGGCATAAACGAACCAACGCGGCTGTTCGTATTGTTTTGGGCTGGCCTAGACATGTTTTTTCCTATCTGACCAAATCTTTGGTGCTGAGTGTAATTAGGTGGTGTTTCTAAGGTGACAAATGGGGTAGAAAGTTGTCCGTACTTAAGTATAGTTAGGGGTAATGTCTATAGCTTCTAAATTGGTAATGTAAGAGAGAGTTAGGTAGGCTGTTTGTGGGACACAGGAATAAAACGGTAGGCTTCCCAGAATACCTAATTCAACGCACCGGTAAGTGCTTTTGATTGTTTGCTAGAACCTAAGTAACCTAACTGGGGCGTCTCCCCCACGCTATCACATTTGGCGACGAGGATGGGATTCAATTAAGCTCATGGGATTCGATTAAGCTCATTAGATTAAATTTGGCTCATTTGATTAAATTTTGGGCATTGGGTTAAATTTGGCTCATTGGTTTAATTTGGTTTATTGGGTTCAAGTGGTTGTTTGGAAAATTGGATGTAGCCTAGTGGGTCGTCCGATTTGGTTTGTTTGTGTGGGTAAGCTACCGTACTATATATAGCGTAGGTCCCGCCGGCCTAACTCTAAAACTAATTCCTACTCAGCCCTAACTCTAAAACTAATTCCTACTCAGCCCTAACTCTAATACAATTCACTATTCAGCCCTAACTCTAATACAATTCACTATTCAGCCCTAATTGGGGAGTAACTAGATCAAATTTAAACCTAATCTAACCTACTTCGTGATTTGGCCTAATTCGGTTATGCTCTAGCATGTCGGTGATTGGCCATATAAGCCCCTACGAAGACTCTGGGGAGGACTTCGAAGCTTATGCCACTAGGGTGAGGTTGTTTTTCGAGGCAAATTCCATTCCGGATGCTAAGAAAGTACCTACCTTTTTAACTATAATAGGCCCTAAAACGTTTGGTTTAGTTATGGACCTAGTTTCTCCTAAAGCAACGGAAACCTGCACGTATAATGAATTGGTACAGGCCCTAACCGATCACTACAAACCCCGAGTAGTTCTCATCTATGAACGGTTCAATTTTATTCAAGGCATCAGACGGGAAATGAAAGCATTGCAGAGTTTGTTGCAGGAATAAAAAGCCATAGCCGTACGTGTAAATTTGGGGACAAATTAGATGAAATGCTAAGAGATAGGTTTGTAATGGGTCTCAAAGAGGAGTCTACCCAGAGAGCCCTATTAGCCATACAGGACCTAACTTTTAGTCAGGCTGTAGAAATAGCTACGGCTAGAGAAGCAGCTGCTAAAGATGTTAGAGCTTTTGGAAATCACAGTAGTAAAGCCCAACACGTAAATAGCTTTAAATCTTCTAGGCCTGGCAGACCTAATGAGCCTACTAGACAGGCAAATAAAAGGTATGAGGCGAATACGACTAAGCCTACTAATTCTACTAAGCCTTCCAAGCCATGTACAGGGTGTGGAAAACACCATTGGAAGAAGGATTGCCCTTTTAAAGAAGCAGTTTGCCGAAACTGTAGTAAAATAGGCCACATAGCTAAAGTGTGTTTTTCAAAGAAAACAAAGGGTGAAAATTCTAATTTTAACATTTCTAGTGTAAATCCTCAAAAGGGAAATACTTCGAACATTGGAGTGGAGTACCTATTTTATGAGCAGCAAAGTGGGAAAAATACAGGCCCATATATTGTAGAGGTAGGCCTAAATGGAATTACAGTTCCTCTAGAATTGGATACGGGTGCTGCCCGGACGGTCATGTCCAAGGTAGTTTTTGATAAGATTTTCAAAAACACACCTAAACTACATGCATCTAAAACGATTTTGAAGAAGTATGGGGACATACAAATACCTATTTGTGGAGAAGCATACGTCACAGTTACACTCAACCAGAAAACTTTGTCTCATCCCTTAACCCTTTTAGTGGTGGATGAGCAAGGGCCTACTCTACTAGGCCGTGATTGGATTGATGCTTTGAAAATGCCAATTGACAAAATCTTGCCAAGGGGTCAGGCAGATGTGCATACACTCTCATATCCATCTGACATAGACTCATTGTTAAGGAGAGTTTTCTTCTATTTTTGGGCCTGAAGTAGGCAACCTAAAAGGCCATCAGGTCTGCATAGAAGTAGATCCTAATGTAACTCCGAAATTTTGTAAGGCTCGTTCAATTGCGCGCATGCACTGCGGGAGAAGGTAGATTTAGAAATTGACAGGCTGCTAAAAGATAAAATTATTGAACCAGTCACACACGCTAAGTGGGCTGCCCCAGTAGTTCCTGTACTAAAACCGGACAAGTCCGTGCGGTTATGGGGATTACCGTTTAACAAATAGAGCCGTCCTTCTAGATTGCTATCCTATACCCAAGCCTGATGAATTATTTAGCTCTCTTGCTGGGGGTAAATATTTCACAAAACTCGATATGTCCCAAGCCTATGCTCAACTAAGTTTAGATGAAAACTCTAAAGAATTAACTATCATAAATACGCACCGAGGCCTATATAAGTACAATAGGCTATGCTATGGAATAGCATCGGCTCCGGGTATTTTTCAGAGGACAATGGACCAAGTTCTAGGTCACATTCCAGGGGTACTTTGCTTTCTAGATGATGTCCTCATTTCAGGTTCGACTAAAAAAGAACACCTAACTAGATTAACCACGGTTCTAAAAAGACTCCGGGATGCCGGACTTAAGCTAAGAGAGAGAAAAGTGTTCATGGGTCACTAACGAGGTTTCATATTTAGGGTTCCGCATAGATGCCTCAGGCATTCATCCAACGTGGATAAACTAGAAGCAATAAAAAGGCACCACCTCCACAAAACATCACACAGTTACAAGCTTATTTAGGTCTCCTAAACTTTTATAGGAAATTTTTGCCTAATGCATCGACTTTCCTTGAACCCCTAAATAAGCTATTACGATCTGGGGAACAGTGGAGATGGGAGAAAACTCAAAAGGAAGCATTTGAGGCTTCCAAGGACGTACTACTAAAGTCCACTCTCCTAGTGCATTATGATCCTAAACTTCCTCTCGTAGTTTCAGCAGACAGCAGTTCTTATGGAATTGGGGCAGTGTTATCTCACCACATTGATGGTGTAGATAGGCCTATCTGTTTTGCTTCTAGAACACTAACTGAGACTGAAAGACGATATGCACAAGTGGAACGTGAAGCATTAGCCTTAGTCTTAGTATTGCAGTAAAAAAATTTCATTTCTATCTATGGGGTCATGAATTTAAACTAATTACTGACCATAAGCCTCTTTTAGGTTTATTTTCACCTAATAAAAATATTCCAGTTATGGCCTCAGGTAGGATTCAACGATGGGCACTGATTCTACAAGCCTATAAATTTGACTTAGTACATCGGTCAGGTAAACTTCTAGGTACGGCTGATGCGCTAAGTAGGTTGCCCTTAGAAAATCCAAATGATTGTGTACCTATACCTACAGAATGGGTTCACTTGGTGGAGTTTTTGGAATCCACTCCAGTATCTGCGGTACAAATAGAGCAGTGGACAAAATCAGACCCTATTCTGTCTAGGGTCATCCATTTCTGCTCAGTTGGTTGGCCTACTAAGGTTGAGAGTGAATTACAGCCTTTTATCAACGTCAGTCTGGCCTCTCTATTCAAAATGGCTGTCTCTTATGGGGCCACAGAGTGATTATTCCAAATAAAGGCAGGTCGAATTTAGTGAAGGAACTTCACGCTGAACACATGGGCGCAACAAAAATGAAAGAGCTGGCGAGAGCTTATTTCTGGTGGCCTGGTTTAGATGGAGAACTCGAATCATTGGTTCGTTCCTGTCAAAGCTGCCTAGAGAACAGAGATCTCCCAAGGAAAAGTCCACTTCATCCTTGGGAATGGCCTACTATACCGTGGCATAGGATCCATGTTGACTATGCAGGTCCTATAAATAATACTTATTTCCTAGTCATTGTGGACGCCTACTCTAAGTGGGTGGAAATTTTTCCAACCACTTCCACGACTTCGGGTGTTACTATTCGCTTACTCCGTTCGGTTTTCGCTCGATGGGGTTTACCCGTAGTCCTGGTTTCCGACAATGGTACTTGTTTTACCAGTGAGGAATTTCGTTCCTTCGTCCACCTAAATGGCATTAGACATGTCCGGTCTAGTGTTTTCCACCCGTCTACTAACGGTCTCGCGGAAAACATGGTCCGTACTTTCAAGTCGGCCTTGCGTCATTCTCGTGGGGAGGAAATGCAAGTGGTGTTGGATAAATTTTTGTTTAAATATCGAATAACACCTCACACCACGACGGGGGTGTCTCCCTCTAAACTTCTGATTGGCCGGGGAATTCGTTCAGTTTTCGATTTGTTACGTCCAAACGAAACGTTACAACAACGAGTTTTACGCCATCAGGAAAAACAGAAGTTGTACCACGACACTAAAAGAGGGAGAGTTATAGAAGCGCAACCTAATGATCCAGTTATGATTCGCAACTATGGGGCTGGACCAAAATGGGTTCCTGCAACTGTGCAGGAGAGAACGGGCCCTGTTTCCTTCAAGTGCCAACTAGAAGATGGTCGTTCTATTAAACGCCATCAGGACCAGATATGGGAACGTGAATTGCAGAAGGACCAGAGTCTTCCGGAAGAGAGAACTGATCCTCCGGAAAATGGTTCAACTCGCCCGCCTATACAGGTTGCACCTAATCCTACTACATCAACCCCGCTCCGCAGGTCGTCTAGGGTCCCTCATCCCCCTGACAGACTAAACTTGTAGGGGAGGAGTGAGGTGACGTGTATGTATATATATGTATATAGTCTAAAAGTCACTAAAGGGAAATATCACTAAATCTAAGCTGAATGGCAAGAGCAAGCATAAACGAACCAACGCGGCTGTTCGTATTGTTTTGGGCTGGCCTAGACATGTTTTTTCCTATCTGACCTAATCTTTGGTGCTGAGTGTAATTAGGTGGTGTTTCTAAGGTGACAAATGGGTAGGAAGTTGTCGTACTTAAGTATAGTTAGGGGTAATGTCTATAGCTTCTAAATTGGTAATGTAAGAGAGAGTTAGGTAGGCTGTTTGTGGGACACAGGAATAAAACGGTAGGCTTCCCAGAATACCTAATTCAACGCACCGGTAAGTGCTTTTGATTGTTTGCTAGAACCTAAGTAACCTAACTGGGGCGTCTACCCCTGAAGGGAATCTGAGGTGGAATCTGAGTTTGTCCCTATTCATTTTGAATCAAGTGATACTAACTACAACTCTCCTTTTACTATATATGTGAAGAAAACTATATAGGGCTATGGGTTGATTGCCTGATACCCTCATCCGTTGGAAATTTCCAGCAGATTTCAGTGGAGAGTTAACGACAAAAGCCCTACATTTTTTCGTTAGAGAGTTATGTATATGTAGGTCTTCAAAGGACCTCTATGTTTATTTGCCTTTGGTATTTGCGCTGCCTAATGGTAAAGAAAGGAATTGCCTTACCTTATTATTTCGTTGGGCCTCGCTTTTGTTTCGATGTAGGGCCGTGGTATGATGGAGTTACACAACGAGTTGACTCGATGTAACTAATATAGGCAGTCACTATTTAAATACCTGAAGGAATAGGCCTAGGATCTTTTCCGTTTGACTGCCGCCATTGAAACATAATTAAACTTTTTGTATTTTGTATTTTAACTGAAATGTCTTGATGATACAAAATAAGTTACTTTATAAAAAAGCTTTTCTTAATTTCCTCTTCAAATTTTGTTTCTTATAAACAATTTTAATTACTTTCAAGATCCATGCTTAATTTTTAAGTTTTAATCGTGTACTCAGAAAAATAAGGGGATCACCTGAAGATCAGGGCCTCCAGCCTTCTTTAGTTAGCTTTATAAGGCTAACTAACAAAAATATCACGACCTAACCTAACCAATCGTCAAGGTCGTACAGTTGATCTAACGATTGGTTAGGTTAGGTCGTGATATTTTCGTTAGTTAGCCGTATAAGGCTAAGTAAAGAAGGCTGGGGGCACTCACCTCTTATGTTTCAATGGCGACAGTCAAACGGAAAAGATCCAAGGCCTATCCTTTTTATAGTTATTAGGTTTTATATTAAGGGGATTTCACTCAGAACTTATAGGAAGATAAAGTACATCTTCTTTGCTTAAAGCATCGCTGTAACATAAGCAGATCAGAGTGCCGCCAGTATAATATAATCGTTAGGAATCTGCTGATTCTTCAAAGTTCGTTAACTCTTCTCTCGATGTAATTTTCATGAGTCAGCAATGAAAAATGTTGAACACGAAATAATAAATTTGGTTTTCTTGTTGTTATGCAGGCCCGATGCCTACATATGCGTTCTATGTATGTATGGCAATTATTTTCATTCCCAATAGGCTATGTCGCCAATCCCGAGGCAATTTTGTAGATATTTAATTCAATTAATTAATAATTTATATTTAATTGCGAAATAAAGGTACCACATGCAATACCATATTATAAACATGTATAGTTTTTCCATATATGACTTGAAAAGAATAGTTTTGGGTAATTATACCACAAATGACATGGCCTGAAGTTGAAATCAAAACTATATTTTTCTAGTGTATTTTGGTGTGCTCTGTTCAAATGTAACCATTTATTGTGCAAATAAACAGAAATAGTGTTTGGGCCATGCAATGACAACTGTATTTCTATTCATTTGCACAAGAAATGAAGGTCATATTCAAACAAAGCACACCAAAATACACTTGAAAAATGTTCATGTTATGAGATCTCGTAAACGACGCATTACCATAGGAAACGTGCAAAACACCTCAAAATTAATCAGAAAAGTTTGCTCTCGTCATTTTCGTTTAAACTAACGAAAATATCACAACTTAACCTAACTGGTTAATATTGGTTATTTCACCTAAATATCGGTTAATATTCGTCTTTTCACCCGCTCACGCGCGGTTAAAACAGTACAATATATTGAATTGCCACTCAAAACTGACTAAGAAAATAGGTGCTGGTCTAATGTGCGGTCTACCTAGCAAAGTGAATCTACCTCTAATTTTTGTGCGGTCTACCTAAGATAATTAGTTCACAGAACCGGAAGCCAGAAAAAGAAGAAAAAGAAGAAATAAAAAAGGCGGAAAAAAAATTTAATTCCAGACAGTCACATCTGAGATTTCAAAGAAAACACACACCTGTGCCATTTTTTAAATTTTTGTTTTTAGCCCTTTTTCAAAATGCGTTTACGTGAATTTTATAAAACTGTATATCTTTTAATAAATCTAATAAATAAACAAATATTATGATATGATTGTTTTTAAATAAATAAATTTTAATAAATATCTAATAAATAATATCTAATAAATAAACAAATGTTATGATGTGATTGTTTTTAAATAAATAAATTGTATATGATAGTTTTCATTTTTGAGGTAGACCGCACCTTAGACTGTTCGAACGCCGGTAGACCGCACATTAGACCGTTCAAAACGCAGGTAGACCGCACATTAGACCAGCACCGAAAATATATATCTTATGTTGTGCAAATTTGTTGAAATGTACTTTTTTTAATAAAATATATTTCCTGTTTTGGCTATAATGTACTTTTTTTCATAAAATATTTTTCCTGATTAGGCTATTTTTTCGCTACTCTGCGACTTAATTAGTTGGTTGGGTTTTGTTCTGGTATTTTTTTTCTAATTGGATTCAGTTTAGTGGTGTTTGTGATAGAATTATGTCGTGCCATTTGTGTGATTTTGACTGAGAACTTGATTCGTCATGTGCCCTAGATGAAGACAAAGGATTTTATGTTTTTATCAATTACGGCGTTATTTATTCTCTCATCCTTAACTTGCCCGAAATGTGACAGTGAGTGCCTAATACGAAAATATCAGAAGATATTTAGGTGAAATAACCAATATTAACCTGTTAAGTTAATTGAATGCCCAGTTAGGTTAATTGAATGCCCAGTTAGGTCAATTGAATGCCTGGTTTGGTTAAGTGAATGCCGGTTAGGTCAACTGTACACCCTTGATGAGTGGTTAGGTTAAGTCGTGATATTTTCGTTAGTTTAAATGAAAATGATGAGAGCAAACTTTTCTGGTTAATTTTGAGGTGTTTTGTACGAAACTGCCACCCGTTCCCTGTGCAAATGCGTAGTTTTCGATATGACGATATCTCAAAAATTATGCATTTGCACAGGAAACGGATGGCAGATTCATGCAAAACACCTCAAAATTGACCAGAAAAGTTATTTATATTTACCTTAGTTATTTAATTGGTGATAATTATTGTTTTTTTCTGCATTATTTGGTGATAATTCTTGATTTTTTTTCTGCTACTTTTACAGATCTGCTACTTTGGCTAAATTTAACACAATCCTCTGTAATTAATTTAAGCTCACTGACGGAACATCCAGTACACACATCCACCATCAACAACATTACACTCCAAACTGACGCATTTCCACCTCATTCACACATTTTATTGGCAATCATGCAGCGAATGGCACAAAGTAGTTCTTATTAAAAATATTAGTAAAAAATACTTTACAGGGTTTTACAAAAACTTTACCAATGCCATGGTCTTCAGACAGTCTCCAAATATACATATTTATGGTTTTTATGACTAAAATATCAGTCGTGAAACTGCATATTTACCCTGAATCCAATTAGAAAAAAAAATAGCCAGAACAGAAACCAACAAACTAATTAAGTCGCAGAGTAGCGAAAAAATAGCCCAAAATTATACTCGTCGGACCAAAAATGAGTGTATTTATATACATATTATTAGTATTATAATTTTCACCATTAATATGCATTTGCACAAAAAATGAGTGACAAATTTGAATAAAGCAACTAAAACTACCCCATAAAAAGTTATTTTGATTTACAGGTCCAGCCCATGTCATTTAAAACATATTAACCTAGTTTTGGATCAGGGTTTGACTTGGTCTAAGCTGCTAAGCATATCCAATACCTGGAGGAAGCATGTGTGAAAGCAGGCACGTCCACAGGGGGGGGGGCTTGGGGTGCTTGAGCCCCTGCCCTTTTTCTTCTTCATATCAAAAGTGCCCTTTTAGTCAAAATTCATAAATATATTGATTCGACATAAATTTGAATTAATTAGTTATATTTGTATTTAGTTACTGCTACTTCAACAGATTTTCAAAACTGGAATTACTTTGATCTATGATTTTTTTATTAGAATAATAAACTTAACATACCGTTACTATTATTTTGTCAATCAGGGAGGGCGTCCCTAGTGGTAACACTGACTGCAGCTGTTCACTGTTGATTGCGTCTCTCGGGTATGTGGGTGTATTGTTTACTGTTTGTTTATTTTACGTTAACCTAAGCTAACTAGTGATTTCTCACTGATAATTATGGTAAGTTGGAATCCAAAGCAGTGTGACATTACTCAAAAAAATCAGGGATGGGGAGTCGGCCAAAAACAACCGACTCCCGACTCCTGAGTCGGTATTTTTAAAAACCGGCTCCGACTCCCGACTCCCGACTCTTTCCTTATCATGCTGATCTACAACCTTATAAATATTGGGATGTTTGCTTTGTAGATGGCGTTTCAAGTTTGAGGCTCTAGTTGGAGCATTAGCATGTTTCCCAGTGTAAGCACTAATTTTTGCATTACACTCTTTACCATCCTTTTCTACTTGACAAATAAAAATACTTTCATCCTCATTTAGCTTAAAATATTGAAAGACTGCTGATTTTCTACTAGGCCCACGACTCATTACTAATAGGGGCTAATTAAATTAATAATTAATATATTGCTAATTTTTATATGGTACCTAGTATCCTAAAATAGAAATATGAAATTCATTTGCTAAGATTTACCAGAACAATAAATCAAATGTGGAAATGTGAATCTAGAATTAGTTCAGGAAGATATTATTTAGGGCAGAGTAGTATTCTGGTAAATTTGTTGGCATATAGAAACTGAATCAAAGAGTCGGGAGTCGGTCGTTTTACCGACTCCCGACTCCGACTCCCGATTCTTCAAAAAAGCCCCGACTCCCGACTCCCGACTCCGACTCCCCACCTCTGCAAAAAATATTGTATGACATTACTCGTAAAGTTGGTAAAAACGTCCACGTCCCCTACTAGGCTAGGCCCATCAGTACACCAGTGTGTCAAACGATGGATTTTGGGTTTTAGTACTGGCATGAATTTCATTAAATTAATAGATGATTTATTAAACAACATATCATAACCTTTTCATTTTTAATATGAAATTGATTTTTAAAAACAATACAATTTTCATTAAAAGTAAATAAAAATACCTAGATTATTTATTATAAAACGATGCAATTTTTTCCGCAAGGACGACAATTACGGTAGATCCTTCTGCCCTTTATCCTGCTGATTGATACTTATAAATGTTATAAGTAAAGTAACTATTTAAAAATTGCATGCTATTAAATATTGTGAATGTTGTTAACAAAAGCTTAATTAGGTCTACTGCCTAGATTAGATTAGATTAGGCCTAAGATAATAAAAGTGAAGGGAAATATATTTTTGAAGCAATTGAATAATAATTGAATAATAATTGTAAATACACTCCAATATTTCAATATCTTCATATCTTTTGAAAATCTTGCAATAAAAACATGCCTTTTTACAACAAATTTTCATTTATTTTCTTTAATCAGCCTTATATACAAAAATAATGCATTGAATTTAATGGAATTTAAGAATATTTACCACATACAATTTTAAAATTTTTCTTTGTGTGTGTATACATATATATAGCCTATATGGCATTGCTGATTTCATTTTTAAAAATGTTAGGGGAGTGCCCTTTTTTCAACTGAGCCCCTGCCCTTCTGAAAGTCTGTGCACGTCACTGTGTGAAAGCTATTTCTATATTAAATTTTTTTTCTAATTCAGTTTGGGGTTTAAGTAGATTAACTTTGTTGTTGTTGTATAAAACCTTGGTACGTAGTAAATTAGACTATAGATATTTTTTGTACCATACCTGCTCCAAAACCAGGTATGGTATAAATGTATTAGACTGGCTTTGGGAGCTCTCAGATGCACAAGAGTTGATTATTTAGAAGCTGAAGCAAACATTATGCCATTGCATTATAGAAGGAAACTGTTAAGTGCTAGGTGTGCTACTAAAATGTTAAATTTTGATTCACATCCAACTAAAACTTGTAAATTTTATAATTTTCAATTTTATAGACTTCGCCCATGCCCCTACCTTTTAGTGGCTGGATCAAGGATTTAATTCGCCAAGTGCATTTAACTTTCGATTTGATAGCATCTCCTCAGCAAAGTTCCTATTTATTTTATCACCCTGTAACAGTGAGTTTTGACTTTTCTATTCATACCACTAAAAACAAATTGGTTTTTGCAAATGTGCTCCAAATAAGTTTTCTGGAAAGAATAGAAATTTACAAAGAAAGAGGATACTTAATTACTTACCTGCATATACTGATGGATCTAAATCAGAAGGTGGCACTGGATGTGCATTTCTTTGGGATGGGGTGATTAAGGGTTTTTGCCTTCCAGAGCACTGTTCTATATGTACTGCAGAATTGTATGTTATACTACAGGCTTTAATATATATTTGTCACAACTCAGACCTTACTAAGTTTGTTTTTTGTTCTGACTCCCTCTCTTCCCTAAAAGCTATACGTATTAGGGTGTGTCAATTTTGTCAACTTTTTTCAAATCAATTATGGTAGTGAAAATATAGTCTTTTCATGTCAAAACTTGAAATTGGCCAACCAAAATGAAATAAAATAACCCCTACCTACATCAATTTTACTTTAAAGTTTCAGAAATTTACTCTTTTACTAAATAATAGGACATAAATTGATTAACTATTCATCTGTCACAGAATTATCCCACTGATCGCATATGGAGTGTTTTCAAGGTCATATAGTTGTACAATGTACAAGTCACAACATGAATAGAACTGTCCCTCACTCTCAGTTGCCTCTTAGATGTCATAGACGGTGGTTTGCTGTTATTGCTCTTGTACCTACTTCATAGTTATTCTACTAGTCGAATACTATAGTTTAACTGTAAGTATGGATTATTGATTATTACAATTATTTATTATTATCATATTCTTCTGTCTAATTATGTTGTAATCCCATGAAATATTTTTTATTGAATTTAGAACATCGAATGACTAAACTTTGAAACATCGTAATTGATATAAAATACTTAAATGTTTTTCTTTTCAGATATTCCTAAGATGCCAAAATTGAAGACAAGAGGTCAGTCGTCATGCCACTTGAGCCTGTTAGTCGGTACAGGCAAGGAGCTTCCCGTATCAGAACTACCAGCAGTGCGAGACATGCTGAGACTAGGGTTACTCCTTCGTGAACAAAATACAAAGGATAGAAGGAACTACACAGAGAAAGAGCTCATAAGGGACATGATTCCCCCTCTTCTGCATCAGTGGAAAAAAGCTAATGTGTTATTCAAAGCACCTGTACTCAATCAGTATAGAACTATTGAGCTAAAATTAATAAAGCTGTGGCACAAAGCAGTTGAGACATCACTTGGTAAAGGAAAACTAGCAAAGAAGAGAACCTCACCCTCACATTGATTGTCGCTGTCCTCGTGAGAAGAAGATCCCTGTTTTGGAGCTGGCTTTCATAAAGGCAGGAGGCCAAGGAAGTATGCAGATTGGTTCGGCAGATTATTCAGAAACCAAAAAAACAGATTGTTATTGCTAAGAAAAAAGAGAAAATCCGAGAGAGGGAAGAAAGGAAGAAAAAGATGAACAGAAAGAAGCAACATCAGATGATGGCTCCAAAATGCCATCTGAACCTTCGCCGAAGAGAATGAAATACAACACTAAAGACATCTCAAACATTGCCCTTGACAGTATTCGCCACCATACGGGGCTACGAGAGACTGCAGAGATTGCCACTGCCGCTTGAATAGATGCAGGCCTCATCAGCCGAGAGGATACATCCTTAGTGATGGATCATAATAGGATAAGAGGAGCACAAGAAAAAATAATGAAGGAAATATCTGATCAGCATGAAAAAGATTTGAAGGAGGAAGGTCTCTCTTGCCTTTTGTTTGATGGAAGAAGAGATGACACAAAAGTTCTCCTAGAGGTAGAGGGAATGAACAGAAAGTTTCCCAGTCTCATCAAAGAAGAACATTACTCTGTGTGTTCCGAACCTGGTGGCCGCTATTTGTTTCACTTTGTTCCTGAAGCAGAAGTAGAAGGCAAGAAACATGCAAAGGCTGATCAAATAATATGTTGGCTTCAAGAAAACTTGACAGTTCACTGCAGGCCGTTGGTGGAGACTCAACTGCGGTGAACACTGGATGGCAGGGCGGTGTTATGACGCATTTAGAGAAAAAACTTGGAAGAAGGCTTGTTTGGATTGTATGTGATTTGCACACATGGGAACTACCTCTTCGTCGTCTCATCCAGGAACTTGATGGTTCTACAAAGAGCAACAACAAGTGGTCAGGCCCCCTTGGCAACATGCTAGATGAAGCAACGGAATTAGAAATAAATACAAAATTTCCAAAGGTCGAAGTAGGCCCTCCCCTTCCAGTGTTGTCTGAAGAAGTTATCAAAGACCTCAGCACGGATCAATCTTACGCTTATCGTATTATTCAAGCAATCAGATCAGGAGAGTTGCCTCAAAATCTGGCTCTCTTGGAGATTGGACCCGTAAGTCACAGTCGTTGGTTAACTACAGCGATTCGTTTCTGTAGGATTTTGGTTTCCAAACATGCACTGAAGGGCAAAATGCTACAGAATTTGATGTTGATTGTTGAATTTATTATTGGGTTTTATCTTCCTCACTGGTTCAATATAAAACTTAATCCAATGTGGATGGAGGGGCCCAACCACATCTTGTTTCAATTACAGCTACTGAGAACCCAAAGGAAAGTAGTGGTGGACATCATGTTACCTGTGGTGAGAAGGTCCGCTTGGTATGATAGGCCAGAGGCAGTTTTGCAAGCAATACTCTGCAGCCAATGTACCAAAGAGCGAACTGAGGCTGTGGAAATCATTCTAAAGCTTAGAGGAGCATCACTAGATAATGACCAGCTGGGAGACTGCTCTGTTCAGACAAGGAAGGTACCTCCGATAAACGTCAATGCCACGAAATTGTCAGAATTTGTTAACTTGAGTTCGGAAGTTTTGGAGCCACCACTGACAACATGTATAACAAACAAAGATTTAACACAACTTAAAGAGGCCCCAATGCAAGTGCCAAAGTGGCCTTCTCACACTCAGAGTGTGGAGAGATGCGTGAAAATGGTCACAGAAGCAGCTAGTCAAGTTTACAGTCACGAGAGGCGAGAAGGCTACATCAAAGCGCAAGTAGCAAGCCGAATGCTGATGTCAAGGAACCGCAGCAAAAAGGACATGACTGCATTGGTTACTTTCAAATAAAGACTCTGAATGATATCTTATTGCCACTTTAAATGTTGATAGGATATTTGTGCACATTTGTTATTTTGTTACGAATTTACGGAAAAATGGATTTTTTTAATTAAAATTGATGCAGGTAGGAGTTTTTTTATTGTTTTTGAAGCATGGATACTATTTTGTATGCCAAATGATTACAGTACATTAAATTGCTACCAAATCACATGATTTTCAATTTAGTAATTTCACCCCCAAAATTGACACACCCTAATACGTATTCTCTTCTGGGCATTGTGTAGTCATTCAGATTATTGAATTACTCAGTCAGTATAATCTTGATGTCTTTTTATGGACTCCTAGTAATGTTGGTATCTGTTGATGAATTTATGAAGCCCATTTCACATTTCATTCTCTCCTAGTGGCAACAGAAATGTTCCCAGTGCAATGGACTCCTTCTTCAGATGGAACCTGTCCTTTGGAAAAGGATGCCAGAAAAGAATCGCAGGAGTGATATCATATTAACTAGGCTTAGGTTGAATTGCTCTAAACTATCCCATGGACATTTTTTGATGCAACTTTACTTAAAAGGTGTGGTACTTGTAATGTTCAACTCACCCCAGAACATGCCCTACTTATGGTTTTCTTAGAAGTGATTTCATTAACTATTGTAATGGCAAAGGGATTTGTCTTTCTTATGAAAGTGTTTTGGGAAATGAATTTCCATCGTTCCTACTTTTGACCTTCTTAAAGAAAGCCAATTTATCTAACTTGACCTAGGTGATTATCGTTTGATAGTCCTTTTGTAGTAGCTATAGTATCACTCTTCTACTCAGGGTTGCCAGACTTTTTTTACCTCATGGGGCCAGATTGAGCATCAAAAAGGGCCAAAAAGGGGCAGCACTCCGCTAGTAAATTATAAGAAAACGCCTTACCATGCAGTTGTAACTAAACATTGGAGTGCATAAAGAGCAAGTTCATTGAAACTACCATGTTTGAGAACACCTTTCCAAAATTTAGCAGCAGCATCAAGGATAGATTCTGCAAAAACTTCCTCTTCTTTCCAGTTGACAATTTTTCTATATTGTGCCTCTATTTGGTCTAAATAATTAGAATTGGGATACATTTGCAAAAAGGGCCAATAAGGGGCCAAAACTAGGTACTGGCAAAAACAGGTACCTTTTTCTTTTCCGTTCTATGTGTTGTAGAGTGTAACCCTACAACTGAAGTGGTAGCAACACCTTAAACAGAAATAAAATAAATAAACAAACCTCCAACTCAGATGCTGTCTCTGTACAGGGATTTTGTCCGCCCCTGTATGGAGTACGCTTCTCATGTGTGGGGTAACTTAACACACAGCCGTACTTGACCGGGTGGAAGCAAAGGCTTTTCATCTGATCATTTCCCAGCAGCGTTGCCAGACGTACGATAATTATCGTACATGTACGATAATTTTACCCTCAAATCGATGTACGATACCATTTTCTATTATCGTACAGTTTGTACGATAATTTTGGGTTGGAAATTTGTCCACTTGATATTCTATAAAAACTAATATTTTTAAATTAATAATAATAATAATAATAATAATAATAATTCTCCCCCTTATTCACTCTCATTAAAGAGGATATTTGGGAATAAAGATGTAGCAATTAGGGCATTTATTTGTTTTGCCATAAGTCGAAAAATTTCTTTTAGAATTCAAATGGAAGGCTATTAAAAAAGTTGGCTTGGCTTTTATTATGCGATACTTTTTATTTAAGGTACACGAATAAGGTACACGAAATACATCAAAGTATATAATATAACGGTACATATATTATGATGCTTCAACTAATGTTTATTGCATTTAAGTTTGCTACATAAAAAATATATTAATAAAACTTTTTAGGAAGTTGCTTATTATCCTGTTTTCTTTTTCCTGTGATAAATTTTGAGACAGTAAACAACTTTGTTAACTGATTCGCACAACTTCATTTTAGAGAAATAAAGTTTACTGAGACGTCTTCTAAACTGTTTTAATTTACAATAATTTTTTTTCGCTGTGGTTAAACGCAGACATTCAGTTTCTGTTACAATCATGAGAGAATATTTAGTGAATTTGGAGGTCCGGTGCTAGTGTCTTCGAGCAACTGATACAATGAGAAAACAGACTTATATATTGTGAGTGAACGACATGGAAAATTCTAATGTTTTACGAACGCAAATTTATTTTATGAAAGGTTGGTGCTACTTCTTGTTTTAGTGGATTAGGAAGAAGTTATCCAGAGTTGTGTTTCTGCATTCAAGATCCGGTTCCATTTGTTTCCTTAATTATCAGAGCTATTTGTGGCGTCTGAATGAAAGTCCCGCTGAAATGATTTCTGCTAGGAGGACAACGAAGGACACGAAAAGCCCTGTAAAAGGAAATGTCATATATATAAGTAATGATTTCTATTTTGTTTAGATTTCGTTCTATTTGTATAACGAATACCGAGGAGAAAATTAATATTCCAGATCTTCATCTCTGAGTTACCATTTTGAAGCTAAGCTAAGCTAACTTAACCTAGCCTAAAACAAACAACTCGGTGCGTAAAAACGTGGGTATCAATATCATCCGAGTTATTTGAATTTCGACTTTTTGGATTAAAACCCTAACGTGGGTGAAATTTGTAAAAAGAACAATCAATGTACAGGGTGGTCCAAAAGTTCATATTTTGCTGAATAATTATATTTATATTTTATTTTCTACAGGCCATAGATGATGATGGATGTACAAGAACGTGTGCAGAGCTGGGCAATAAATACATTGAATGTATTTAAATACTAAATACATGGGAGAAATGTATTTAAATACTAAATACTAAATACATTTTACGAATGTATTTAGATACTAAATACAAAATACATCAATTGTATTTAAATACATTTGTAGATACATTTTAAATACATACAAATTTGCTTGTTGAAGCCATGACACGCACACGATAAAGAAATCAACCGCTTTCGACTAAGAGTGGCACACAACTGATTGAACTGACACGTTGAAACATGAACCATGCTGTACTACACTGTCAAAGCGTCGTACTGTGCTAGTACAGAACGTGTATTAAACCAGTAAAAGTATTTACATTTTTATATTTTGAGTATTTAAATACATTGTATTTAAATACTCATTAAAGTATTTAAATACTATATTTAAATACATGAAAAACAATGTATTTATAAATACATTTCTAAATACACAAATGTATTTAAATACGTATTTAAATACAAATGTATTTAAATACTGCCCAGCTCTGAACGTGTGATGGTAGTAACACTACGTATCCAAGGGAAGAAGTGCAAACAAATTCGAGAAAAATTCGAAAGAAGATTTCACAAACCAGGACCTACAGACAAAGCAATTTGCGAGCTGGTCAATAAATTTAAAGGAACAGGATCTGTTCATGATGAAGCAAGATCTGGACGTCCAGGTACCTCTCACGAAAATGTCGAATTGGTAAGAGATGCCTTTGAAACAAATCCTGGAATGTCAACTCGCACAGCATCACGTAGGTTACACGAAAAGGATTATCTAAGACGAGCCGCCATGTGCACAGAAGTGATTGAAAAAATTCATACCGAAAACTTATTAAACCACATTTTCTTCAGCGATGAGGCGACATTCCACACATGCGGAAAGGTTAATCGACATAATTACCGTATCTGGGCTAGTGAAAAACCAACCGAGTTCTACGAATGGGAGAGTCTCCTAAGTTAATGTCTGGTTGGGTACGACAAGATCGAGGATTTACTACCTTTTTTTGCTTTGCAGAAGCTACGGTAACAGGGCCAATTTATCTTAACATGTTTCAGCAGTTTCTTGAACCCCAGCTTCGTTCAGATAGCATTCTCGACACTGTTGTCTTTGAACAAGATGGAGCTCCATGTCATTATGCGAACCTTGATGAGCTTGATGGCTCTTACCAAATCGCTGGATTGGACGTGGTGGAAACAGGCCCTGGGCAGAACAATCTCCGGATTTAAAACACCATTAGACTTCTTTGCGTGGGGCTTTATAAAGTCTGAGGTTTACAAAACAAGAGTTACAGACCTAGAGGGTCTGCGAACCCGCATTGTCGCGGCAGTCGCTAAAGTAACACCAGAGATGCTTGAGAATGTGTTTCGCAATGCAGTGGACAGATTTGAAATTTGCAGACACACTGATGGTGCTCAAGTCAAACCTTAAACCTAAGCTTGATAAGTAAATATACATCTAATTAGGTTACTACATTTTTATCCTCAAATATTATTTCAGCAAAATCGATAGGGACTTTTGGACCACCCTGTATATACAGGATGGCGCAAAAGTCAGGAGTCAAAGGAGCCAGAGAAAATGGATCTTTTCTGTCCCATGGCCGCCACTATTTTTAAATAAAAATTACTTTATTTCAAAAACTTATAAATTTACAAATTTTGGATCACGTTAAGAATAGCGAACCCATTTACCTCATATTAAGAATGGCGAACCCAAAATTAAACATGTTAAGAATAGCGAACCCAAAATTCAACAAGTTAAGAATGGCAAACCTAATGTTTCAACAGGGAAAAATACTTCGAAATAAAATATATTTATTAAGAGAAATTGAAATATTTAATAAGAAGCCACTTTAAAAAACTAGTTTGCCAGCATAATAAAACAATAGGATTTTAATGGAAAGGATATTGTGATGCAATGGTGGCGCAAAATTTTGGGAGCTATTAAAGAATAGGGACCCCCAGCCTTCTTTAGTTAGCTTTATAAGGCTAACTAACGAAAATATCATGACCTAACCTAACCAATCGTCAAGGGCGTACAGTTAACCTAACGATTGGTTAGGTTAGGTCGTGATATTTTCGTTAGTTAGCCTTATAAGCAGTGGCGTAACTAGGGTGGGGCAGGTGGGGCGCCAAATTTGGGGGGGCGCCATTTTTATGATTTAAAAAAAAAAAAATTAAGAGTGAAAACAAGCTCTTTTGGACATGTACCGGTACCATATCTCTAGCCATCGAATTTCCATGAATTTCAGATTTTTAACTTCATTTAACTTTATTAATTCATTCTATTTTTATTAGAATTTTATTATGAATTATTAATTTATTCTATTTTTTGTTTCTTTCTCTAGAAAATTTGACCATGAAGCGAACATTGCCGATACCGAAAAGTCCGAAAAAAAGCTGAGTGGAGCAGAAGGCAGGAAGAAAAGAAAAATGCAAGAAGCAGAAGCTAAAAAGTCAAGTGACTTTATGATGTCATTTCTTGAACAGCAACAAGCTGGTCCTTCATCAGCATTAACTGCATCAGATATGAGTGTTGACCAACCCGCCAGTGTATCAGAAGGAGAATTAAGTGTCTTTCAAGAACCAGAAGTGTCTTTCAAGAAGCCAGAAGATACTAAAACTTTGAGTAGCGAAAAGCAGGAAAAAACAGCACAGCCTATACCAGATGCGAATCATGCGATTCAGCATCACGATGTAGGCTTCTTGGAGTTTGATAAAATATCAAAAAAAGTAATTTTATCAGATGCCCTGAGGACAGAAATGGTCACATTGGGTTCGAAGTATTTTCAAAATAGTGAAGGGCCATTTGTTCTCACACAAACCCGATCAATGAATGAAAGATGGTTTAAAAGAAAGTTGGGAAATGGATGTGGAGAAGAAGTTTGGCGCTCATGGCTTGTTTATTCTCCAGAGAAGAAAGCAGCTTTTTGCTTTAGTTGTTTGCTATTTTCTCAAATTGACAATCAGTCTTCATTGGAGCAAGAAAATGGGTTCAGTCATTGGAAAGCACCAGAAAGGCTTAGCACCCATGAAAATGCAAAAAATCATCGATACTGCTTCACCCAATGGAAGGAAATGGAAAGAAATCTTTTAGAAAACAGAGGAATCATTGACGTAGAGCTTCAAGCTCAAATTGCAACAGAAAAATAAAAATGGCAAGATGTTCTCCACAGAATTCTCCATTGCATAAATTTTTTAGCAACTCAGAACCTTGCATTGCGTGGTCACAAGGAATCCCTATCCCTTAGACAGGAAGAGGAAAGCAATATTGGAAATTTTCTTGGGTTATTAAAATTGTTGGCAAGGTTTGATCCTGTCATGAAAGAACATCTCAGTATTGTGGAAAAGCACCCTGGAAGAACATCATATTTATCTCCGTTAGTGCAGAATGAATTTATTCAGCTGATGGCTTCTACTGTTCGCCAGAAATTGTTACAGAGCATTCATAAGGCCAAATATTTTGGCCTCATGTTTGATTCTACTCCAGATCAAGCACATCGAGAGTAAATGGCAGAAACAGTTCGTTATGTTGATATTGATTTTCAGGAGAAAACAATTTTTATAAGTCTTTTCTTGGATTTATCCAATTAAAACGAAAGGATGTTGAAAACATTGTGGAAGTGATTTTGGAACAACTGAAAAAAGACAAAATGCCGTTAGAAGACTCGATCTCAATGCTATGACAATGCTGCAGTTATGGCTGGTTGTAAAAGTGGTGTTCAACAGAGGATCATTGAAAAAAATAGCAAAGCTATTTTTGTAAACTGCGATAATCATTCTCTCAATTTGGTTGGAGTGCGTGCTGCTAACCATGATGCAGTGATGGTGACTTTTTTTGGTGCAATTCAGTCGCTTTATTCATTCTTTTCACGTTCAACTCTCCGTTGGCAAAAGCTGAAAGATGCCATACCAATAGTTGTCAAATCTGAATCTGAAACTCGATGGAGTTCCAGAACAGAGGCTGTGAAGCCTGTTCATGAATACTTTGATATTATAGTGGAACTCTTGCAAAGCATGGTTGATGATCAAAATGAAACTGCTGATACAAGAGGTGATGCAAGGCAGGTGCTGAATCAAATTTTGACTTCTCATTTCTTGGCTTTGCTTGGATTTTGGAGCAAAATTCTTGTTCGGATTGATCGTGTTCAAAAACGACTCCAAGATCATACTATGAACTTTCATGATGCTGCTTATGATTTAAAAGCCCTTCAAGATTATTTTTTAAGCAGTCGAAAATCATTGGCCAGTGAATCACTTGAAGCAGGGCTGAAACTGTGTGATGAATGGGATATTCAAGTAGAAAGACGCCCCAGAAAGAAGAAACAAATGCCTGGTGAAAAAGCCAAGGATGTAGGGTTAACTGCGAAAGAAGAAATGATGAGAATAATGAAAGAAACTATTGATCGTCTCCATAATGAAATGGAAGAAAGATTTGTCCGTCTCCATGACTTGGATTCAAAATTTGGATTTCTTTTAGATGCTAGAGGATTATTGTTTGACTCAAATGAAAGCAACAGTAGTCATGACGTAAATATCTTAAAGAAAAGTTGTCTCAACCTTGAACAGTTTTATAGCAATGATATTGACGGCTTTGAACTTTATGAAGAAATCCTGCATTGTAAGATGCTTCTGAAAAGTCGCCCAAATGTTCAGATTTCTAAAGCTGAGGAACTCCTCAAGTTTATTGTTCAGTATGGAGATGAAAATGTTTTTCCAAATTTGAGAGTAGCTATTCAGATAATGCTCACTATTGCAATTTCACTTGCCAGCTGTGAGCGATCTTTCAGCAAGTTAACATTGATCTTATCATATTTGAGCACTTCAATGGGCCAAGAAAGACTTTCTGCTTTAGCCTTGCTCAGCATTGAACGTGAGGAAACTGAAATAACAAATTTTGATGACATTATTGATAAGTTTGCATCAGCAAAAGTAAGAAAAATACATGTTCAGTGTGAAGTTCCAAATTATTCATTAAAAGAGCCAAAAATAATAGGTGCAAACAAGGCATTTCTTTTAAAGTACCATATAATTGGAATGATTTTTGTCAGTATCTAATTAGTGATGGATCGAATAACCGCAACCGCAACCGCAACCGCACTACAACCGCACAAAAATTCACAACCGCAACCGTAACCGCAACCGCCGTTCCATAAGTGCGGTTGCGGTTGTAAAAGCTTAGTTAATTTTAACCCTGAACAAACCCTGAACCAGTCAAAAAGCAGCCAAAAAGAGCCCGAATGACTGATTCTCCTGAGCCAAGTTCTTCAAAGTCGTCACTACTGGACTCGATGAACGCATTTTTGAGTTCAAGCAGTGAAGAAGAAGAAAGTTCACCAAGGATCAACAAGAAGATGCGAGTTCTTCTAGACAACTATCACAAAGAAAAAAGAATTGCTCCCGACGATGATCCTCTTCAGTGGTGGAAAGATAACGAACTAAAATACAAAGAACTTGGCTGTATTGCAAGAACATATCTTGCTTGCCCTTCAAGTAGCATTCCAAGCGAGCAGCTCTTCAGTGGAGCGGGAACGTTGTACGATGAGAGGCGTTGCCGCTTGAAAGGTGAAAATGCAGCAAAAATATTATTCTTGAAATTCACACTGCCTGTCATTAAGTTTGACATCAGTTTTTCAATTGAATAATAATCCATAACTTTCCAATGGGTGGAGGCTGGGGAAAGTGGTAGGTGGGATGAACAGTGCGATGGGTCCTCGTCCCTCATCCTGGTAACACACTTAGTGCAAAATATGGTTTTAATTAATTTGACCTATTCTTTCATAATAGCTATATAAGTTTAGAATATACTTCATTTAAATAGTATTTATTTAGTAAATACCTTATGTTGAACACAAGTTTTGCAACACACAAATAGCGGTAGCGGTGTATTGCAAAACTTGTGTTCAACATAAGGTATTTACTAAATAAATACTATTTAGTATATATTATGTACCAAGTGTGGCTAAATCGCACTATAGTGGCTAAATCCAGTTAATAATTACGCATTTTTCCTAGTATATGATAACCGCAACCGCAACCGCGGTTGGAAAAAATTCGACAACCGCAAACACAACCGCAACCGCGGTTGTGAAAAACCGACCACTCGATCCATCACTATATCTAATATTCTAATTGCTAATTCTGCTATCGGTAATTCAGTAAAATTCAAGAAAACATCAAAGTGTATTCTCATGAAAAGTTATGCCTCTCCTTGTACATATATTAATTGTTTCTGTTGTAATTCGGCAAATAATTAACCATACTTTGGTTCTATAAAATTAAATTGTATTAATAGAAATTTAATATCAACCTTAATAGTAAATATACGCGGTTATGTATATGGATAGAAAAATATTAAAGTATAAACTGTAAAAATAATTTTTATGAATTGTATTTTCATTTCATTTCAATTTATTTTTACATATTTTTGTAGTTTTATATGTATATAACTGTTTTTCATTCTCATTTGTCATAAAATAAACTTCTTAAAAGTATATTTTGTTAGCGGTATTATTACGAGTAACCAGTTTGAGTACCATTATAAGAATTCAGCCAGAATTTTAAAGAACACTGGTTTTAAGGGCGCCATTTTTTGATTTGCCCTGGGCGTGATCAACCCTAGTTACGCCTCTGCTTATAAGCCTAACTAAGGAAGGCTGGGGTCCCTATTCTTCAATAGCTCCGAATTTTGTTGGGGTTGTAAAGTGAAAAATTTCAGCTAACATTAGTATTAAATAAAACTGAAAAAAAATCGTTTCTTTACAAATTTGCAGTAGATGAATGCGATACATATTTTCTGTAACTTTAAGTCGCTTTACGTACGATAAGATACGTACGATATTTCCAAACATATTTTTTGTAACTTAGTAACTAACGATAAAATTCTCCATGTTAAGAATAGCAAACCCAAAAGTTTCCATGTCAAGAATAGGGAACCCAAAATTATCCATGTCAAGAATAGCGAACCTAACACTCTATGGGTTCGCTATTCTTAACGTGATCCTAAATTTTTAGTTAAAAATTTTATAATTTAAAAATTTTTAATACAGAATTTTATAATTTATGCAATGATAACTCTTCGACTCCTGACTTTTGGGCCACACTCTATACTGGATTTTAGAAATAACTTTACGGAAAAGTTAGAACATAATAAATTAATGGCTATTTTCTGAACTTGAAACCAATGAAGTATCTATTTAGTGATGAAACAATTTCGAAATTTGAGTTATTTTCTATGGACGCAATTTCTGCATTGGCTGTATATATATAGGTCTCCGACTTTCAGAACTAAATGAACTTTATATCTGTGTACAGACACCGCTCTTTATAAGCAGCATCTCTTATTGTAGATTACAAGGACAAACGGCCTATTGTGCAAATGGCAGTCGAGTCATTATATATACTGTATATACAGTGGTGCTCATAAGTATTTGTACAGAAAAATATTTCAGTTATACAAGGTGTCCCAAAAGTCCCTATCTATTTTGTGGAAATAGGCTGAATTTCAAATAAATGTCACACTGACCTGAATACAGATGTATTTCTATGCAAATTACAAGTATTACACCATTAAAATCTTTAATTAGTAGTTTCCACATGTGCTCCATCTGTATCTCTGCAAATCTCAAAGCGGTCAGCTGCATTGCGGAACACATTTCCGAGCATTTCAGGGGTTATTTTCTCAACTGCTTGCCTAATGCGATCTCGCAGATCTGGTAAATCTCGAATATTTCTGCGATAGACCTCTGATTTAATGAAACCCCAAGCAAAGAAATCCAATGGGATCAAATCCGGAGATCGCGCTGCCCAGGGCCTATTTCCCCAACGTCCAATCCAACGATTTGGAAAACGCTCGTTTAGGTATATGTCTGAACAATTCTGGCATAATGACATGGTGCCCCATCCTGCTGAAAGACTACAATGTCGAGAATGCCATCTTCAAGAAGTTGAGGTTCTAGAAAATTTTGAAGCATATCAAAGTAAACAGGCCCTGTTATGTAGCCTCTGCAAAGAAAAAGGGCCCGTAAATCTTAGACTTCG
The DNA here is from genome assembly GCA_023014485.1 of Bathynomus jamesi. Classification (NCBI taxonomy): domain Eukaryota; kingdom Metazoa; phylum Arthropoda; class Malacostraca; order Isopoda; family Cirolanidae; genus Bathynomus; species Bathynomus jamesi. The sequence continues at coordinate 309,900 of JAJOZX010001161.1, forward strand.
TCATTCCAAGCCACACGTTGACTTTAGGCGAGTTTCTTTCCCATTCAGTGAACTCAGTTGGCTTTTCATTAGCCCAATGCGACAATTATGTCGATTGATTTTACCACAGGTGTGAAAAGTCGCCTCATCGCTAAACAAAATGTGGTCCATTAAATTGTTATTTTGGATTTGTTCGACCAGTTCCGCACACATTGCTGCTCTTTTTGGAAAATCTTTCGTGTAAGCTGTGTAACAGCTGAATGTGATAACACTTCTTCAGCGTCGAACGCAAGATTCTGTGAACAGTTGTTTTGGGTAGTCAATCTGTGGGATGCTTGGCGAACTGACATTCTTTGATCGTCTTCGAACATTATTCGAACAGATTCAATGTTTTGTTGTACTGTTCTTGGGCGTCCACTTCTTCCTTCATCATGCACAGATCCAGTCCTTTTGAATTTTTTCACCAATTCACGAATTGCTTTATCTGTCAGTCCAGGCTTATGAAACCTTCTTGAGAATCGGTCTCTAATTTCACAACATTTCATTCCTCTGATGCGACATGTTACTATCATAACGCGTTCATGCACATCCATCACCAATGATATGGATCTGAAAAAATTAATTAAAAATTTAAAAATAATTAAAATAGAAATCTAATGCATGTATTTGTCTAGAAAGGTGCATGCAATCATGTCATTAAAACATTCATTTGAAATTCAGCCTATTTCAACAAAATAGATAGGGACTTTTGGGACACCTTGTACAGTATTCGTCCTTATCTTTTGTACCATGCATAATTGTTAAGAAAAGTTTACCGTTTGTTTGGAAAAATTTAACAAGTAAAAAATATTAGTTCAACTCCAACATTTAATGTAAAACATAATGTAAAAATAATTAAAAAAAAAATTAATGCAGAAGTTTACGTACATTTATTTACAAAAGTATTGAGTATTCTGTGTGTCCATCTTTCGTTTGAACGACTGCAGTGGTTCGTTTTGGGTATTTTTCTACAAGGTTTTGGCATCTCGGTAGAAATTTTAGCCCATTCTTCTGAAGAAAATTGTTGCAATTCATTCAGATTCGAAGGGTTTCTCTTGCGGACAGATTTTTTCAAATCAAACCATAAATTCTCGATTAAATTGAGATCTGGTCTTTGACTGGGTCACTCGAGGAGCTTGAAATTCTTCTGTTAAAGCCATTCATGGTGCTCTTACTTTTATGTTTTGGATCATTATTTTGTTGCAGTACTCAACTGTGACTCACTTGCAACTCCCAAACTGAAGGGAATACTTTCTTCTAAAATTTCCTGATATTTCTTCGAACTGAAAATTCCATTGATAACAACAAGCTTTCCTGGACCAGAAGCACTAAAGCATCTTCAAAGAAGCAAACTACCACCACCATAGGAAAGGTGTTTTTTTCCTCGAATGCAGCATTTCATTTTCGCCAAACATACCGTTGCTTGTTGTTCCCGAGTAATTCAATTTTGGTTTCGTCCATCCAAAGAACTCTTCCAGAATGCAAACCCATCATTTTGACGATTTTTGGCATATATTAAACGAGTTTCTTGTGTGCTTTCCGTAGAAGAGGTTTTAGTCTGCAACCTTCCATGCAGACTATTCTTTCTCAATGTACGACGTACAGTAGAGGGATGGACATCGATCTTAACAGTCTTAATGTTTGGCAAATATCATCCGTAGTCTCTCGTGGATTCGCAGCAGCCATTCTTTCAGTCAGGCCAGCTATACGTTCTGAAATCTTGCGAGGTCGTCCACACCTTGTAGAGTTTTGATTATTCCAAAGCCTTTCCGTTTCTTTATAACTGCAGCAACCGTCGTAAATGTAATTCGAAGTTCTTCTCCTATCTTCCTATAACTCTTTCCAGACTCGTGTGCAGCAATAACGATCTCTTAAGATTTGTAGACAGCTCTTTACCACGACGACCCATTGCTTACTAATGGCTTGGACAGTTATCCATCTTCCATGAAAATTCAGAGAAAATTCTAGAATTCAAAATTGCTAACAGTCTCTAATCATTAAAGAGCCAACTACTAATAAAAAATTTAAATTTTTCAAATTTGAGGTGGACACACAGTTTTAAGTAATTTTCTAATTAACTGTACGAAAACTTTAGCATTTTAATTTTTCTATTTTCCTCAAATTCTTTGGAGTTGAACTAATTTCTTTATTTGTATATATATATATATATATATATATATATATATATATATATTGTAGTGCCTTGCACCACAGGATTATCTTTTATTAATGAAAATTGCCACAAATTGGCACGAATGAAATATTTTAAAATCAAAATAAATAAATACAAATTAAATGTCCAGTTAAACACGTCCAGTGATTAATTTTAATTCTTAAGCAGCCAATGAATAGAAAATTAAATAAAAATTGTGTTCTTTTTCAAGTGAATTAATTCTGCGGTAGTGATAAAAAATTAAATAAAAAAATAATTAGGTATATTAAGTGCTTTTCTAAATAAAAATTAAAGTGCAATTAGTAAAGAAATTCAAAGCAAATATAAAAATATATTTTGTGCCTTACAAACAATGTAAATTGCGAGGCACGGTTGACTAGATTTGAGTTTGCTTTTAGGGATTCTTTTGGCTTGTTGGTAAAATCGTTGAGCGAAAAAAAAAACGTATTGGCAACGACAACACAAGGGACGCCAGTTTTCCAGCATTTTATATACAATCAAAAAAGCACGGCGCCAGCAAGCAAAATTTTCTTCGCGGTATTTTTCTTGTTCATAATGTTTATTTTTTTACTATTGCATATCTGTATGCAGTACCGCATACTGTGGACATTAACAAGCTTTATACTGTTTGTGATTAGTACTGAAAGATTCATACTGTAAATTACCTTAGACTAAGTTAGGCCTATCTATGCGAAAGCCAAATTGTAATTTACTCTAGCCTAGCTGAGGCCTACCGTAGCCTTTGTTTTAGATAATTAACCTCAGCCTACTATATTGAAGAGGCATAGGCCTGCCCATTCATTTTCTTAGTATACTTCACTTTATAAGCCTATTATGTTTCATGTTATTTTCTTAGCAGATGGCCTACTAATCATTTGTGGCCTATATACTTTCTTAGTTTTCCTGTTCAACTTAGCACAATCCCATAATGAGGATTAACTGTAATTTATCATCACAGGTTACTGGGCCTATATAGCATATATATTTTAATTATCAATTTTTGTCATTTTTATTATGTATCATTTTTTTTCTGGAATATCACTTACAGTATTCTTGTCTCTCTCTTTGCAGACGAGGTTGTCATTGTGGCTATTAGTTACAGCTATTAATATCAGTATTAGTTGCAGATTGTTATGTATTAGCTAAACGGTACCATTATTTAATTTCACATTTATATATCACAACCCAAGTTGTTACGGGTAAAAATCCTCTTTGCATTTACAAATAATTGTTGCACATAGTTTATTAATTGTTGTCAATAAAATACAAAATTCATATCGACAATTTTCATAATCCTTCCTTCCTTTTTTTATTAAAATTATTTTTGCGCCTCAGTGCCGGATGCCAATCCAGTATTTGGGCGCTGGTGACCCTGGCATTTAATTAATTATATACGTAAAAGTCTATAATAAATTTGACCCTTACAAATTGGTGACCCCGGAGCAGTGGTGGGCACCGTTAACCAAAAAGTTAACTTCGATAACGATAATCCGTTAACCCCAATTTTTAACTCCGATAACGATAATCCGATAATTTTACTACAAAGTTAACGGAAGTTAACGATAATCCTTTAACGATAACTATTTCTTTACTAACATTTAAAAAAATCAAGGAAAAAAGCTTTAAAACCCATAGAAAATGTTTATTTATGCAAAATCCAACAATAAATAGGTATTTAACTATTTTTATCAAGTTTTGCAACTTTTTTGCTTAATAACTTTTTTTTATTTTTAATAAAAAATGTACTGATTACATGTTTTGAAACCCTTGTAACCACTAACCATTAACTAAATTTTAATTTACCAGAGAATTATTATGGCGGGAACTGAAAGGTAAAATTAAATTTTAGGCACATTTATTAAAGACTATGACACAATGTGCTGGTTGCCCTTCAGAAAGACCAACTTCTCAAAGTTAGGCCCAACTGCCAGTCTTGACCTCTTGGGCCTCCCCAACCTCCCCTTGCGAGATCTGGAAGCAGACTGACGTTATGGCGGTTTGAATTTATTCGCGGAGCGGTGATATTCCGTGAATGACTGCTCGCAGTTAACGTGTTAACGGACTTTAACAGACTAAATATCGAGTTATCGGAATTAACTGGTCCGATAACGATAAATGGAAATTAACTTCCGTTAATAGTCAGTTAAAAAAGTTAACTTCGTTAATTAACTGTTATCGGATTAACGCTTTAGTGCCCAACACTGCCCTGGAGTGACCAATGCTTTTTTACAAGCAAAAGAAGCTATAGCAAAAGCTACATGCCTTGTTCATCCTCAACCAGACGCTCCTCTGAACTTAGCCACTGATGCCTCTGACATTGCAGTGTCAGGAGTGCTCTAGCAGCTTGTTTCAGGCGTTTGGGAACCTCGCATTCTTTTCACACAAGCTCTCACCTTCACAAATGAGGTACAGCACTTTCGGTCGAGAGTTGCTGGTGGTATACCTCTCCATCCGTCATTTCAGACCATTCCTGGAAGGACGTGACTTCAGCATTTTTACGGATCATCGTCCGTTAATATTTGCTCTCCATTCTCAATCAGACTCTCATGCTCCTATTGAGAGAAGACACCTTGATTTTATCCTCCAATTTACTTCAGACGTTCGACACATTTCAGGTTCTTTGAATGTTGTGCCGGATGCTCTATCTCGCATCTCATCAATTTCTGATCCTAGACTTTCACACATCAACCTTTCAGAGATGGCTGAGGCTCAGTCCACAGATACAGACCTCCAAGCTCTTATTAATTCACCTACTTTGTTGCAAGTCCGCTCTTTACCAGTTGAACCAAAGTCAGACTTACAAATTTTGTGTGACGTCTCGACTGAGCATATTCGACCGTTGGACCCACAAGGGCTGCGAAGAGCTGTTTTTGCTAAACTTCATTCCCTTTCTCACCCAGGAATTAAAGCTACCCAAAAATTAATTGCGGCTAGATTTGTCTGGCCAAGTATGAACAAAGATATCCGCAATTGGACTCGATCTTGCCTTCAATGTCAGCGTGCCAAAGTTCACCGACACACAAAGTCAGAATTCGGTACCTTTCCTTTGTTGAAGGCTCGTTTTGAGGCCATACATCTAGACATAGTCGGCCCCCTCTATTCTTCTCGAGGTTATACCTATCTTCTCACTGTCATTGATAGGTTCACAAGATGACCAGAAGCTGTTCCTTTGACTTCTTGTACTGCTTCTGCAGTAGCTCATGCCTTTGTTTCGTGTTGGGTTTCCCGTTTTGGAATACCTGCTACTATTTGCACAGACAGAGGTGCTCAGTTTGAATCGGCCTTATGGAAGGAACTCATGCTCCTTCTTGGGACTGAACGCATCAGAACAACTAGCTATCACTCGCAATCCAATAGGGTGGTAGAACGCTTCCATCGTCAACTTAAAAGTTCCTCGCGAGCCACTGATCCATCTACCACATGGGTGGACCGGCTACCCCTAATCCTACTCGGACTTCGTACCGCTCTGAAGACTGATCTTGCATGCTCTGCAGCAGAATTAGTTTACGGTACCACACTCCGGTTACCCGGAGAATTTTTCACACCTACACCCATTAACCCCACATGTGATCTTGCTTCTTATGTCAAGACATTACGCTCTGTTATGAAGCAAATTCGTTCCACAGCACCTAGAACTTCCACTTCACAAACTACCTTTGTTTCCCCTGACTTACAAACTTGCACACATGTTTTCTTGAGACATGATGCTCACCGCTACCCTCTTCACTGTCCGTATGATGGTTCCTTCCTTGTGCTAGACCGTAAACCCAAAACTTTCATAATTGACAAGACAGGCAAGCGTGAAACCGTTTCTGTGGACCGCTTGAAACCAGCATACCTTGATTTTTCTCCAACAAAAGATCCTATTCCTCTCCATTCCTCTGTACCTCCATCTCAAATACAGGTACAGCAACCTATCCCTCCTCAATCTTCTGTACCTTCATCTCATATACAGGTACAACAATCTACCCTTCCTAAATCCTATGTACCGCCACCTGATCCAAGGGTACAACAATCTATCATCCCTCTTCCAATTCTCCTTCATTATCGCAACCAACTGTCGTGGGACTGAAACTGGCGTTACGTGAGTTCCCTGGGTATAGGACCTATGTCCCTATCGGGGAACGACCGGTTTCTCCCCCTCAGCATAGATTTCGAAGCAATTTACGAAGAGGTCCGGGGCTCAGGAGATCCCCATCCCCCCCGATGTGGGAGGTGTTCTTTTCGGTCACGTGATTGACCAGTGCACTACGTCGATTAGCTGATCATTCCATTTCTAGGGCTAGGAGTCGGGGGGAATCTTCTCCCCTAGCCATTAGCCTATGGATAGGCTGTATTGGGTTCCCGGAGTCAAGGGGACCCGATAAGTCCTTCGGGGTGCGACAACACGTGACGACCGTACCTTGCACCACGTCGGTTAGCCTATGATTCCATGAATTTGTGTAAGGCTAGGAGTCGGGGGGAAATCTAATCTAATCTTCTCCCCAGAGCCATAGGCCTTATGGATAGGCCTCGTATTGGGTTCCCGGAGTGATGGGATCGCCGATGAGTCTAAACGTGTGCCGGGGACAACCTGGAGAATTTTGCGAATGGAGCTAGTAGCCGCGCAAAGTAGCCTCTGTAGCCGTTCAATTAATTCTCGGTTCACGTCCCCGGGTACCTATCGAAGTTTGACCGTGGCTGAAAGCACCTATGAAATGGTAGATTTCTTTTGGTCACGTGATTGACGACTGCACTACGTCGATTAGCCGATGATTCCATTTATAGGGCTAGGAGTCGGGGGGAATCTTCTCCCCAAGCCATTAGCCTATGGATAGGCTGTATTGGGTTCCCGGAGTCAAGGGGACCCGATAAGTCTTTCGGGGTACGACAACACGTGACGACCGTACCTTGCACCACGTCGGTTAGCCTATGATTCCATGAATTTGTGTAAGGCTAGGAGTCGGGGGGAAATCTAATCTAATCTTCTCCCCAGAGCCATAGGCCTTATGGATAGGCCTCGTATTGGGTTCCCGGAGTAATGGGATCGCCGATGAGTCTAAACGTGTGCCGGGGACAACCTGGAGAATTTTGCGAATGGAGCTAGTAGCCGCGCAAAGTAGCCTCTGTAGCCGTTCAATTAATTCCCGGTTCACGTCCCCGGGTACCTATCGAAGTTTGACCGTGGCTGAAAGCACCTATGAAAAGGTAGGGCCGGGGTGATTCCAGCCCGACCGTACAACGCTCTATAACCCACTCGTTGACTTATAAGTAGCGCGTCATAAGGCCTATGACTTCGGCCAAAATTTTCCATCAATCGCGCGCCCAACGCCTCGGCTCGTCGGAGCAAATGTCTCCCCGGTGCCTATGGCGGCCCATAGGGCTAGCGATCGGCAATAAGTAGAAGATGGAAGGTCGCAGATTGGGCTCTGAAGGCGCCCAAAATCTTGTGAGTTTCAACAGGTAGGTAACATCTATGCAAGGGGTGAGATTGTGAGTTTTAGTCCCTGCCTTCTCACGTATCTACCAGTTGAATTAATTCCCGTAGCAATGTGACGTAGGATGCTGCCTAATCGAAATTCTCACAACTTACCCAATGGGTGTTGTAGACCCACAGTCTTTGGACCAACCAGTGGCCCCATTGCACAGGCACCAAGAATCCCCTCCCCCCAGTCTCTACTGCACCTGTAGCACCATCCATACCTTCAGAACCAGTGCCGCAGGATATCGCAGTCCAAAATCAACCAATCCAACAAACAATGACTCGTTCTGGAAGTCATTCGTAAGCCGGTGCGCTTTGACATTTAAGTGGTTTTTTTTTACCCCTGACAACCATGCTTTTGGGGGGCAGTAATATATATATAATATATATATAAAATTTTCCCCCTTCTTTATTTTACCGCTGATTCGTACTTGGGAGAGTGGTGCATATCTCGGCGAGACACACAGTGGGTTGGTGGTTGTTGGATAGGCGGTAGGAAGGTATGGACTTAGATGTGATGAGGCAGATGGGAATGGGTAAAGAAGAGGAAAATCGCTTCCGCTGAGAAGTGGAGGCCTTCGGCGAGTATGGATTTTGGACGCTCGGGTTTGGAAATATTGAACAAGAGAGGGAAACACCTGCGACGAAGAGCGGACAGGTTCGGGCATTCGACCAGGAGGTGTACGACGGTGATAGGGGTATGGCAGGTAAAGCAGAGCAGGGCTGGCGATTTAGCCATGAGGTGACCATGTGTAATGCGTGTGTGTCCTAGGCGGAGGTGAACTAAACTCACTTCTTTATAGCAGGACCGGTGGAATGAGGAGGCCCAGTATCCTAATTGCAGTTTGATCTTGTGGAGTGTGTTTTGCTTGGCCTGGTCCCAGTCCCGTTGCCAGATAGAGCGGAAGTGGGAGCGGAGAGTCAGGAAGAAGTCGGAGAAAGGGAGGGGCCGGGAGGAGGCCGGCAGTAAGCAGGCCGTCTTTGCCGTGCGGTCCGCCTCCTCGTTACCCTGGATGCCGACATGTGCCGGGACCCAGTAGAAGGCGATTGTCTTGTGTTGGAAAGTTGTTAATAAGTGGAAGGTTTTCTGGATGGTACGAACGAGCGGATAGGGGGGGAGGTTAAATCTCTCGAGGGAGAGACGTGCACTTTGGGAATCTGAATAAATGACAAAGGAGCTGGCAGGTGCGTACAATGTCGAGGGCCTCCACAATCGCGAAGAGTTCTGCTGAGAAAACCTAGGCCTCGCGTGGCAGGCTGACGCCTCGAGAGAGCTGCTGGGCCAATCTCACCGCTGAGGCGGCCGTACCAACCCCCGAGCAGGAACAATCTGTATAAATGGGGACAGTGTCCGGGTGTCGGGTTGCGTGTTCTCGGAAGAGTAACCTATATGCCGTAGCGCTCGTGGTAGTCTTTGGTAGGTCACACAGGTCCCTGCAAAACTTGATAGGGGTGAGGAGCCAGGGAGGGTAGATGCTGTATGAGATGGGGATAACTGAGGGAGGGGGAATGTTGGAAAGGTCCAGGAAGTTGCAAACCGCTTCAGTGAAGTGCCAGCTCCGTTCCTGGGGTGGGAGTTCAGAAATCGCTGCTCAGAGAAGCGAAGAGGGTAGTCTCTGTGCATGGAGGTATGTCCTCATGAGGAGCAGACCCCATCGGAAGGCGAGAGGGAGGTACACTCGGACCTCGTTAATTCGACACTCGGTATTTCGGATATCACGATAATTCGACTAGTTTTCTTCGTGTCGAAATAGGCAAATTTCGGAAGATTTGGTGAAATTTGTCTGATATTTCGACACGCAGAAAAATAGCCGAATTATCGCGATATCCGAAATACCGAGTGTCGAATTAGCGAGGTCCGAGTGTAATTGCATTCGACTTAGAGGCTGGGGAAGAGCGCAAGGCACCGGTGACGAAGCGGAGGCAGTGGAGGCTGAACCGTATACAACACTGCCATAGTCCACCTTCGACTGGACCATGGAAGTGGAAAGGCGAAGGAGAGAGCGTCGGTCTGCGCCCCATGTGGTGTGGGAGAGGTGATCTAGGAGAGCGAGAGGACGTTGGAGGGATTCCTTCAGGCGTTTGAGATGGGGAACCCAGTTGAGCCGTCGATCCAGAGTCATGCCCAGAAATCGCGTGGAGGGTACCACCTCAAGAGGATTGTTGTATAACGTGACAGAGGGGACAGGAAGGGTTGAGGGTCTCCTGCTGAAGAGCATACACCTTTCCACCCGATAGATGGCGAGCTGAATTTGCCGTTGAACGATGGACGGCTCCCGCCCTGCGAAGTAGATCGCAAGGTCATCTGCGTAGATGGGAGAACGGATGGTGGGTGAAAGGCATTTTGAGACTGTTCATAACTATGGAAAAAGCATAGAACACTGAGGATGCTTCCCTGTGGGACCCCGTCCTCCTGCACGAAGGTATCCGAGAGGATTGAGCCCACCCGAACTTTAAAGGTTCGGGAGGAGAGGAAGCTCCTGATGAAGGTCGGCATGGCTCCGACGAGACCCAGATTTTGGAGCTGACAGGATTATTGTCCGACGGGTGGTGGTGTAGGCCTTCTGTATGTAAAAAATTGATAGGACCAACTGTCCACTGTTGAAGGCATTCTGTATGTCTCCACGCATGGTGAACAACCGATTGCAGGTGTTGTCTAGGGACGGTGAAGAGGAGCCATTGTTAGGAGCGGGTACAAGATAACTGTCCGCGGAGGAAGAAACGACGGCGAAGGTAGAAGCTAGGTGGTTTGCCACCGATTTGGGCTCGTATAGAAGTCCGTCGTTAGTCCGGAGGACCGGGGGTCGGGAGGGGACATGTCGCCTCTCGACATCCCGTACCTTCTTCCAGATGGTAGCCGAAGGTGTGGTGGTGGTGACGCTGGACACAAAAGCACGCCAAGAGGCTAGGAACGCTTTATTCATTGTACGGCGGACGATAGCCCCGGCCCGCTGCATCTCCGTGCGATGGATGGGTGTCGTCGTGTACAGTAGAAGCGTCGAGTAACCTTCTTCTTGGCGTGTATGGCCTCCGTGCACTCTGGGGTCCACCAAGGTACCCGTCGGGTGCGGGGGTAGGCGGAGGATCGTGGGATGTTAGTGCACGCGAAGGATGGGAAGTGGGCAGTCGTAATGGTTGTACATGTATTGTCGTGGAAGCGGGACCAGTTAACTTTAGCAATAATCCATTTTTCCGGTACCCGAACGGTCTGGTTGGGCCAATTTAGCGTAAGTTGAGTAGGGAAATGGTTACTACCATAGTCCTCTTGAAGGACTTGCCATGTGAAATTTAGGAAAGCATCGGTCGAGACGAATGACAGGTCTATACAGGATGGAGTGCAGCTGGTGGCATGGTAGAATGTAAGTGAACCATCACTGAGGCACTGGGAGAGCTCAGTCATGATAGTAATCAGGGTCGGGGCCATATAGGTGGAGAGTATCTCCCCACAAGGGGTGGCGACTATTGAAATCGCCCAATAATAGAAATGGCCTGGGGAGTTGTTTTACCACCTTCACCAGGTCATCGCGGGAGACTTGAGTGTGGGGAGGGAGGTATATTGAGCAGATGGTGTACTGTCTATCCAGGGAAAGCCGGGTAGCAATCACCCGTAACGGGGATCGGATAGAGAGATTGTGGAAGGGAACTGCGTGGTGTACGAGAATGGCAGGCCCCGTTTCGAGTGCAGGTAGGTGACGGGGTGGTGAATAAGGTGATATAGGAATATCCAGTAGGGCAGGGCATGGGCCTGGTCCCCAGGATTAGCTCTTGGAGACAGACATAAACCAGACGGGAAGAGGCAATCAAGGAATTAAGACCTTCGTAATTCGCGAATATTCGTCTGCAGTTCCAGTGTACGATTGCAGTTTTCGGAGGGTCCATTATTTGACGATGGGGGATGGGTAAAGGTGTAGGTGCTAGGGGGTTAGGGTGTGAAGGGAGATCTGGGGTTCGCGAAGGCGAAGGATGGGTTAGGGGCATGGCTGGTTATTTGTCGTTCACCAAAGAAGGAATCGGTCAGCCAGTCGACCTCAGCGGAGATTGCGGGGGTCGAGTCGGCCGAGCGAGACCGGAGGCGTGGATCACGGCAGCTAGGGGAACGTCGTGGGCTCAGAGGGTGATGGGCTTCTTGGTGGGCTTCTGTGTTCGGGCCAGGAAGGGGCGCTTTATTTACCGTACCCGTACCTCCCAGCCTGTATGGGGTCTCACGGCGGACCCTGGGTGGCGATAGGGGGTACCAGAAGGATCGGACAGGTGTGAGGGAGGCTGCGCTCAGGGTGGCTGACAAGGAGGGGTCCGGGGATGTTGGGAGGCAGGTACTGTGGGGTTGGAAGGAGATGAACTAAGTGTTCTCGTGGGGGAGGGATGGCACCAGGAGGCAAGGGCAAGTCCATAAGATGAATGGGCGCGGCCGAGCTCCCTTTGGCCACACCATGTAGGTGCGCCAGTGCCGCATCCACTGGATCCTCGGGGGAGAGGATGTTGTCCAGATTGGATCTCGTCGTGGGAGGCGGATCATGTAACTCGGCTACTATTGTCAGAGTCTGTTGGGGTAGTTTGGAGGGACTTCTGCGGTGGGGTGATATGATCCTCGTAGACGAAGTAGGGGTGTACGAGTCCGGCCGTCTTCTTAGATCTGGGGGAAGAGGGAGAGGCCTTTTGAAAGGCCGGAGGGTCTGACGACTCGCTCTGACGTCTCCGCCTTGTCGACTTACCCCGGGGGTTAGGTTCGGGTGTGTGCATAGAGTGCTGGGAGGGCAGGGTTCGAGGTGGACGGAACCTGGGTGTCCTGGTCCCAGATTCCTGGGGAATCTTTAGCAGGTGAGGTGCGTGAAGAGGAGGGGTGACAGGAGGTCGTTGGGTTCAACGAGGACTCCCTTTGGGAGGGATGGAAAGCAGTGGTTGAGGAAGTTTTGAGCGGCAGACCAGGGCGGCGTGCCGAGTGGACAGAGCTCAGGGCAGCGGCGTAAGATGCCCCCGGCCTCACCTCCCGACTTCGCACCCTGTCTCGCGCCTCTCGGAGGCTAAGGAAGTCCGCTACCTGCAGGCCTCGGACCTCCTCCTCGAACTTGAAGAAAAGGCATTCGCGGGACGAAGAGGGGTGTGCGCCTTCGCAATTGGAGTATGTGGGTGTGTTGGGCACTTGTCTGGGTGAGCGATTTCTCCGCAACGAACACACAGTTGGTGCGGTTGTAGGCAAACTGAGCTGACGTGTCCGAACTTGTTGCATTTAAAGCAACGGGCCGGGTCTGGGATGCATGGGCGGACAGTGAACTCGCACGACGTGCGGTCTCCCATACTCCATACAATCCGGTCGGGAGGGACTAAGGTATTGAAGGTAAGAAGTAGACGCGGGGTGGGGGAGGGGGTGCCTCCCTGTCGGGATGTGAAGCGATGGATCTTAGTGACACCCTGGGGTGCGAGGTCCTCCAGGAGTTCGTTCACTGTGATCGATAGTAGGCGGGTGGCGTAAATAGTGCCCTGACTCTGGTTCAGGCGAGGGTGCGGGGAGATGTACACCGAGCATCCAAGGACCTCAGTGAGGGAGAGTAGGGCTTTCGTCTCTGCGGCTGAGCGTGATTTTATAAGGAGGGAGCCATCCCTCTGTGGTCGCACATCATAGCAGCTGGAGTCGCTGCGGGTTTGGATCGCCTGGAACGTCCGTTCAGTGTTGGTCGGAAGGGACCCAGAAGTAGGCCGGATTACTAGGAATTTGTGGATACTTGGAAAGGATAGGGAGGCTGTAGAATCGAGGTGGACTGGGATATCCAACGGTCGATAGGATAGACGTGAATGCCGAATTCTCTGTCCGCCGCGGAGCTCTCTCCGTGAGGAGGCGGGACGACGGCGTGTGTGGGGGGGGGCATACGGGGAGACCAAGAAGCCAGGTTTTGGAGGCAAGTCTTGGATGGAACTTGACTTGCCCGAAGGCGGCTGAAGTGGGCTGGGGCGGGATCCCTGCTCCAGAGAGTGTATGTCCAAGGGCATGTTCAAGGTACAGGCTGGGGTTGGTAACGGAAGAGGAGAGTGCAAGTGTTCCGCTACCAGTGGGGGAGGTGACCTCCTCGAGACGTGGTCTTCCAGTGGTAGACTCGAGGGCCTGGTTGCCCACCACCCGAGTTCTAGAACAAGAAGTAATGGTCTCCATATGTTAATAATGCTGTAGAACACGAACCCAGGGGACGCGAGAAACTGCTTACCAGTGAGAAAGGGAGGCCGAGCGCAGACTGCAGCGGGCGGGGACATATCGTCGGTTTAAAAACGGGGCCCCCCCTGATGCGAAAGTTAGCCCCCAAACGGCACAAAGACCCCAGCCTCCCAATCCCACCGGCCCGGACATCCAACCACCCAACACAGTGACGCCCTAAGGGCGTTACCTCCATAGGACAGCACTGGAGACCCGTACTGGGAGCCAAATACTTTAGTGGCTCTTAGCCCGGTCTCCCGAGTAGCCTGTCCGGCATGGGTGACCCTTCCGATGGCTAAACCCCCCAACGTAGCCTACTGGGTTAACACAGGAGCCCGCCCACCACGACAAGATGGCTACAGGCGCGGGATATATATATATACATATAACGTAAAGAACGACGCTTGTATAGGAGAACATTCCGCGCAAGATGAGAAGAGAGAACGAACAAAATGAAAAAATGAGGTAACCACCCGGGAATCGAACCCGGGATCTTCCGATTGCCGGTCAGATATGATAACCATTACACCACGGGCCTCACTCGAACAAATGCCGTAATTCTTCTACATACGCGCAGAAACCAATGCCCCCAAGGGGGCACCTCCCGCATGCCGTATCTATATATACATTTCAACTGCAAAGAACACGCAGTATAAATAACGTAAAGAACGACGCTTGTATAGGAGAACATTCCGCGCAAGATGAAAGAGAGAACGAACAAAATGAAAAAATGAGGTACCACCCGGGAATCGAACCCTGGATCTTCCGATTGCCGGTCAGATATGATAACCATTCACCACGGGCCTCACTCGAACAAATGCCGTAATTCTTCTACATACACGTTATTTATACTGCGTGTTCTTTGCAGTTGAAATGTATATATAGATACGGCATGCGGGAGGTGCCCCTTGGGGGCATTGGTTTCTGCGCGTATGTAGAAGAATTACGGCATTTGTTCGAGTGAGGCCCGTGTGTAATGGTTATCATATCTGACCGGCAATCGGAAGATCCCGGGTTCGATTCCCGGGTGGTTACCTCATTTTTTCATTTTGTTCGTTCTCTCTTCTCATCTTGCGCGGAATGTTCTCCTATACAAGCGTCGTTCTTTACGTTATTTATACTGCGTGTTCTTTGCAGTTGAAATGTATATATATATATATATATATATATATATATATATATGAAAATTATTTCACGAAAGTAACATGTGAAAAATATTTATGATGAATAAAACCACGAAGGAAAGGAAACAAAATGGTGCTCAAGCGCTTTCGTCTAATGACATCCTCAGGAACACTGAAGTACTAAAAAGGGATACAGCCTATATATAGGTTACAGAAAGAAAAAAGAAAAAAGAAATAATATACACATACCACACACACACACATACATACATAACATACATATATTATATATCTATATTATACTATATATATATATATATATATATATATATATATATATACAGGGGTGGGCGAAAGTAGCTCCCTATTTTGGATTGGTAAAAAAATACGTATATTATCCATTTATTTCAGAAAATAATATGAAAGGTAGCATACATGGTAGGTTTTCTCTAAAATTCAATGTGGCTCCAACTCTTTCCACCAGCTTCTGGAGCCGCCCAGGAATGGCGTCCACTGACTTTAGCAGGAACTCCGGCGGGATGGAGGACATGACTTCCCGAATTCGGTCCTCCAGTTCTTCCAATGTCCTCGGTTTTGGTGCGTAGACTTCTTCCTTTACCACCCCCAAAGAAAGAAGTCGCACGGTTACCGCTGAAAAACGGCAGAATCGTTCAGTGTAACGGTGTGGTGTGGTATGACCTCAGATCAGGTTGTGGCCCGTCCTTCTTCGCAACACCATGAATGCTGAGCGGTACCTTGCTATGTTTGCGAACGAGGGCTGGCCGGTTTGTCAGCACATGGGAGAACATCGACGATCTGATATTTATGCAAGATGGCGCCCCTCCGCACTTCGCTCTTGTTGTCCGTGAGTGGCTGGATGCCCACTTCCCTGGGCGTTGGATGGTCTCGTGGTCCACATCAATGGCCAGCCAGGAGCCCCGACTTGACACCGTGCGACTTCTTTCTTTGGGGGGGTAAAGGAAGAAGTCTACCGCACCAACCGAGGACATTGAAGAACGAGGACCGAATTCGGGAAGTTATGTCCTCCATCCCGCCGGAGTTCTGCTAAAGTCAGTGGACGCCATTCCTGGCGGCTCCAGAAGCTGGTGGAAAGTTGGAGCCCACATTGATTTTAGAGAAACCTACCATGTATGCCTACCTTTTCATATTATTTCTTCTGAAATAAATGGATAATATACGTATTTTTTTTACCAAACCAAATAGGGAGCTACTTTCCGCCCCCCTGTATATAATATATATGCAATAAACGGAGAAGTAAAAATAAAAATTAAAAATTAAAGGATTATCAGGAGGCATACAGATTTGTAAGGAGAAATATCGATTTTTATCACAAGATCAAATTAATTAAAAAAATACAAATTTATACGGAAATCTGCCCGGTTTTAACACTGCCTTTTATGGTTAAGTTTCGATGTTATAAACATAAAATGAAAATTAAAGTTAATAAAGTAGCATACAAGTTTACCAAGATTTAGCGTTCTACCCTTCTTATCTAAATCTGTTTTGAAGGAATTCAAAACAACAGGATCGAGTTGAAAAAGACCTTTGCTTATGTTGAAGTTATTTGAATTTGGATAATGGCAGACTCAGAATATTTCTATTAACAATGTTGCTAGAGTGGAATAAACTGAAGCATTATTCCAATTAATACAGTGGGATAACTCTGACAAATGTACAAAGGGCACTGACAACTGTCCTGTTCTAACGAATATTGATGCTGTTTTATACTGTGTGCAATCCTTTCCCGTCTGACCTATGTAAAAGGAATCACATTGTTTACAACCAATTTTTATAGATAATGCCTGAATTATTGGTAGGGCTATTTTTTACTATGATATTTTTCACAATATTGTTATATGAAAATACTACATTAATATCCAAATTATTTTTTGACAAGTACGAGTGTTATTATTGACACGATAGAAAGTTCGTTTTGCCTTGTTGAGACAGATTCCATAAACGCAGATGGATAACATAGATCACTTCCAATACCGTTGATTTTTTCCAATCGGCATCGATGTATTCCGGACTGGCGATCCTAAGGGCGCGGAGAACATTGATGAAAAAATGGCCTTCTTAGTGGGGTGTCAGTCCCGAGTAAAAGTGTACGTAGGACAATTGTTTGTTTGTTTTCCGATAGAATACTAAACTTAAAACCTGGGCTTTCCCTATGTACACCACATCCAAAAATGGGATTGAACTGTCTTGTTCCACTTCTAAAGTAAACTTAATGGGGGACTTGATCATTTAAATGAAGGAGGAAGTTATCCAGGTCACGATTCATGGGCCAGGTCACGATTCATGGGCCAGATACACAAAATATCGTCGACGTACCGCAACCAAGGGATGCCAACCCCCAGGATTCTCGGAATGTAAGTAATTTCGAAAAACTCCATATAAATATTGGAAAGGAGGGGCGATAAGGGGTTGCCCATGGCCATCCCAAAAACTTGTTGATAATACTCGTTATTGAAAGTGAATTTAGTCTTTGATGCAAAGCTTAATAAGTTCCAAAACAATGTGTAAAGGTAGTGGCAGGTCATACTTATGTAATTCTTGGGAGAGAAAGTCAAGCATATCGTCAATCGGCACTTTTGTAAACAATGAACAAACGTCAAAACTGATCAATCTATCGTTAGTTTCAGTACGTGCATTATTCAATTTTTCAGTAAGATCCATGGAATTTTTTACATGTGAATCAGAGATAGTTCCGAGAATGGGGGACAAGACTTTGACAAGCCATTTGGAGAGTATATATATATATAGTATAGGCAGGGTCGAAATTTTATATTGAAAAGGTACATATTGTGAGGGGTTTGAATGGAACACAGGATCCCCCTCATAAATTATTTTCGCTGTTTAAAGCCTCCTACCCCTGGCACAATTTTTCACTTTTTGACCTATATTGAAGAATATTCCATTTATACGACACTTATTCTACATTCAGGTTTTTTTTACATAAATCTTTATTAACGTATAATATTTTATTTAATAATGTACACTGTACAGTATTAGGAAAATTAATTAAGTACAACAATATATTCAGAAGAAAAAATTAGAGGCATAATAAATGTGCTAAAATTCAATTCACTTTTTCATTGTTCCTTATAACATCAAAAGGGAAGAAATTTTCAATATCATTAGGAAATTTTATTTCATACGTTTCTTATTCATTCCATTGGGCCTTCCATTCAAACTTGGGCAGTTTTCGCCTTGATTCTAATGAGTTTAGGATAAACTTTTGACGGTTGTCATATCCTATTCTTTCCTGACATGCCTTTGTTACTAGGTTCACTGCCCTTTCCACACTTTGACCGTGGCATGGAAAAGAAGCTATCTCCAGTGCTTACATCGAGCCTGTAGTAGCCCATCGTCGCTAAAATTGTTTAGGTTCTTTCACAATAACATAGTGTTCTTCTTTTATCTTTCCACTTTTAGTTAATATGTTATCTTTCCTTCCATCAAATCCAAGGCACTCCATCTTCAGATTTTCGGATTTAGACCTAAAAGTATTTGTTTCACTCATGCGATTTCTTTCTCTTTCTAATTTCTTTGTAAGCATGTTGGTGTGGTTAAGGATCCCCATATCTTTTAAAGCTACATTGACTATTGCAGCTGCAGCTCTACAACTTACACGATAACGATCTGCTGTTAATGCTAGGTTTTTATAGGAGTGCCTGTTCTGAATATTCTCAGTCAATTCTAAATCGGCTTCATAATCTACATCCTGACTCTCTGAATCTACATCCATGTCTTCTTCGGTATTTTCTATAAATTCCGATGGTAAAACATTGGTGGCTTCACTCATTTCTTCTTGTTCTTTTAGTTGACGGTTTTGTGCTTCTTGGGCTCTTGCTAAAGATCTCTTCTTTGTTGAACTAACTATGCGATCAATTAGTCCTAACTGATTTTTTCTTTGTTTTTGACCCACAAAAGACTCCCATTCTGCCATTGGTATTTTATCCTTACCTGCAAGATTTCCTATCAATTCCCTTATCATAGCATTCACAAGAAGATATATCAAACATTTCATCATACTAAGCTACTTTTAAGGCAAAACTTTCATTTCTTCGATGTAACAGGCACCTTGTTCAATTTTGAGGCTTCTTCTATTAGTCGACTGACTTTAAGATAGATACCTTTGGTGTTAATCGTAGGAAAAGAAAATTTTATCCAAATGTCTTCAATATCTTTTGCAACAACCCTGTAACAATCATTAGCAGTTGCTGATCCTTTTGATTTAGGTTCTTCACGACGGCGCACAAAAAGGTAGTCTCAAACATCTGCTTTTGAAGGAGTCATATCCGTAGGATATCCAAAGGCTGCATTTGAGGACTTGCTTCTAGTAGTCATAGTTTATATTCAGAAGTAAAATCAAATTATATGTAATTTATAATTTATGATAATTCAAATTATAATTAAAGCAAATGCAAATTATTTCTATTTATCTGACACATAAAAATATCAAGCATTAAATAAACAACTTATCATGTAACTATAACAACATTAAACATGCAAATATGAAGGTAAAAAAGGAAGGAGGGGTATGTGATAGGGGTAGTAGGGTAGCATATGCTTGATTTTTTAATATTTTGGTAAAGTGATAAAAAAAAACTTCTCACATAGTGTACTTTTTAAGAAATAACATTTTATCCCATTTAAATATATGCAAATATGAGGGTAAAAAAAGGGGGGATATGTGCTAGGGGTAACAGGGGTAGCACATGCTTGATATTTTAATATTTTATGATAAAATGAAATTTTTCACGTAGTGTACTTTTTAAGAAATAAAAAAATTCCCATTTTCGACCCGGCCTATATATATATATATATATATATATATATATATATATATATATATAATATATATATATATATATATATTATATATAATATATATATGGGATGACTTTCACAATTAAACACGTGAAATGAATGAATGCTGCAAACCCACAAGAAAAAAGAAAAACGATTCCAAGGTCTTTCGTGTATTCAGAGCTACACCTCGTCAGGGAATGAAGAGAGAAGGCAAGAAGCCCATATATACAACGTAGCGGAAACCAAAGCAATTAGCACATACTTAAAAGTTAATGAGAGGCAAAAGGAATTTTAACAAGATATTGTCAATTTTATACATTCCCGCACTGTTATTGAAATTGTTTTTAAAATGAATAAATGCACATTCTAGAATATTTCTATTATATCTGTTTTTAACAAGCGCTTTAGAACTATCCCACTTGATGCTATGATTACATCTATACATATGGTTAAACAAAGCATTGGAATTATTAGCTGTTCTACACGCATATTTATGCTGTTTTACCCTAATATCTAACGTTTTACCCGTTTGGCCTATACAGTATATACTGAGTTAGATTGTGTACATCCAGTCGAATACACACAACCAACAACATTTTTCCGGGCTATTCTTTATTAGGCATGATTTAACAGTGTTATTGTACTTAAAGACTACATTGATGCCAATTGCTTTAAGTAAAGTCGGGAGATATTTAGCTTGGAAGACTGCTTCTAATGTGGCTAAGGGTTGTGCAAGGGTTATTTCTTTAAAAAATTCTAATAGGTTTTGTTTAAAATCGTCCCATGTTATAGCTTCGCTAATTGATGGGACGTAAGTGACTGTGTCATGGCATTTCCCTCTTTAGGGTCAATAAATCTTTTTGCTTCTCTGATTTTTATATAATCATCGGTAATATTCTCGCGTAAGAAATGTTGCTCTAAAGACTCAACCCAAGGTCTTACGCGCGGTTCAACAAAACGATTATCTATGGTCCCCTTAAAAATTAAAACAGTATGAGGAAGATTTACTAATCTGCCTAAGTTAATGTATGCTGGGGCGGGGGTTTGAGACTGAGACATACTGACTTGTGTGTTTGGGAATATGTTTGAAGGGCGCGCGGGTAGGTGGAAAAATGGGTGTAGGTAATTCTTCGATGTCAGAAAGCGCACTGTCTGAATCGCTCATATGTGAAGTTACTTATTAATGTTCTAATTAGGTCTGCTTGACCGATCTTAATTCATGGAATGATCACTTAAGGGGTTTTCCTAACTACACTATCTAAAAAAAATAATGCACAACAATTTTCCTAACTCGGGGAAAATTTGAAAAGATTGCAAACAAAATAAAAATGTAAACAAATTTAACTCAAATGTACGTGATGGTATGGTAATACTATGTTTGGTACATTAAATGAAATTATACTATACTAACTAGAATAGTAAAAATAACTGTGAAAATAACTGTGACAATACTGTTTTCAATAAAAAGAGTGTATCACTGGTGTCTGAAGTGTTCACTGTGTTTTTTGTTAATTCTGGCTCAATACTAAATATTAATTGTTAATAATAATGACTTTTCAAATGTTTAGAAATTATTAAAAAAGTTTTGTACTTAACAAGATTCCTACGGCGAAATCCTTTGAGGTGTGTCCTGAAGACGTGTCTGGCTGGCCACTTGTTCCTAGATGAAAAGTAGGCGTGAAGAACTTGGAGTCGTAACGCACCGGTTCAAGGGTGGATGTGACGAACTAGAAGTCGTGACACGCCGGTCAACTGGGTGTTGGTTCTGGTTCCAGAGTCTGGAAGACTGGAAGAATCCTGGAGTCGTGAAGATCCTGGTTAAAGGGTCGCCAGTTGTTAACCCCTCCGTCTATGGCCCTGGGGTGGTTCGGATCGACGGGGTTCTGGTTAGGAGCAAGCAACGGATGTGTGACTTGAAGTGGTTTTCTTCTATGTTACTCTCCGAGTTCTTCTATAGTGGCTCGGAGGACTCTGGTAGATTTGCAATCTAAATGCTGAAGGTTCCGGATTCTTCTTATAGCGTATCCGGAAAGTTTTTCTAAGTTTTTCTGAAGAGAGCAAGGCTCGAAGGGGACAATAAAAGTTTCTCCAATTGTAACTTTACTGCTAAAAGATATAGGTAGTGCTCAGCCTCTGAATTAGCTTCTGAATGCCAATGGAAATTTTAATGGGCTTATATACCCAAAAACTGCTAACATTATTATTATTAAATGCTAAGAAGGCTGTATTATTTTTGCACAATATTTAAAAATAAGTAAATTTTTTAGCTGTGGTAAGGCTTGAACGAGTAAACAAAATATTTGAAGACGAAACCATATTTTTATCTTAAACCGCGACTTTTCAGATCTGATGTTATCATGATCTGCCAAGTTAACTAAAAGTGGAAATCGGACTATGCATCTTTACACTAAAATATGCATATGAGTGAAATTTTAAGGTCTAAGATGTACAATTTTAATGCTTAGGCAAGACATGATCTCATTGTTTATAACGAAAGAGAGTGTATACAAAATGTGAACATTGCAAAGCTTAAACAGGATTCCTTATTAAGCGAAATCTAAAAAATGATTACGAGATTTTAAAAAACAACAGGTCACCAATTATTTAGCAAAGTAGAAAGCACATCAAAAATTTTATCCAAACTCGCGTTGGGCGATTTTGGTCCTTATGTAAAAATGAATACACACACGTACATACATATGAGTATAGGCATTATATAAAGTTAAATATATAAGAATATACAGAATTATATAAATACATGAACCATATAACACATGAATTTTTAAAATGGATACTTTTTCTTACAATGGATACAGAGACTATATAAATGAATACAAGAATTACATGAAGGATAAGATAATATACGAATATGGGAATTATTTATGGTATATATATATATATATATATATATATATATATATTATATATAATTTTTTTTTTTTTTTTTTTTTTCCGTTCGAAAAGTCTCTCCGCAGTGCTATGTTAAACGCATAGGAAATTGAAAAGTACAATGTTTTCATTCAACCATGATTTAGTGATTTTATTACATAACCTTTTGATTTTACAGCATGTGTTGAAAGTGTTTTCCACCATTTTGCAAGCACAGAGCAACTCGTCTACACTTGTTGTCAAACACTCTTTTTAAAGTGTTGGTTGGCTGCGGAGAGACACGTGAAAATGTATGTCATATTTACAAAAGTTTCCACCTAAGGAAGTGGCGCCTGTACATCTCTCAGCAACGTGTACTCAGATCACGTTGGGTTAGAAATTATGAATTGTCCAATCAGGAATGTAGTAATGTCTAATTAAAGAACAAAATGTTTGTTTATAAGAACTTAAGAATATCGAATTAAATGTTTTGTTATAATAAGAATTAAAAATGGTTTGTTTATAAAATGGTAGTTGGCAACACCCCGAAATGGGCCTAAAGGAGAAGAAATGTCCATCCTCAGTTATCGGATGACCGTTGGCCAATAAGATGTTTTTCGTATATACTATATAGGATGTTGTTTATTTAAAAATAAGTATTTTGAGTCTCTTTCCGGTAAAATGTTAACGTTAATTCCCTCCTTGGGATCTTTTCCGTTTGGGGGCTAGCAGCGAATTTTAATGAAAATCAGTATACTAATGGATCATAGTTTTGGTCACTGGTTTAAAAAATAACTCTTTTTTTGGAGAAATGAAAAACAAACATGTTAGAGCACTTTAAATAATTAATGTGTTTTTAACGAAAATATCATGACTTAACCTAACCAATCGTTAAGGGCGTAGTTGACCTAACCGGGCATTCAACTGACATAACTGGGCATTAATTCTTGATTTTTTTTCTGCTACTTTTACTGTTCTGCCGGGATCCTTCAAAAAACGTATTCTTCATATGGAAAACTGATGTGTGGGTAGTTGGGAGGTAACGAAAATGGTTCACTGAGTAGGTAGGTAGTTAATCTAACAATTATTAAATTCCTTTTATGTCAATAACTGGGTGGATGAAACCAATTGGTTGCTCACCAGTTATTCACCACACTAGTATTTATATACTGTGTGACAAGAGCGTGCTCGGTAATAGATATACATTACCGATCAACCAACCGAAAAAAAACCAAGAGGACGCTGGTGGAAAAGGACGGAACGAGAGAAGGGAGAAGAAAACAACGGAAAAAAGATCCCCACCAGCAAGTACGCTCTCAACAATTAAACAAAAGGGGAAAAGGGACTCTCTAATAACATTCAGTAAGTGACTAATTGTGTTTTTAACCCAGTTAGAAGTAAACGCCGTAAATTAAGCTGGGTCAGACAAATTAGGCCTACATTGTGGCCTAAGACCTAACATCAACTCATAGCTTAACAAAGGTGAAGGTAGATTGCCCTAACCTAATTTGGTGAGGAATCCTACTGTGGACCTCAATTTATCTGCCCGCTCTGGACCATTTCCGGAATCTCTAGGCTGACCCCTACAAGGCTAGACTTAATCTACTCTATAGTTAGACTGGAAATATTAGGGGTGGGTTAATTGGGGACCAATTCATACAGAGCATTTTTCACATTGGTGGCCCGTGTGTGGGGAATTTACATACTTTAGGCTTAACTTAACAAAAATTGCAGAATTAGGCTAAATGGTCTAGCCTAAACCTAACCTAATCAAGCCTAAAGTAACAAACTTGCCTAATTAGGTCTACAACCTAGGGCCTAACTAGGAAACATTTACATTTAAGGATTCCCATTCTCTTATAAGCTTAGACCTGAGTGACACATAAATACTTGGGGGATTTAACTAAATTTAAAACTTGACTATTTTATCTGATTACTCAATTTATTTGATCTCTTGTCTCTGGTAATTTCTTCTTGTCCTATATTTCATTACGATCCCAGTTAAACAATTTTGACTTAAACATGGACAGTGAGGAATTGAAAACATTAAAAAAGAAAAGGGGGAAAGTTGGGCTGTTACTAAGGCTATCAACACTTTTAACAATATTACACAACCAGGTAAGGAAGATTTAGAGGATGTAATTCTTAAATTGGATAACAAAAGGACATAATAGCCATTGATGAGAGTATTTCAAGTTAGTTGAACCCGAAATGGCTGATGAACAACTTACAGACCTTTACTCTGATAATGATCATCAGGTAATCTCAATTGAACAGCACATAAGGGGACTACAGTCTCGTTTGACCGACTTAACACCAAATAAACCTATTTCTGATTTTAATCAAAGTAGAGCTAACCTTCAACAAAATTTAAGTAACATGCCAAATCCTGAGTCACAAGAATTTAGGGCTAAGTTACCCACTTTGCTAGTACCAACATTTGATGGGGACATGGTACAATTCCCATCTTTCATTGAAAAATTTGAGAGTTCAATAGGTAATAAACCTTATATTCCAACTGTTGATAAGTTTAGCTACTTAACTAGTTTCCTTAAAGGTCCAGCCTATAACATGATAGCCTATTTACCAGCTGTGGGTGATTCATATGAAATAGCTATTGATCTCTTGAAACGTAATTACATTAATAAAGATGAGATTATATTTGAATTAGCTCAACAAATTATTGATTTTGCACCCGTAAAAGATAACCATAGTGATATGGAAAATTTTATTCAAAATTAGAAGCTATTATGGGACAACTGGTTAGCAATGAGATAGATGTTAAAGCTTCATCTTGGATTATACAAAGCGCAGTTCTTAGGTGCCTTCCTTTGAGGTTAAAGATGTTTTAGTTCAAAGACGGGAGAAAATTATCCTAATCTTGAAAACATCAGAAAACACTTTCCAACTATCCTAACTAATTTCAAATTGAGAAATAGTTCAACACAAAATAAGACCCAGACTATGGATAAACCAAAGACTGTCCCCAGAGACCAACTAGCTACAGCCAAACAGACAAAACTTGATACTGTAGAATCAAATGTGACCAATTGTACACGAACACCTACATTACAGAACTTTAATGTAACTGCTGCCTCAACTTACACACCACATTGCAAATTTTGTGCAAGTGATGAACACAGTAGTACTGGGTGTGGCAAATATTCAGACTTTAACTCAAGAGCTAGAAGATGTGAACAGTTGAACCTATGTAAAAAGTGTACTGGCCAGGGACATTATAAGAAAGACTGTAAATCTAGGTTAAGATTCAATTGTAAGTTTTGTAAAAGTTCACGACATGTCTCATCAATGTGTGATTCACTGAAGTGTCCAAACAACAATACTCAAACTCAAAAGATACCTCCTCCAAACAAAGGTAATCAAGAAAATGCCACTTTCATGGGACATTCTGTTTGTTCAAACAACGTAACAAAAAACACTGAGGTTCTTTTACCAACTATTACTTTGGACTTAGTGAATGGTGAGGGTAGCACCACTCCAGTGAGATGTCTTATAGACTTTGTTCTCAACAAACATTTGTTTCGCAAAATTTAGTTAATAAATTGGGTTTGACACCAAACCCGAATGAACAAGAACTCAATATCACATCCTTTGTTAAGGATAACTCAAACAAAAACTATAAGACAATTGACCTGGAACTACATGTAGAAAATGAATTAGAAAAAATTAAAACAGTCATTATTCCAAAAGTAGGACAAAACAAACTGGTTATACCCAAACTAGAACAAACCATCAATCATTTGAGAAAACAGTACAATATAGCTGATAGACATATCACAAACAACACAGTAGCTAACATTGAAATGTTAATGGGGGCAGATTATATTCATCTTATTCATAGGGCATAGTGAAGATAGGTAATGGTATAGCTTATCAGACCCATCAGGGATAGCCCCTTTGGGTGACCTATCCAGATACAACCTAGACCTAAACCAAAATAGTTCATGACTAACAATACTATGTGCCTCAACTCAGTCCTACATAACACCTGTAAGAATAGCAACACTTTGAATAATATTATAACAACTGAGAACATTAATTCATCACTATCAAATGAAACTCTGGATGAGGCAATTCAAACTTTATGGTTGCTAGAATCTGTGGGTATACATGACACAAATCAAACTTCAGAAGATCAGTTAATGGTAGAAAGATTTGAAGACACCATTCAGTGCAAAGACAATAGTTATTTTGTTGAGTTACCTTGGAAAATAAATTGTCCAACTTTAAGAGATAATCTCAAAGTAGCTAAAGGACATTTATATAAAGTAATGAAAAAGCTCAAACAAGATAATAGAATTCAAATGTACAGTGATGTCTTCAAAGAACAGCTACAGAAAGGTTTCATTGAAGAAGTAACAAATAACCCTTTTAAAAAAGATGGTTGTCATTATTTAACCCACAGGGGGTTTATCGACAAGATGCCCCAACAACAAAACTCAGAGTAGTATATAACTGTAGCCTCAAAGACAGTGATAAACACAGTTTGAATGATTGCCTGATTGAGGGTCCTAATCTCATTTCTGACCTTGTGAAGATCTTACTCAGGTTCAGGTTAGATAAATATGCCTTACAAAGTGACATTTCAAAGGCATTTTTGAGAATAAATCTTAAAAATGAATATGACAAGAACCAACTTAGGTTCTTATGGTTCAGGGATCCATTTGATTTGAATAAAGGGTTCATAACCTATAGATTCAATGTTGTGTTGGAGCCAATTGCTCACCTAGCCTATTAGCATTGACAATTAGACATCATTTGAACCAGTTTAATAACTCTTTAACACTGAACTTCCTCAAGGAACATTTTTATA
This sequence comes from Bathynomus jamesi, assembly GCA_023014485.1. Classification (NCBI taxonomy): domain Eukaryota; kingdom Metazoa; phylum Arthropoda; class Malacostraca; order Isopoda; family Cirolanidae; genus Bathynomus; species Bathynomus jamesi. The sequence continues at coordinate 337,401 of JAJOZX010001161.1, forward strand.
GACAATCTAATAGGCTCAACATCAACAAAATCTGAATTATCTGAGGTCTATGAACACTCTCAAAACATTATGCAACAAGGTAACTTTGAACTTAGAGAGTGGATTTCAAATGATGAGGATTTAAACAAAAAAATTTTAAAGGATAATAATGGTCTTACTGAGCCATCAGACAGAGTTAAAACTTTAGGTATGAACTGGTATTTGGATGCAACTTCTAACAGTCATGATTCAATCTGCACTAAAGGTTTTAAACTTGATGAGGAAGCAAACACTAAAAGACAAATATTATCAGAGGCTTCAAAATTTTTGACCCCATGGGTCTATTCCTGCCTTCAACAATAAAATCAAAGATTCTCCTCCAAGAAGTTTGGAGGACAAATGTTGGGTGGGATGATCCAATAACAACTGAAGATCAAAAATCTTGGAAGAAGTTAGCTGCTGATTTAACAAAAGTGCAGAACATTAAAATACAAAGGTGCTGTGGGTTTAGGGATAAGCCCCAGAGACTTCATGTGTTTGCTGATGCAAGCATACAGGCTTATGGGTGCTGTGCGTACCTTGTAAGTCCTACAGAAAGTCATCTAATTTATGCAAAAGGGAAAGTTGCACCTCTCAAACCTACCCGAACCATACCTCAGTTGGAACTATTGGCTGCTGCATTAGCCATTAAAACCATTTCATTGCTTAAGGATGCTTAAGAAATAGGCTAAAAGAAATAGCTGAAGCTAATGAAAGCCTACAAGTTAACTTTCACTATGTTCCAACTAAACAAAATCCAGCAGATTTTCTGACCAGAGGTTTATCCTACAAGTTGTTGAAATCAAACAAAACTTGGTTCATGGGACCTAAGTGGCTCTGTTATACAGACCAATGGTCTGTGGAACAAGTTATCTTGACATTAAATTTAATCTTTTCAAATGAAAAGGTTGAACCAATCACTAATTATGAACATTATTCTGATTTCAGCAAACTTGTCAGGGTCACAGCCTACTGTTTGAGGTTTGCTCACAACTGTTTAACTACAATAAACAAACAGCTAAATAAGAACAATCATAATTATACAGAAGTTGCAACCAAGTACTGGATAGGGCATGCACAACAAAAGGAGTACAATAAAGAGTTAGAATTCTTGACTAATGGGAAACAAACAAAAGAGCCTGTACCGAGTGTACCATCAGTAGTTGTGGATCTAAACTTGTTCAGAGATGAGGAAGGCCTTCTAAGGTGTAAAGGGAGATTAGACAAATCAAAACTGTCTTACAAAAGCAAACAGCCAATCCTTTTACCTAGATTTAGCTATTTGACAACATTAATCATCAGACACACAATGATGTACATCATATGGGGGTACCACAGACACTAACTGCATTAAGAAAAACTTATTGGATACCCAAGGGAAGGATCACTGTTAAAACAGTCCTGAGTGAGTGTGTCACATGTAGGCGTATTCATGCTAGGCCCTATAGGAAACCAAATCCTCCTGCTTTGCCAGAGGAGAGTTACTCTCAACAGACCCTTTGAGACTGTAGGCATTGACTATACAGGAGCATTGACTGTAGGGGTGGTTGACATTGAACAAAAAATGTACCTTGTACTGTTTACATGTGCTGCCTCACGAACTGTTTATCTGGATGTTGTGGAGGACCTTACAGCAGAATCTTTTGTTGCTGTCTTTAAGAGATTCTGTGCACGACATTCAGTACCCAAGACAGTTTGGACTGACAATGCTACATATTTCAAGGCTGGTGGATAAGTCATCAACTTGTTAAGCAATGAACTCACACAATTATATATATACAAAATTCAAACATAAAGTGGAAGTATATTCCGGTTGCCTCTCCTTGGTATGGTTCTATGTGGGAGAGGAATATACAAACAGTAAAGAATTGCTTGAAGAAAGCAATTGGTAAAAGATACACTCATGGGCGCCCGCAGGTAGGGGCAGGGGGGGCGCTTGCCCCCCCCCCTGGAAATGCCAAGAAAATATATTAAATATTTTCTAAGAAAATATTTATATCCTAAACTTGCTGAAAAGTATCCAACTGCCTCCTAAAGGGTGAAAATTTATTTGTGTGCATGATAAAAGGTTGCTACCTCTTTATTTGTTCACCGGGAGAAAATCAACTCCAACAAAACTGATTTTATGGAAAAGGTTGTTCATAATTTTGGTAGTGATCGCAGACGACTACAATTCCTATTCAAATGAGCAGTGTAGGTGATGCTCGAAACACCGTTTTCAAATTAGGTACAACATTTACTTCAGTGTGCTTTTTTCTTCATTCTATCATGTTTCTGTTATAAATAAAATAAATGATTGTTATCATGTGCATTGTATGTATATACAATATATATTTGCATTTTCCATTACAGAAAATGCAACACTAAACTTGCTTAGAATTAACCTGCTGGTTCCTAAGGGGTCAAAAGTTTTTTGCTTGCTCCGGTCCCTACCTATTAATACATTAAATTTTGCCCCCCCCTTGGAAAAAATCCTGCGGGCGCCCATGGATACACTTGTTTGAGTTGCTCACTCTCCTAGCTGAGATTGAGAACATCATCAACAATAGACCACTCACTTATGTGAGTGACAACATTAATGACCCGGAACCATTAACTTCAAATCATTTGATTCGGGGAGAACAAGTTAGTCTCCTGCCGGACTACAATATAGACTCTTCAGAAGACCCAAACTGGACTCAACGACATGATGAACTCCAGACTAAGTTACAACACTTAACTAGAGTTAAAGCTCATTTCATTAAACAGTGGAAAACTGAGTACTTGATGGGTCTAAGGGAGAGACATAAACAAATGACTAAGAAGGATTGGTCTGAAACAATTAAGGTAGGGGACCTTGTTCTCATGCATGACAGTACTCCAAGACAATACTGGCCTCTGGCTAGAGTTTTAGAACTCAGACCAGGGGCAGACGGAGTAACAGAGTGGTCAAATTAAGGACTTCAACGGGTGACACAACAAGAGACATTTCTCTTTTGTACCCCTTAGAGTCTGGACCCAAAACAATGGACTTTGGAGAGCCCTCTCCACCGACAGTAACAACTGGAGACACTGAACTTCCAGTAACTATTCCTTTGACAGTAGGAGTGGTAACGCATCCTACTACAACATTGACAGACACAAGACCTCAGCGACAAACAGCGTTAAAGGCGCGACTAGTTTTACAACAAAAAATAGATGCTGGGAAATTGTAATTTCATCATCTAACTTTCACTTTTCCTTTTCTTATGGTAAAGACCATAGACAGTTTCATCCTATGGATGTATATTTTCTCTTCTAATTAAATGCTACATCGTCTCCATGAGAAGGTGAGGATAGTCACTGTTAATCAGATTAACAGGCATTTACAGTCAAATAGTTAGCTAGTCTATACTCAGACATAAAAATTGGTGACAATGACACCAAGATTTTTATCTCCCGGGGCCCCCCAGTATATGGGAAACTGATGTGTGGGTAGTTGGGAGGTAACGAAAATGGTTCACTGAGTAGGTAGGTAGTTAATCTAACAATTATTAAATTCCTTTTATGTCAATAACTGGGTGGATGAAACCAATTGGTTGCTCACCAGAGTTATTCTCCACACTAGTATTTATATACTGTGTGACAAGAGCGTGCTCGGTAATAGATATACATTACCGATCAACCAACCGAAAAAAAACCAAGAGGACGCTGGTGGAAAAAGCCCCGCGAAAAGGAGGACAAGGGAGAACGAAAACGAGGAAAGGGGCGAAAGGACGGAACGAGAGAAGGGAGAAGAAAACAACGGAAAAAAGATCCCCACCAGCAAGTACGCTCTCAACAATTAAACAAAAGGGGAAAAGGGACTCTAATAACACTAGTAAGTGACTAATTGTGTTTTTAACCCAGTTAGAAGTAAACGCCGTAAATTAAGCTGGGTCAGACAAATTAGGCCTACATTGTGGCCTAAGACCTAGCATCAACTCATAGCTTAACAAAGGTGAAGGTAGATTGCCCTAACCTAATTTGGTGAGGAATCCTACTGTGGACCTCAATTTATCTGCCCGCTCTGGACCATTTCCGGAATCTCTAGGCTGACCCCTACAAGGCTAGCCTTAATCTACTCTATAGTTAGACTGGAGATATTAGGGGTGGGTTAATTGGGACCAATTCATACAGAGCATTTTTCACAATAAAGTTGCACTTTTTACCGTTTGACCGACGCTTTTGGCAAGAGACAAAGAGAAAACGAGATAAAGATTGAGAATAGAAGAGAGAGTAAATAGTTAAAAAGGCAAATAAGGAGTAAGAGAGTTAATCACTATAGGAACCATGTTTTATTTCTTCCAAGGGCCTACCAATCAGAGAAAGAAAACATTTTTACACATTAAATATGATACTATTTCCAAAGAATATTTTGCAATGAGATATAGAACTGACAAAGAGTAGGTGGGTATCCTTCGAACAAAGGCGGAAGGAGAGTTATCGTAGAGTCAGAACATCAAACAGGGCTGACCTCCTAACAAAATGGCGAAGACTCCGTAGAAGTCTCGTAATGCCAGCGGTCGCATTTTATTTTTGTCACCATAGCCGCCGATACAATTCTGGGCATACTTGGCAGTCTTTCTCAGATGATGGTCAAAGATTCCCGATTCGAGATGAGCAGTAATCCTGATTAGAGAAGAAATTGAGTATGAAGATTAGTTTAGAATATTACAGAATAATTCAGAATATTACAGCTTCTTTATTAAGCAGACGGTTCTGTCGTAACATGACAGTTTTGCTCTTAACCTCAAAAAAGGACATTTTTTTTTTATTTCAACTTTCTGATTCGTGACAAACAAGTAACTTAAAAATTTTTAACATTCTTGAAATCTTGAAATACAAGTTTTAACTTAACCCTTTCATGCCATATGGGCGCAAATGAGACCATCAAATTTTATAAGATTTTAGTCATTCTGGAGATATAAGTAGTTTTTTGTGGCATGAAAAATAAACGAAAATCAGGTATGAAAGGGTTAAGTAGATATTTATCTTATAGTGTATAGGTTTTGGGTAAATGTTATATTAGCTACATAATTCTAATTTGATTTATACAAGAATATTCACTTAATATATTATACAAGAGCATAACTAGCTTCCAAAAGTTAGGGGGGGGTGGCAACTATAATGATGAAAAATCCTGCGATAAATTTCTGTGCTGCTATCCTGTAGGTAATGTGTTTGCGACCAAAATGATGCTCTTAAAATACTATGATTTAGAGAATGATCTATATTTATGATAGTAATAGGAAAATCAAGGAAGCCTTTTCACAACTACCTTATGTATATCAAGTATATACTTAACATTAAAGGAAAACAATATGTGCAATAATTAAAGTAGAAAATAACGATGTCTCATTAAAGCATCTATCACTGCAGTATTAGTACTGAATCAGTAATACTTTTCAGCATACTAATAGGACTAATATAAATAATTAAAGATTTACTCATCCTAGATTATTTCAAGAACTAAATATTTTCCTTCACGTAAGCTAACTTCGATCAAAAGTTGGGGGGGATAAAACCTATATTATCCCCCTCAGTTCAAAAGTTGGGGGACAAAACCTATATTATCCTCCTCAGTTCAAAAGTTTGGGAGGACGTGTCCCCCCCCCCCGTTAGTTACGCCCCTGGGCCTATATTGCTTAAATTATCGGTTGAAGAATTCATTTGCTGAAATGGATAAACGACAGAAGAGTCCGAAAGAGTATTGAACCTTTATAAAAAAAAAAAGAACATCCATCCATCGGATCGTTCTAAATGCTTAAATCTGATTTTAACCTTCAGTATCCTGAATTATTTTATTTTTACATCGATTTCGGGATGTACCCAGGGCCGGATTTAGGAGTGGGCAAAGTGGGCAGCTGCCCATGGGCCTCCACATCTTGGGGACCTCCACATATTGACAAGCCATTATCAAAATAGAAAAAACCCGAAACTAGAAAAACCCGATAGATGATCAACAAAAAAACACGCGCATCCAATACCACTGTAGTACATAAACTTTTACCAATTACTATTTGTTGTGTACTGATTATTATTTTGTTTTTATTACTCTTTTAGGCCTACTCTCACTATAATGGAATACCCGAGTAACCCGAGGCTTTCATTTTTTGCAGAAATGAGTGGAATGGACAGACACAAGAGTGCACGATGTTTTGAAAGTGTATGTATGTTAATTATATTATGAATCTTATGGATGACTTCAATTATGTCTTCCCCTAAGGTAGGGGGGCCTCCACATGGAGGCTGCCCAGGGGCCTCCACACGTCTAAATCCGGCTCTGGATGTACCCGTTACGACAGATCTTAGCAGAGTTTCGGTCTCCAAAAGCTCCTCTGGAAGACCTAGTCTAAATTTATTGCTGCTTCCCGGAGTTGGGTGAAAAACACTTAATTCCATCTCCAGATCATAACTACTGGATAATACAAGTTTAAAAAAGACAGTAAAACGAACTAAATCTAAAATCAGAGAAAAAACAAAGCAAAGAAATTCATATTAAAAAGAATGCGCTAAACAGATATATTAGCCATGTTACCAAATCGTTAATGAAGAGTTTAATTTAATTACATGGGGTCCAACTTTTTTAATTTCCTTTTTTGGACTTTTCCTCCATAAATTTAAAATAAACTTTTAATTAGCATCCATTTCAAAACTTTGAACACGTAGTTTTCATTCTTTTGACACAGTTGTTATTAAACTGTCAGTACACAACAAAAAATAAAGCCATTAGATAAAAATTAACAACGCTCACCAAAATGTCTGTACGCGGATTACTACTCTATATAATTACGGTACATGATTAATAGGTTACGCTAATAAAAACTAAATCATTCTATATGTTCATTAAATAACTACTGTATACATTAACTTTTATCGCTTATGTATTTAGATTTAGAATTTAATTATATAATCGTAGAGAGAAACCATATTACAACTTATTAATCTTACATTCGATTGATTATTTTCAGATGAGGCGAATTTTTCCGCAAAAATATTCCGGAGAAAGTACGAAAATGCTCTTCTCTGATTGTCGTTAATGTGCACCGTCCAAATGCCTAAACCAATAGGAAAATAAATTAAGAAAAATTCATAAGGGAATATTCATCAACAACATTTCAGTATTGGAAATGAGTTATGAAATGCCTCAAATACAAATAGTATTTGCTTTAATAAATTTTAAACTCGTTCTATTTTTCGACTCAAACGCATAATTAGAAATATATTTAAAGCACCCGTGGAATAAGATAAAAGTAGGATATGTTTACTTTAAATCTCAAGTGTATGAACATGTTGCCTGTTGATTCTTGTATAATGAAGGCGTATCTACCCGATTCAGTGATCTCATAAGTATCTGCCGGTGTTCGAGGATGAAAGGTAATTCCATTATAGATTTTTTTAGAAACGGAACCTTCAGGGGAATTCTGAAACAAAGTTAAACCAATGATCCGTTTTCTATAATAAAAAAATTACTTTCTGGGTAATCTTTCCAAAATTCAAAATTCAGATAGGATGAACATAAATAAAATATAAAAATCATGTTTATAGTTAAACCTAAAACTGAATATAGCTTTTGTATGTTTTAATATATAAAAAATCAGGGTTATTATGTATTTTATCACACTCAGTCATTTTACACACCAAAATACATTTTCTAGTAGTATTTGATGTGATTTGTTCAAATATGACCTCCATTTCCATCGGAAATGAGATCCAACAAAGTTATAGTACTTTGAAGTTTGGCTCATTTTCAAGGGAAATGGAAGTCAAAATCTAAGCAAAACACATCAAATATTACTAGAAAAATGTATTTTGGTATTAATTACCCTAACCTAACCTAACCTAACCTAACCTTACCTAACCGTGGCTAAACGAGCCTAACCCTGGCTAAACGAGCCTAACCTTGGCTAAACGATCCTAACCCTGGCTAAACGAGCCTAACCCTGGCTAAACGAGCCTAGAGTATTACCTTATTATGGATTAGGTGGTGGATACAGACGAGAGCTCGTTTAGCCAGGGTTAGGCTCGTTTAGCCAGGTTAGGTTAGGTTATGTAAGGTTAGGTTAGGTTAATTAATACCAAAATACATTTTCCTAGTAATATTTGATGTGTTTGCTTAGATTTGACTTCCATTTCCCTTGAAAATGAGCCAAACTTCAAAGTACTATAACTTTGTTGGATCTCATTTCCGACGGAAATGGAGGTCATATTTGAACAAATCACATCAAATACTACTAGAAAAATGTATTTTGGTGTGTAAAATGACTGAGTGGGATAAAATACATAATTACCGAAAATCAGTTTTCTTTATAAAAAAATTTAACAACAGATCTTCTATAAAAATTTGACTAAATAACATCGTAATAAAAGTAATAAAGACTTTCACCAATCATTTGAATTAATTTAACCGATTTTTTCTCAGTCAGATCAATGGGAACGAAACAGACGCCTAAGAGATGAGCTTAGTTAATTCAAAGTAGTTCATTTCGTAAACACAAAAAAATCCCAAAATGTCCAGTGCCTGCATTTAGTTGTTACCGTTCTATAGTTAAACATTTTTCCCACTGAAATAGCCTAAATAGAAGTTGCCGATGTGTGCGATGTTCATTTGCCCGCATATGTAATGTTCCTCGCTTCACAGGCGACTCCGTACATATGGCAACGCCGCAGTGTTAGTCAAGGTACCCCAACTGTGGTAAGGTGGGGTGGAAGGGGGACAACCGAGTCCAATAAAATATAACACAGACCTATATCTAAAAGACAATTGAATGTGCAGTCATTGACATCAGGTAATTATAATGTAATGTCTGTATTCATAAAGATAAACAGTTAATGTGATCCTGAACAGCGTTAAACTCCATGTAGTTTACTAGTCTTATACAGTAATAAGGTTCCATTATGATTACTGCAAATCTATATGAACAGCTACTACAATATAACTTTTTATATACTAGTGAATGCAAATGTTCGCCTGCAGGAAATTTGCGTGTTTTTCGCGTAGGCTGTAGTTTACGCGAAAATATCCAACAGGCGAAAATTTGACAATTTAAACTAATCTCTGAAGTCTAGTCACAGAGGCGTACCGAAGGGAAGGGCGACAGGAGCGATCGCCCCTACCTTGAGCTAATAAATTATTATTTTGATTATTTTTCCGTATTTAATTTACATATTCAATTAAATATTTCACATATTTAATTTCATGCGCCAATCGAAAAATGTTAGCTACCTTTCTAGCGATTGTGTTTCATGAGTATTGCGTCATTTTTCATGGCACCTGGCAACCGCAGTTTATCGATTTTTGTTTACATTCATTTAATATTTAGTTTGTGAACTTTCTAAATTTTGATAAGTTTAAGTATTGCTTAAAACTTTGTGTGTATGAATGTGTGTGTATGAATGTGTGTATGAATGTGTGTGTGTATGATCATGTGTGAAGGCCGCTTGGTCTCAAACATGTAACTAATAAATGAAACGAAACATTAAGTATGTTAGTTTTAAAATTTGGTATTCAGTTTTTTACAAATTTTAAAATTTAGTTTCAAAGTTTTCATTTAATTTACAATTTTTCACATTGTATTGCGCGCACAAAATTTTGTGTGGATTTTGTTTGGATTTTTTATTTCATTATAATGGACTTTAATGTTATGGTTAGTAATAATTCCTATTTCTATTTGTAACTTTGTAGAGTACTATTTGCTGGTGTCACAGGACTAAAGATAATGGACCTTTATAAATTTTTCAAAAGAAAAATTTTTCAAACTGACAGTGGTTCTACAGGACATGATGATCAAAGTACTGTTAATCCCAGTAAAATTGCTAGGTTACAACAGGATGAGAATGAAAGTGAAAAAATTTCGGCGCCTTCGGCGCTAGCTCTTGCCTCCCCTACTACTAAAAATCTAAAATGGCTTAGGATCCCGAAAACTCTTAATCCGGCCCTGAAAATAATTTTCTTTTATAAAGGTAACAGTCCAAGGAAACGCTTAATCTCGAAATTAGCACTTTTTTTATTCTTATGTTAATACAAATCTGAGCATCCTAATTGCGGTTTGCATTGAATATTATTTTTATCATAATTTTTATATTTTTTATATAATTTTTATATTTTTATTCATAATGTGTCTTAGCAGTAGCTAGTTAATCATCTCTAACTGAACGGTAAGCTCATCATGAACGTACATAAAAATTATTTATCTCTATTTCAATTATACTTCTACGATTAGTTCCAAGTTCGCCCCCCCCCCCTCCTTGGCAAATTTCTGGGTACGCCCCTGTAGACAGACTGACTAAGACTGAAGATAGTAAGAAAATAAAACTTAGATCATTAAAATACTTTATTTGAAAAGTAAATTCAGTATATTGTAATAAAACATTGTAAAGTAAAAGCAGTAAAAACATTTTAAATTATACTGTATTATAATTGTATAACAAGAATGTCATGAATACCGCTAATTTCCCAACCCTTCCGAATGGTCTCCCTCATTTTGTGTAGGTTATTCCATGCAGAGACAATCCATTTAGCATGAATAGGTTTCAGTGTGGAGAGCTTCAAATACGACCTCAACCTCAATCAATTACAGTCCAGAATAAATCTCGTCATTTTAATCTAAGATTATAACTAGTAACTGTTGACCGCGAAATTATGATACTGCGAACTCGCCCAAGGATATGAAAGAGCGAAAATTTGTTGCCGCGAAATTAACTTGGTTTACAGTATATATACTTATACACTAGAACAATATTATACTAATGTTTGTGAAATGACGTTGATGGGCCAAACCGAGGTGTTGACATGGTTACTGGCATGATCTATGTTCATATCATATTTCTACACCGTATGACGAACACTGACTCTGAAAATGAATCCAGCTCAAGAGAAAATTGCACAACGAGGCCGGATAAGTGGTATGCGGGAAACAGGCCTCTCTCTAGCTGACATAGCCATGGTACTGGGAATTTCGAACGACGCTGGGTGCAGAGGTGGCAGGAGACTGGGAATATGCTAGATCGTCCTAAGTGTGGGGCACCAAGAAAGACCACCCCAGAAGAAGACCGGAGAATAATCAACGAAGTGCAGAACGATCCTATCAACAACGCAGTCGCCATCCTGAAGACACTACATATGGGCGTGTCAGTGGACACCGTAAGGAGACGGTTGCATGAAGCAGCATCTCACCACCGTACTCCTGCCAAAAAAGAGAGGATCGAGGAACGACATCGTCAGGCCAGGCTCTTGTTTGGTCGCCAGCATATACAGGGCCGGCCTTAGCAATTGCGGGGCCCAATTGGACCATTTTGGTGGGGCCTCCTGGACTTAAGATTATTTCAAATTAGGTATCAGGAATATATGCTATTACGTTGTATTAGAAATAAAACAATATCTATATTTATTAGCTTATATTTTGACATAAAACGTGTTAAAACAAAACTATACTTATAAAGAAATCTTTCTTGCTTTCTGTTCTGCAAACTCTCAATTTTGTTGAAGTTTAAGTTTTTTGCTTCATCACATTCTATGAATAATATTGCAAGGCTGTTGAGTCTATCTTGGAGCATGTTTGACCTTAGATGAGATTTGATCAATTTTAATTTGGAAAAGCTCCTTTCCCCTGACGCCACTGTGACTGGAATTGTCAAAAATATGCGTAGAGCAATAAACAAATTTGGAAATCCAGTAGCTCTCTCATTCAAAACAAGGAATTCCAGGATTTTCAAAGGCTTTCCAAAGTATGAAGGAGGAAGAATTGGCTTCAGTGCTTCCATTTCCTCGACCAGCATATGACTATCTAAATCTGCTAACTTTACAGAGTTGACAAGTTCGTTTTCCTGAATGAGCTTGACATCTGTTAGCGCAATTTCGAAATCTGCAGCATGTTTTTGTAATTCCTCCATTGGAATTTGTTGAAATTTACTCAAAAAGCCAAATAAATCAACATGTTTTTCAACTGCTTAAACCGTGGCTCCAAAGACTGCATTCCTTATTTTTCAAAGCTGGAGGTGGCAACCGTAGTGCGGGGCCCAATTTGGTCAAATAGGTTCAATTGGCCTAAGGCCGGCCCTGAGCATATAAATGATGATCTCGCATACTGGAGCAGAGTTATCTTCTCTGACGAGAAGGCGTTTGTGTCTACAACTCACGGCCGTCTTCGGTGTGGGGACAGGACAACACGAATTATACCCGCCAAAATATTTACGAAGTGGCACGTGACGGCGAATGTGTAGGGATAGATGCACCTGCAAGGACTAGGAGAGCTGACTGAGATCCACGGGAGGTTTACGGCAGATCATTATATAGAGATCATGGAGCAGTGATGCTGCCTTCTGTACGCGCGAATGCTTTGCCCTATCCTGAGCAGATTATCTTTATGCAGGCATGTTGTATTTGTGTGTTATAGAATATTATAATATTACTAGAGAAAGATTTATGTATTACACGCATTTGTATGTCTGGTTTCCACATTTACAAGGGACGAATAATGGTCACAAAATTGTTCTTTAACTCTTTCAGTACTATGACATTTTAGGATTTTATTCTAGATAACTGCAAACTGTATTATTTGTATAACGGCGCACAATTACATTTAGCTGAGAGAAACCCCTAATACATAGGGGGTTAAAACCTATCTCGAACAGTGGGTTACTGATGAAGCGTATGGATGAGATATAATTCTATTGTTAATATTTAAAATCCATTTGCAAGACAACTCTCCCATCTACACCGCCAGGATTGTTAGGTGGTGGTTCGAGAAGCAGCGAAATCTAGAACTACTGGACTGGCCTAGTAAGGGGTGTGACCCAGGGCCGGATTAACCATTAAGCAAAATAAGCCCGTGCTTAGGGCATCAAGGGAAGGGGGGCACCACAGAAATTTTGCCAAGCGGGTCTTATATAGATGATGGTTGAGTTGCCAGATACCATTTTTTATTTTAATTGTACAGGTATACATTATTAGGGTGAGTTGCTAGACACCATTTTAATTCGTTACCAAAGCATACAGACTTTTTCTTGAAAATCGAAATTGACCAAAAGTAATGATTATTAATTAAATAAAAAGAATTTGCCTTCTACTGCACAAATATAATATATAAACGGATTTTCACCTTAAAGTGAATTAAAACAATATTAACATTAAAAAAAATCACTAAACAAATGGCTTAGCAAAAGAAATCGTTCCATTAACATATTCTCAAATCTACACACACACACACTTATATTAAATAATAAACAGCAAAAGAAATAAACACATTAACTGTGTCTATTTTCTTTGGCAAACCTTTCTTATGTATCAAAAACAGAAAACATCATTGCACACTTTTCACGTTCTCCTTACCTTATATATATATATATATATATATATATATATATATATATAGAGAGAGAGAGAGAGAGGGAGAGAGAGAGAGAGAGAGAGAGAAAATCATATTAACTGTGTCTATTTAATTTTGTCATTCCTTATATATATATATAAACGGATTTTCACCTTAAAGTGAATTAAAACAATATTAACATTAAAAAAAATTCACTAAACAATTAGCTTAGCAAAAGAATTCGTTCCATTAACATATTCTCAAATCTACACACACACACACACACACACACACCTCTGTACATATTATGTGAATGAAAATCAGAAAAAATGCCAAAAGTATATTAATTTAAAGCAAATGAATTTTCTCCTTTTAAGAGAATCAATTATTAAAACCAATATTAACAATATAAGAAATTAATTATTAAACACCGTTTTATTTACTTTCTTTCACGAGGAGTGAGTGGAGCAGAAACGCCAAAGAATCACACCTGTTTACCCCGAGGCCTTTTTGAAAGGTACGATCGGACGCGAAGGAATTTGGTTCGAACTTACTTTCTCTCAAAGACTCAATTCCACCTCTTCTAGCTTTCCGTGCGTTTGTCTTGTAAATAAAAAAAAATGTTTTTATTAAATGCGTTGATTATTTCTCTTTACTTGCAAATATTTATGGCATCATCTTCTTAGTTTATTGAAATATATGAATAAAAAATGGAAAGGTATATTATTATTATTATACATTTTTCAAAATTAACACACACCACACACATTTTCTATGTAGTAATAATAATACTTAACTCCTCGCCGAATTGCAAAGATTAAGCTTTTCACCCCACATTAGACCTACAGTTTAATGTGGAAACCGAATCAGAAATACATCTCATCAGGGAATGATTGCTCACTCTTTCACATCATCTCGCTGATTTGTTCATTTTGACAAAGATTAAGCTTTTCACCCGTATTAGACCTACAGTTTAATGTGGAAACCGAATAAGAAATACATCTCGTCAGGGAATGATTGCTCACTCTTTCACATCATCTCGCTGATTTGTTCATTTTGACAATGGTTAAGCTTTTCACCACGCATTAGACCTACAGTATAATGTGGAAACCGAATAAGAAATACATCTCGTCAGGGAATGATTGCTCACTCTTTCACATCATCTCGATGATTTGTTAATTTTGACAATGGTTAAGCTTTTCACCCCGCATTAGACCTACAATTTAATGTGGAAACCGAATCAGAAATACATCTCGTCAGGGAATGATTGCTCACTCTTTCACATCTCGCTGATTTGTTCATTTTGACAATGGTTAAGCTTTTCACCCCGCATTAGACCTACAGTTTAATGTGGAAACCGAATAAGAAATACATCTCGTCAGGGAATCATTGCTCATTCTTTCACATCATAATTTCAACATTTAAAATAACAGGATCATTTCTTCCCATCTTATTTTCAGTTTTGGGGTCCTTTACTGACTAGTCGATTACATTAGTGATTATTGATCCGGGAATAGTATGACCGAAAAATGTGATATGCACAAAAACAATGTAGATTTTTCTCTTTAGTAATAATAATAATAACTAACTCTTCGCTGAATTGTAACAATGGTTAAGCTTTCCACTCCGCCTTAGACCCACAGTTTAACGTGGAAACCGAATACTCTTTTCTTTTTTTTAAAATATAATTAAAGGAATGGATATATTTATAATTTCTTTATTATAAAATCCTCTCGATTACATTAGTGATTATTGATCCGGGAATAATATGACTGCAAAATGTGATATGCACAAAAACAATATATTTTTCTCTTTAGTAATAATAATAATAACTAACTCTTCGCCGAATTGTAACAATGGTTAGCTTTTCACTCCGCCTTAAACCCACAGTTTAACGTGGAAACCGAATACTCTCTTCTTTTTTAAAAAATATAATTAAAGGAATGGATATATTTATAATTTCTTTATTATAAAATCCTCTCGATTACATTAGTGATTATTGATCCGGGAATAGTGGGGGAAAACCAAGTATAGATACAAATATTGTCGTGACGGAGAATGCAAGGGTAATACGAGCATTACATCTATTGGAGAAAATATAAAGATGCCATTAGTCGTCCAAAGCATGGACTCGTTATATCGGTGTTACGATTGGTACACAAACTTATCATAGCTCCCCCTCTCACTGCCAACCAATCATTACGAACATCTGCTCTTGATCTTTTGGGGCGGAGCTTGTGCATATAAAAGGAAATATTTTTCAGTTGGGGGTAACAGTAGCTATTTTCGCGCCAGTGTATACATTCCCTCTGCCAGTGAATATACATTCCTCCCCATGGATCACGAACTTTACATTTTTCCGGATTTGTATCAAGAAGGTGACACTGCAGCATTGACTGCAATTAATCTTTTTTAACGCGATTAACCGTGATGGATTATTTCCAACGCAAACCGTTGATGATATTTGCAATGACGCTCCTTACAATCCGATGCAAGGGACTACCATAGAATGTAAGTGTCTATAATTTTATTTTTATTTTTTTATTCACAAACTGTCAGAAATGATTTTATATATGGAGGGATGTAGTATCTCGTCAAATACTTCATTTAGATACTCACCATTATGCTAAAATCGAATTTTTTTACGGCAATCTTTTGCATGTTTTTTATAAATGTTATTCGGAATTACCCCTTAAATGAGCTTCTCTGAGCGAACCAAAGATATCTTCACATAATGGGGTCTGTCTTACAATATGTATACTCTGTATATGTTTTTATTAAAAAAGATCAATATGAACATTATTCTATCTCCTTTAAGGTCCGATGAGGATTTGACACCTGTTATACAATCTTTTAAAATCTCGTGTCATGAATACGGAGGATATACCGAACAGTCAGCATAATGAATGTCACATCGAAATAATGTAAGTGTTTTTCGATCTTTTTTGGGGGAAGAGAAACAATATATTTTCATCATTTATTAAATGAAAGAAATCAGTACAATAACCATCTTAAACTACAGAATATACAAACTAACGTTACAAATATACACACGAACAAAAACATTATACTATACAACAAGTACGCACAATTGGAAAACGGATTTTTATCTGTCTGCATACCATTTCATCGTTTCGTCGAGTGTGACACGGGTCGAATAAATTTAAAAAATTTATAAATTCTTTATCACGTGACATATACATGAGAAATGAGATGCAGTACATTCCACAAGTATTACTAAAATATCCTTGTATACGAAACGGGTTCCATACAACTTCGGGAATATGTAACTGAACGAGAAATTTTACAATAACAGGGTCACTCCAGGGTTGAGTACCGAGTGAATCAAAATAGTAGAGGCGGTGTCTATTTTTAAAATAGACTGCAATCCAATGAATCCCTTCATTACCGATGACATCTGTGTTCACAATAAGACTACCGCATTCTCGCGTACTTGGCAAACTCAATGTTTCATTCTTCGCAAACACGCCGATAAATTTGGAACGTGTGACTCGTTCACTATTCATTACTCTCTGAAGTGTATTAGCATCCATTTTAAAAGTCAGTGATAACGCTCCTAAATCTATCTACTTCTATTAGGGCTTGCGATTCGAGATATACTAGTACACTAATAGGCGCGTCTATAGGCTTGGTGAATTCCAACCTCACTGAGATGTTTCCGCTCTGTTGTGGGCTTAAATGCGTATTTACGCTAGCAGATAAGTCAGGTGTAATGTCAAACGGATAAAGGTTAAATTGATCAATGAATTCTTTCTGCGTTACCCCATTACCAAGCTCATCACAATCACCTGCAATATGGGTCAGATTACTATAGGCTCTCGCGCAAAGAAACACAGCGTCTGATGAATAGTCCGTATCCAATGTTCCACCCAAAGCAATGCCATTAACGTATAGAGTTATATTTTTAAGTCCGAAATTCTCGAATTTAAAGGCACTCTTTTTATATTTTCCATTCACCGAAGCATGGTCCTGCATTCCGATTAATATCCTTTTAGGAAGATTTCCCAGGGCGATGTTTTCTATCTGCTTCGACGCCAACCCTGCAGGCACCGTATATAGTTTGATTTGTACTCTGTTAATAGGGTATTTCACTGTGGCGTTTAGTAAATTTTTCTCAATTTCTAGTTGTTTTGGTGAACTTAATTTCACTCGCCGTACGCGGAGGTATGTGTCCATAATGTGAACCACAACGGGCTTTGCTCCCTCTTCTTGATCAGCATCCAGATTTAAGCAGATCTCAGGACTCGTGCGGGTGAGCTTTATTTTCATATCCACCCCGTTGACAAGCAACTTCTCCTGGAAAGTGAAATCTGTGTGCAGACGTCCAAAACACTCGTATATCTTCTTTTTAGAATTTTTAAATTTGTCCTTTATACTACTTTCGTCTTTAGTTTGATAATATCCCTCGGCACTTAAAAAGGTAGCCTTCGCTTCTTTGGAAAAGTTGAGGACATTTTCCAGATAGGCTCGTAGATGATAGTATCCCGTGCCTGACGATATGTTGGTCTGATTTAAATATACGTCACACTGGTTGAATATGGAGTGCAGAAAGTTTGTTTCAGGGTATACAGCATATTTGTCATCGCAGTCCGTTCCATCAGAATGGGCTATACGTAGCTTAGCGTACATGTGCACACAGCTTGGATCAAAAAAGTAAGGGCCTGAGCTGGGTATCACGAATTCTATAGGTGCACTCGGGGAACTAATTGTGTTTAAAGGGTTAATTGTAATAAAATCACTGTGCTCAATAGAAACTTGAGTTGGAGGCATCTCAAAAAGGGACAGCTCCGATTTACAGCATTGTGAACTACATGGGTGGATGAAGCGTGCCATGACGAGTTAGAAATAGTGCCTCCTCTCTCGACAAGTAGTAAACAAACTATGATTCATGAGATCAATGTCCTTAGCTTATATCAGTCAAAAAAGTGGTCAACCATAGGTTTCATTCGCTTACAGCACTTCTTTTTTGATATCCTTTTACGTTTAATACCACGTGCCCCCTTCTTCCGGACAGCCCTCTTCTTCTTCCCGCCACCACGCATTTTTCTCTTTGCATCTTTGATGATTTCGTCCCGTGTACGCTTTAAATGTTTTTTAGAGCTTCTTTAGGTTTAGCCCCAGCCAATATGTCTTCTGCAGTGTTAAGACCTGATTGTAGCGCTTTCCTTCCGAGGTATCTGGCACCCCTCTTCAGCAAAGGAACAGCCGTACGTAGTATGGATGAAAAAATGGACCCAAGTCCACTACCGCGCTGGTATCTCACCCCTCGATAGACGGTGAAAGGCTTTCTATCCATTATAACTCAGTGCGTCGAAAGTGTAGCTTCACTGTTAAGCTCCCGTTACCGAATGGGAAGTTTTCACCCTCAATCGTTCTTATATATATTGAGATATTGGTTATTAAATTAGTTGCGACATTCACATAATGGGGTCTGTCATATGTAATACTCAAACTCCTTCCTCTATGGTTGGGGATGTGGGCAATGCGCAGCAGGCATGCCTGGGTATTCCCAACAAACTGGTGCTCCACTGTATTACTGTAAATATAGCACATGTCTGGGGACTGAGAGCTTTCAGGCAATTTCTCCATCTTCAATTGATACATTAATCTGGACCCCACCCCCCTTTGCAACATTGAGTTGTTGCATACCCCACCCCCTTTGCAAACCCCTACCCCTTTGCAACATTGAGTTGTTGCATACCCCACCCCCTTTGCAAACCCCTACCCCTTTGCAATATTGATCATTATCTCTTGCAACATTGCAACATTCTTGCATTCTACCTTTTTCCGGCTATACTACTGACCCTTACCTCAGGTTCGAAAAGGTATTATTTAAAATTAAACTTAGGGCTCACAAAACTTGGACGCTGTTAATTGTTTAAGTATATTCACTTAAAGGAAATAATCCTTAAAGAAAGCTTAAACTCTTTACGTGATAGATTTAACTTTGTTTAGTTTATACTAAGTTGGATACATTTAAATTGATAAATAAGTAGATTTAGTTCAGTTTAGTTTAGACTGAAGTTGAGTAGATTTATATCAGTTTAATTTAGACTGATAAATAAGTTAGTCTTTACAAGCCTAACTATAAAGTATCGATTTAGTTTGCGACGTTATGCAATTGGTTGTTCCACAATATATACCGCTAGTCAGATTAAGCTTGTGAGTCGCAATTAACTCGTTTCAAGCTGATAACCCCAGTCAACCTGTCGAAGGTTTAACTTGACGAACGTTAATGCAATTCCAAGTCAATCTGAATAACTACCCCTGGATGGTTCTCCTCGTGTAAGACAATCCACAATGGCGTTCTCAAACACTTGGGTCAACGATTAACACCCGGGTATAAATATATATATATATATATATATATATATATATATATATATATATATATATATATATATATGTGTGTGTGTGTGTGTGTGTGTGTGTGTGTGCAACTACGAGTGAAATGATGTTAAATCTTAGCCTTTTATTATAAAATGAAGTTAATTGAAATAATAACCGGCTAAAATTACGGAGTCAAAACCGATACGTATTACTCGTATGAGAGCTTCGCATGAACAAAGATGGCGAATCAAGCTCCTTTCGCCGGCAACAAAAGGCGCCAAAGCGCGCCAAAAGAAGAGTATGACATTGTCGCCCATAATTTCCAGATGCTGGAAACAATTGTGTCTCAGTACTCTGGCGGGCGTACGATTTTGGTTATATTTTTAGCGATTGGTCGATATCTGTAAACATTTTATATGCAGCCGATCAACGCTGTTTTTATGAAATAATACAATATATATTATGGATATATATACATACTTTTAATAGAATACATAATTACCATGATCGAACATGAATCAATTATTCATTCTCGTCGATTTTGGTTGATTTGTGGTTACCGTACATTCCAATAGTTTTTAATTGATTTCTTATATACTTCGATCACTTATGCCGTCAGGAGCCTCAGGAGTATATTTCAAGAATCCCTGAACTCTGTCTAAATATTTTAGACAATGTTAATCTATGGCAAATTGTGAGCATTTTGTATGATAAACTATTTAGTAAAACATTCTCAACCATTGCATATTTGTTGTAATATATATATATTCCTTGTTAACATCTAATAATATCTCCACATTGATAATGCAACAGGAAATCTGGAAAACATTCATGAGTTTATCTGTCCATCGTGATTAAATCATTATCTCTCCACATTGATAATTACAAATACAATCTGGAAAACACTATTAATATAATAGGTATCAGCCGAGGGGCGCATTTCTCGGGATGTATTATTTTAGTGTGTTAATGAATGACAATATTTTGCAATGCACGTAACAGATATATTTTTTTAACACACACAAAACACATGCAGAAGCCATTCGGCTTATTAACGTGATATTAAAGACTATAACTTAACTATGTACACATACAGTGTATACAGCTACACTAGTAGGCTACACAGTTGTAATGCACTTAATAAACATCTACACAGTTATTGCAATGCACTTAATAAACAGCTACACAGTTGTAATGCACTTAATAAACAGCTAAACTGTACAGCTTACTGTACTGTAGATAAAGTGTAGATTTGTGATGAATATTACATACGATGCTTCCTGGCTTTTTGTTTGGAAAACTGCATGATTCTGTCCTCGAAACTCATCGACTGCAACACCTCATGCTCTATACTCAACAGCGCCAGGGACGAAAGGCGCTCCTGGCCCATTGTGGAACGAAGGTAATTTTGATCAGTTTGAGTTTCGAGAATGAAACGTTCACCAGAACAGTTCGTGACAAACATACACAGGTATATTCTCATTGCTATTTCCATGTTTGGGAATGTTCTTTTCAGTTCGTTTGTGTTCATATGCCGATAAAATCTGTTGCACATGTCTTCACGTTCCGTCTGGGATTCTGTTTCACTTTCGGTAAGTTTTATTAGGGCAGCGAACTGCACAACTTCTGTTACCAGCTCTTTCTCCAGATCAGCCGGATAGCATTCTACTAGATGTTCAGCTGACCGTCGAAGACTGTCGATGTCCAGGACTAGAAGGAAATACAAAAATCCAAATATTTTCTGCAGGACAGCGTACGCTTCTAGACGAGTGTTCAGAGTGGTACACAGTTTAACAATTATCGGTAGAAATGCAGTGGTCCGAAATGAATCTCTTGGTGTCAGGTTCGTATCTTCGGGAGTTCCGATTTCGTCATGATGGCGCTCTCTCTTCTTTGTGCGTTGAGTCGATTCCTTGTATACTCGATGACCACACTTTCCGATGCCCTGGTCCTCGAATTCGTCAAATCTTGATCTGAGATCTTCAACAAATTGCAGTAGTGATTTCAGCAAGAGGGTGGCTGAGTCTAACGACATTCCTTGTTTTTGTAGACATCATGAGATGCATTCGTTTTTTGAAGTCGTTCGAGAATGGTGTTCCATAAAACCAATAAAATGGCTGTTTCGAGTTGTTGAAGCTGTTTAGACAATCCCCTGGCTTCGATCCTGGCTTTCGCAGTTTGGCTGGTATCTGCTGCTAGCTCATCCAGTACCACGATATTCTCGGCGTAGCCTTCGATTAAAGATTGGACGGTATCTGATCTGGCTGACCAGCGGGTATCGGAGAGACCTTTGTCGACCTTTAGTTTCTCACTGCGGGAACTACTATCGAGAACTTCTACATGTCGACGCCATCGGTATGTTGAGGAGACGAGAAACGTGTAGACATTCTGAGTGAGCATAAACAATTCAACGGCTGCTGTGCAACTGTCCACTGCTGATTTACCCACAAGATTTAGTGAGTGGCACATGCATGGCACAAACTCAGCATATGGAGATTTTGACTTGATGTGGCTCTTTACGCCGTTGTATTTCCCTGCCATATTGCTTGCATTATCATAAGACTGTCCTCTGCAGTCTCCAATTCGAATGCCATGCGTCTCCAGAAAGTTGAGGACCACGTCGACGATTCCTTTCCCTGTATGTGTTCATAGGTATGAACTGTAGAAATCGCTCGACGGACCCAGACTCAACCACATATCGGACGGTAAAGCACAGTTGATCGGTGTGGGAAACATCAGGCGTAGAGTCGACGGATAGAAAGTAGTATTTTGACTGCTGGATTTCTCGGATAATCGTCTGAAGTACTTTATCGGCCATCAACAGTATGAGTTCCTCGCAAATGAAATGAGAGAGATACGAGGTGTATCCGCTACCTTTGTTGGCATGCTTGCTTATATGCGCAGCTAGAAAACTGTCATACTTACTTAAAAGTTCCAAAATTCCGTAATAGTTGCCGTTGTTTGGTGAACCGAACGGGAGTCGTGTCCACGAATTGCTAGTCCTCGTGACGTGATATACTTGATAACATCGACACAACGCCGCAAAACTTCCTGCCAGTAGTTGCACTCCTTTTCAAACTGGTTCACCAGTTTCGAATCAACATGGCCGGAGACAGACTTTCTAACCAACAAATATCTCATCGACTCCATATGTTGCTCACATTTTCCGTTTGCTTCGACCGATTGTCTACCATGCTTCCAGTCGTTGAACCCAATTGTGAACTTGCTGTCCGCCCTCGACATTGATTTACAGACAAAACAGTAAACACAGCCTGTGGACTCAGAATAGCACAGCCATGACACCTCAATCCTCTCATTCGTCAGGCTGTTTCTTAACAAATAATGTCTTCGTACATCGGCGTGTTGTACCACTTTCAGTAGTTGAAGAGTTACTGAAGTCGCTGTCATAATTTCGGCAATCTGATGCTCCCCGCTCTATCCAGAACTCTCTAAAGTCATCGGTCAGCACTTGTGGCCACAAACCAATGTCATTAATTGCATGTCCTGAAGCTGGTGGGTCTGCTGAACGCACTGACGCAGACGGGTCTTCTGAAGACGCAGCTGCTGATGTAGCGGAGGCAACTGGTAGGACTGCTGAAGGGGTTGACGTAGACGAGTCTCCTGAAAATGCAGCTGCTGAAGTAGTGGAGGCAGCTGCTGGGCTTGCTGAATGCACTGATGTAGACGCGTCTTCTGAAAACGCAGCTGCTGAAGTAGCGGAGGCAGCTGGTGGGCCTGCTGATGATTTAATCCAATTAGTCAGTTTCGGCACCGTCGCAAGAAACTCTTCTCTGCGCTTCTTATCCTTACGCTTTTCACTACCGGGTTTATATTTCCTCCTTCGATCCCGGTCACGGCTCGTTTCCATGTTGTACGTACGTATTACAATGCCAACAATAAGAACATAAATCATGAATCTGCAACAGAAACAACAAGAAGTTAGCAACAACATTAGAAATGAGTAACACTAACAAGAACAACAAATTAAACACCATCAAAGCGGATATTGGAATGCCTGATGCCATGCCGCCTGCCGGAAAAAGTAAAACTCGTCGCAGATGGCAAATACGTGACGTTTAATTTTTTCAGTTGAAATTTGCGGGGCCCATCGGGCACGGGGCCTTGGATATTTGCCCGGTGCGCCACCCCCTAAATGCGGCCCTGCATCAACCACAAACCGGTGGTGATATCCTGCTTCATGCAACCGTCACCTTACGGTTTCCACTGACACGCCCATATGTAGTCTCTCCTGGACGGCGAACACAAGTAACCATGTCAACACCATGGTTTGGCCAATCAACGTCATTTCACAAACATTAGTATAATATTGTGTGACTTTATAAGTATATAAAAATATGTTTATACTAGTATAACCGGGGATTATTCTTATGTAATTTTGATAATCAGTTCCTGTTATTTAGATCAAAACTGTTAACAAGTTCTTTGTGTTACAATCGATAAGCCATTTCCCACTAACTCTCTACCTCGCTCTTTCTCACACTGTCTCAGTATTTTTCTCGCTCAATGTCAATACATATATATATATATATATATTATATATATATATATTATTATATATATAATATTATATATATATATATATACACGGTATAAATATATATACGGCAGCCGGCGCGCAGCAAAACCCAGCTGTTCATCCTTCCACACAATAAAGAAAGTGGTTGGTAGATAAATGGGTACTCTGGGTGGCCTAGTGGTTAAGACGCTGGGCTGCTAGTGGGGCATGGTTCGGATTCTACGTTAAACTTAGGTCTAAGGTGAAGTGAAAAGCTTGACCTTCGTCAGAACAAAACAATTCGGGCGGAAGCTAACCAAAGGTTTAAAGCTGCACACGGACTCTACAAACAGCTTTTAGTACAGTATTGTTACATAATGATTTAATATACGCGAGACTGGTGGGTGGGGAAGGGAATGAGGGAGTGTGGAGGATGGTTGTGTAATTTCTGTTTTTAGTTCAAATTCACTAGTATATAAAAAGGTGTATTGTGGTATCTGTTCATATAGACTTGCAGTAATCATATCATAATGAAACCTTATTACTGTATAAGATTAGTAAACTACATGGAGTTCAACGCTGTTCACGATCATATTAATCGTTTATCTTTATGAACACAGACATTATATTATAATTAGGGGCCGTTCAAAAATTATGTAACCCTATTTTTGCTAAAACTTGACACCTCAGATCCCCCAGGAACGTTTTGTAACGCTAGACCGGGCACCCCCTAAGATGTTATGTAACACTTCCCCCACCCCACACGTTACGGAACGTTACAGTGGGGGGGGGGGGCAAGTTTTAGCAAAAATAGCGTTACGTAGTTTTTGAACGGCGCCTTACCTGTATATCAATGTTATATGTTGTTGGACTCGGTTGTCCCCCCTCCACCCCACCCTCCCCCAGTTGGAGTACCTTAACTATCACTGCGGCGTTTCCACATGTACGGAGTCGCCTGTGAGGCGAGGAACATTACATATGCGGGCAACTGTACAGTAAGCTGGCCTTAAATGAGGTGATTCCAGCTAGGCAGCCCATAGGGCCTAGATTCATAAGGGGCTATGCCTCGGGATAGTTTATCACCTAACAGATTATGGACTACTAAGAAAGCAAAGAGTCCAAAATGAGACTAAATAGATTGTTATATTTGCTCCTAATTCAAAAGTATATCTGAATGCTGCCATAACAACAAACTTTTTAATTTTTCATGCACTGGTTTTCGCTAATTAAACGGTTCTAAGAGGGTTCTAAATGGGAGTCGATTCAGTGGTAAAAACAGCTAACAGATATTACACGACTTTGTGTGGCCATTAAAAGGCAACAATCGGCGCTTGAAAAATTTCAAACTTTTGTCGCTGAAAGCAATTAACCTTTAGTGCCTGAAATACTTTCCTGGTTTTGAATTGAAAAATTAGTATAAATTAACCGACTTAAACCTCTTTGCACAATTTGGTTAAGATTTTTATACCATGTACTGTTACAAAGCATCCACATATGTTGACAGTGGGTATGATGGTCCCATTCAGAAAATAAATAGTGCCTTCTATTGTCTCACTGGTGCAAAATTTGATCAACGTGTTAAATGTAATGACGGGATTGTTTAACCACTTTCGCAACATCTACGGTCATATGACGGAGGGGAACGACGGCTTTATATGGGATCTGAACCACGGGTCGCCACATAATCTGGAGGCAGAGAAGGGTCTCCCACCTACCTACTACCCAAACTCAATGTCGTTTAACTTCACTGATTAACGGAAACTGTGTTACGACAATGGACTCGACGTAGCCCTGTTCATATGTGTGGAGAGGTATTTGTCGATATAATAAAGTTAACTAGTCAGATATCAGACATTAATATGCAAAAATTAACAGAATTGCCCACTTTTGAGGACAAAAGGCATTAAAGGGTTAGAGAGAGTATCGTTTACATTTGCTGTCATAGCGGCATATTCATATATATTTTTGAATGAAATAGGCATAGATATAACATATTTAGTCTCATTTTGAGTTCATTTGCTTTTTTTTCAGTAATCCATAATCTGCTAAGTTATAAACTACCCCTACATCTAGCCTACTTTGAATTTAGGCCCTACAGGCCTACCTGAAATCAAATTAGTTTACTGTCCATCGCACATACCAGCAATTTTTATTTAAGTTATTTCAGTGGGAAATGTACTTAACCGCAACGCAATGCCCGCAATGGACATCGCAAACTTAGAGCTGGTCAACTTTGCAGTCTCTGCAGGACCTAACTAACTCAACCTTGATCTACTATTTTATGCTAATGTTAATTACGAAGTTCAAAACACTCAACCAGACTGCTGGCTTTGGGCCGATCTACAGTAATACTAACATAAACTACTACTGCATCCTACTGCATGGTTAAAATTGTGCCGTTTTGAGGCCAGACTCACCCAGTTAAATTTCGCAACCCAAATTCAGCGGTAACAAACAACAAATAACAAAACATAAAGTACTCGAGATATACTAACTGCATTCAGCGGCCGCGTAATATGAACTTTACAGCCATGCGCTATCTTACCCTGAATAGTTCTGTGTAAAGAAAGACTCCTTCCGCTATGGTCCAACCCATCTTGCGCTGCTCAACCATTTCTTTGAAGTTACTGAACGGAAGACTGACTTTTGGTAAAATGAGCATCGCTTTCAGGTTGCATCTGTAGCTCAGACTAATGATTATGGCGAACACAAGCCAAAATGCAATTAGTATATTTGCAGACAGATTACGGACTGTTGGTCGAAGATCTATGGGAACAAAAAAGCATATATATATATATATATAACTTATATATATATATATATATATATATATATATAGAGAGAGAGAGAGAGAGAGAGAGAGAGAGAGAGTGTAATAACTGTAATATGCATCCCCTACTTCCAACTAAAACCCATTTCTGCTGAAGATCATTCCCCCGTCTTTGGGTATCTTATACAAAAGTGTCATTATATATAAATTAGAAAATAGTATTTAAAGGAGTTTACTTGTTATGTATAATTTAACACAACAAAGACAGCACTAAATGAGAGTTTGATCCTTTTAAACCGAAAGGTCTGCAACTCCACCGCTCCTGCAGTGGATGGCTATGTTGGAGTCTCTTGAAGACATCCGTTTCACCAGCCCAAAAACACTAGTTTCTAAAATGCATTATTGCACACTTTCTCTTCGTGGTCTTTATGGCGAGGTTAATTCCATAAGTCGTCCTGTTTTAATTAACATAATCCTCGCATAATTAAAATTTATTACCTTGTGCTAAGAGGGTCCGAATTGGCAACAGGACGGATTCGCTAATCCCATATCTTCTCTGGGTTTCTTTCGTAGAGGACTCTCCGAACTTCCTGCAATGATTATAAACAGCTTTTAAAACCGAACACACATAGCAAGGTATAAATACGACATTTGCTGACAACTTCATGGACGTTTGGATATGCAACATGTATGCATATAATCGTTTGCGTATCTGAGACAGTAAAAAATATTAAATCTTATTTGCATTGGACAACTCAATCCGCATAAATGTAAAACTCACCAATATGCACATTATACAATCAGATGTGACCTGATTTAATGCAGTTTAATTTTATTACAGAGTGACTGTTTTATTTTATTTATTTTGATTGGGTTCAGAATCCCAGCTGAGCCTTGAACGGCCAAGCTCTGAAGGGCTACTTTAATTTATAGCCTAAGTTAAGCTAGACTAAAACGAACTTACGGACTTGGAGGTCCTATTAGGTCCTACCTCAGGTTGCTGACTCGATGTGGGCCTACTTTAGGCCTCAGTAGCATAAAATTAAAAAAACAAAAGTGGCACTATTTATGGTCTTCTTTTTAACCTTGCAACAATAACAACAACACAACCTGCATCATTGCACGATGCAACAATCCTGTATCTAAGCAGCCAAAATGAATTGCAAGAGAACTCTCTAAAAGACCACGCCCTGTAAGCAGGGGTGTGCTACCAATTTCTTAACAACCGGTTCTGATACAGATAGGGATGTAAATCGGCGAGCGCCAATGGCGCGAGTCATTAAGTTAGTAAGCTAGGGGGTCTGGGGTGAGCTGTAGCTCTCCCAGCGGGGTCCAGGGCGGAGCCCCGGAAGCCAACGCATTTTGCTTTTCCAAACAGCATTTTGTAACAGTTTGACAGAAATTATTTAACATTCTTTATACTCACTAATGACATAATTATCTAAAAATAAACTAATTTTTCATCAAAAAATAAATAAATATTGAAACGACCACTGCTTGTGATACTACCTATATGTTTCTATAAAATCTTGAAAAAAAAAATTTAGATATAAATTTACCTTCTCAATCATGCTGTCTCATTCAAGAAGTTTCCATATAGCCAGTTCGGTCTGCAATGGTTGAGTATCAGTTTCTCACGAACTCTAGTATCATCAGCTTGACGATGACTTCTTAGCCAAGTCTTGACATATGGCACAGTATCCCAGCCTGCTACAGGCTTTCCTAGTATTTTTATTGTCATCAGACTGGAAATATGATTAACAGAAAGTTTTCTTCTTTCCGCTTTCGCAATATCGTTCATAACACTAAAGCCTCGTTCTGCTTCCGCGCTGCTAATAGCAATTGTGCTCATTATTTTCTTAGCTTTAGCAATGGTAGGTGGAAGAGGAATATTCTTTGATTCCACATTTGAATCAACAAAATCCCGAAAGTCATTGATGTAAATTTCTAATTTTATAAGTTCATTCAACTGCCTTATCTTTTTTTTACCTTCCAGACATGGTGATAAGATTTCATCATATTTCCAAGATGATGGTTTCAGTAAATCAAAAAGTGCTAGGAGGTCCTCACAGTGAAACCGACTTTGAGTAACTTGCTTCAAATTGAAATGACTTGTAGATAAAAGTCTGGCTGTCATTTTGTCAACTACACTTTGAATCAGCTGATTTCTAGGCAGTCCTGCAGTATTTGAACTGATACTTTGGCTGTCTTGAAACTGAATGTGTTTAAACGCTTCAGACTGGATTAACTGCTCAACTTCTGTTTCATGGCACCCCAAATTTTCTTTAAGAGCTGATAGTGCTCTTATTGTACGTCTTACAAGTTTATCTGCTTTCTAAAATGTTGTAGAACGTGCTTGGAAAGCATTAGATAACAAGGCAATTTCCTCCAGAATATCAATGATCAAAGCTAAGTCATGCAAAAACTTTGGATTACTCATTTTTTTGGCCATTCCAACCAGGTTTGAACTTCTATAAAAATGGGAATATAACGCTAGATACGCTTTCCAGACTGCTTTAGCTGCTCTCACACTACAGGTTGCCCAGCGAGGACCCAGGACACGCCCCATTTTGATAATTTCTATCCCTAAATCTTTTGCAATTTCATTTAGCTCTGCTTGGTTTTTGTTTGACTGATGATAGATGGAATAAATTTTGTCCAAGAATATTTTGTAATGATTCACTTAATTTATATCATTCACAGAATCATCCAGCGCTAGCTGTAAGCGATGATTTAAACAATGCCAGATTATGATATTTGGAAATAACTCTGTCAGCTTTGCTGCTACTCCTGAGTGCCTTCCCAGCATTGTACTGGCATCATCTGAACAAAAAGCTGAGATTTCTGAACAAGTATTCTTTGTCAAACCCATAGTTTTTTAAACATTCAATTAAAGTTTCAAATATGCTGTTTACAGTCGATGATAGTTCCTTCAAATCAACAAAAATGGTTAATGGCTCATCTGCAGACTGCACTTCACAGCGTAAATAAATAACTAACACACTTTTCTTAGCTATTGTTGATGCTTCATCAATTATTATGCATACTTTAGCTTCTTCTTTGACTATGTTGGAAAACAGTGGTTTTTTTTTTATTGAGCTGCTATGTGTTCATATATTCTAGTTGTCGAAAACCGAGAATGGAGACAATTGCCAACGTCCACTCCATTTTTCTTTTGGAGTTCGAGTGCATAATCAATGTCAAACATAGGCCTATTTCTCTTTACTAAACTGCAAACCACATTAAAAATATTAACGGTGGTATCTAGAGCTTTACTGTTTATTGTGTCAATTACTGATGGTAGCACATTTTTTTGGGCTTCTTCTAATATCTTTGTGACCTTTAAATGAGCACCTGATAGTGAATGTTCTTTTATTTTCTTTCTTAGAGACGCCTGCT
Source organism: Bathynomus jamesi (assembly GCA_023014485.1). Taxonomy (NCBI): domain Eukaryota; kingdom Metazoa; phylum Arthropoda; class Malacostraca; order Isopoda; family Cirolanidae; genus Bathynomus; species Bathynomus jamesi. The sequence goes on from JAJOZX010001161.1 coordinate 367,762, forward strand.
GAGTTTCTTTTGTTGTTCCACTTGCAACTACCGAACAGTTTTTCCATTGAAAAACTACATGCACATGCTTTGCTTTTTCTATACCAAGAGAGCCTACTGTTGAACATGGTTTGCAGCCTAGTTTTTTATTTTGCACCTCTAACCATGCATACTGTTCCTTAAAATATTCAAACTGTTTATTGGACCAACATTCTGGCAACACTTTGTGCTCTTGAACTATCGGTGATAGCGATGAACTATCACTCGAGCCATAAACAACAGGGTCACTAGTTTTTTTCGATATTTGCATGACTTCTGTCCTGCTAGAAGTGGGAAGTTTGAATGGTGGTGGCTTTATCTTCATTTCGCAGTTATTTTCTGTTTTTGTTTAAAAATTGGAAACAGAACCTGTCTCTTCATTTTGATTACAAATTATTAGGGCCCAGTATTTTCTTAAAGAATAATTCATGTATTTACTGTTTTAGATGCTAGAAATGGCAAACTGAACGAAATTAATTCGGTCTGTCTCAGTACAAGTTCACGTCAACAACACGATCACTTTGACCTTGAGCTCAACACTAGTGACACACACTGACGCACGCAGTCTAGACGACTATTCTGTCCAACTAAGTCGCGACTCGCAATGTGTGTGTGTGTGTGTGTGTGTGTGTGAGAGAGAGAGAGAGAGAGAGAGAGAGAGAACTATTATTCCTGCCGCATAGCCTACTCTTCTTGCCTGCCGTTGTTCTGTTTCGACAGCCTTTGCTATACATAAATTGTGAGCTGTTTATTATACATATAAATATACATGTGTATATTTATGTACACATACGTACATAAATATACACGCTAACAAGATCCCAAATTCTCATGTTTAGACTATCCTTAGCACCGATTGACTTGTGTGCGTCCATCTCTCTCTCCATCCCTCTGCATTTGCTTGTCCCTTATATAGCAGTATGATATTATGATGTGTGTGCTAAAATACACACATGCAAATAATCGTACATACACATACCTACATAATTACTCACGCTGGTAAAGTCTCTGATCTAATGTTTACATGTCCTAGTCCGGCTGACTCAACCACGTGTTTCAGTTCCAGCCAGCAAGCCAGCCTTTGCTTATTACGCAGTTGTTCGATCGATCTTTTCATAAATACTTTCTAAAAATTTCATAATGAAATAAAATCATTCTAATGGCATGCAACGAATGTAACATCAAATGTGACATTGTAAACTAAAGCTATAATTCACAAAAACACAATTGTGAACGAAACAAATCCTGGGCGTCATGAGCATTCGTAAAATTCATCAAGACTGACTGACAAATTATAAATTTCAAGATAAATTCCTACTGACTGTTAAATATTTGTTAAAAACAAACAAACGGTTCGGTGATCCAATCAAAATTTAACAACCGGTTCGGACGCCCAGCACACCCATGCCTGTAAGTGTTGCATTCAACAACCGAGTAGAAAGGACGCTGCCAGTGCCCAAACAATGATGCCACAAGAGCCCAAAAATGCTAGCTCTAAATTAAGTGAATTTTTCACTAACCTTACAATTATGAGATATATATTATATATTATAATATATATATTATATATTATATTTATATTGTCGACCAATTGTCTGTCGGCCAGGTGTCCTCCTGTTGGTCGAAATATGATTGGCCGACAGACAACTGGTCGACAGGACAACTGGCCGACAGGACAACTGGCCGACAGGACAACTGGCCGACAGACAACTGGCCGACAATATAAATATAATATATAATATATATATATAATATATATTTATATTATAAAAATAATTATAAAATAAGTATATAATAATTAGTCTAAATACTTCTGTTTTCAATATGTTCGAAAAATTTCCTTTTTCCAAAATAGTCTCAATCACGGAGTAGTTTAAATCAAGAGTTTGATTTCCCAAACCCGTACTAGTATTATGGATGGTGCCAATAATCCAGCAGGGTTGCAGCACCTTAAACAGAAATAAAATAAAAAAATAGTATTATGGAATTCGTTAAAACAGAGAGAGGTGCTAGAAAACTTCTGTATGAAGGATTCGCATAAGTACTTAGTTGATAGAATAAGAGAAAATACAATTTATTGGAGATGTGAAAAGCGCAAAAGGTGCAGTGGTAGAGTGAAAACAATTATTCTAGACCAGTTGCTTAAAATTAATCGAAATCTACGGGAAAATTATTGAATGACCGGTTAGGGCAACTGTCCGCCCTTGACGATCGGTTAGATTAAGTCGTGATATTTTCGTTCGTTAACAGAAAGAGAGCCGATATTGCAAAAGATGATATACAGTACTACAAACTTTCTATTTTTCATGTTTGATCCTTTGCCTTTCCAGTTGTCCTATCGGCCAATCGTATTTCGACCAACGGTCCGGCTACCCATAAATATATGTTGCTGAAGTTAATTTACGGATTTTGATTTGGGACCCGGAAAGGTAAGGTTGGGTCATTGTCGGGACCCGGAGAGGTAAGTAGTATCTAGTGTAATATGTTAACTGCTTACCTAAATTGGTACTTGTATACATGTTTAAAGTCATTAAGTGACTGTTAGAAAATCTTCTACTAGTTAGATTAATTGAATGCCCGGTTAGGTCAACTGTACGCCTTGACGATTGGTTAGTGAAGTCGTGATATTTTCATTAGTTTTAATTGTTGTAAAAAATGATGGGTTATAACCAGTGTTGGGAGTAACGCCGTTGCGTTACGTAACGCCATTACTTATTTTGTAACGGTAACGCCGTTATTTTATTTATATTGTAACAAAATTGGTAACGGCATTACTTTTCATTCCATTTTTGGTCATTATTCGTTACTCGTTACTTTCTTGTATACTCAACTTGGAAACGTACATATGAATGAAAATGGCTTCACACTAAACGTGTGCACATGTTTGAACACAACATTTATGACACTGAGTGATTCAACATGTGGACAGACTGTCCTTAAAAAGGGCATATTTGAAAAATTAGTTTTTCTGAAATGTAACAATGTCTTCCTGAAAGACATTCAGCAATAGTTTTAAGATTTCTATTTTTTTCTTATATGAATAATCCATTAATTCTTTAGGCATTTTGTAATTTTTTATTCACGATTTATTTTAGTATATTTTGTTCAATAATTTTCGTTTTTGTAATACTAAGTGCAAAGAGCAATTTTATTTTACATTTTTATTTTTTTACTTAAGCTCTATTGATCGCTATTAATATTATTTCAGATTGTGAAATTTTTAAATTGTATTGCTTATTATTAAGTATGAGTCTAAAATCGGGTATTTTTTCATTATATTATCTATCTGACCTTAATTAAATATTTGCTCCATATTCACAAATTCTTTTATAATTGCGATGTAGATATATCATATTCTTATATTGAGAAATACTATATTTTCGAGTTTATTATAAAAGTAACGGTAACTGTAACGCATTACTTTTCCATAGAAGTAACTGGAGCGGTAATGACGTTACTTTCTATTGCAAGTAACGGTAAAGGTAGTGGTAACGCCGTTACTTTATAAATGTAATACGCCCAACACTGGGCATAACCCAGAAGATCCGAAAGAAGTTGGAATGAATGGTTTCATTCACTGAATATATTACTCACAATTGTAGGTTTGCATTAAATATATGTTGGGACCCGGAAAGGTTATTTTAGTTGGAATATACATCGGGACCCCGGAAAGGTAAGTAGTACCTTAAACTAGGCTAATATTTTACACGAGGTTAGGCCTCTACCTTAATTAAGTGTTTTTGGGCAGTTAGGTAAAGTTCAGATTAGAAAATTTTGAATTCCTTGCCGAATGATATAAAAGAAATTTGATTTTTCGTATGTAGGCTACATATTCACGGCAAATCTTCTTATTCCTTTCCTACAACAATTATACTGGACTTTTACAACACTATCAGATTTTTCGAGTGCTTAACAAGGGTTCAACCCTGAAATGTTACGTAAAATGAGGAAAGGTTGTAGGTATGGTATCCATTATCTAGCAATGTTACAAGCGACGTTTTCCAGAGCTGGAAAAGTTACCTTTAAAAAGTAACTTGTTACAATTACTTGCTTATAAAAGTGATGTGTTAAGTTAAAAGTTATCATACTGCACTCAGAAATGTAACTCGGTTAAGTTAGTATAAAAAGTTACCCTCAAATTATTTCAAGGTTCCATGCGTTTCAAGTGTTTGGGGATTTCACAAGGTCAAAAAATAGCGTTTGCAAATTAATTAGCGGTAAATTTCGGATCACCTGAAGATCAGGGCCCCCAGCCTTCTTTAGTTAGCTTTATAAGGCTAACTAACGAAAATATCACGACCTAACCTAACCAGGCTCTTTTCCGTTCTACCCCAGCAACAAAAATTAAATTATATATTATTTTCTACTGTAGTTTTACTTGTTGAATTCAATAATATATATCTTATTTTGGAGAAATTAATAACAAGAGAGTTATAGTCCGTTTATTTTATTTAAAAGTAGAGATTGCATTTAAGATTTCAATAAAAATGTCCTTTCCTTTTTGTCTTCTCCTCCACAGAAATTCACATAAATAAGAATCTATCATATTTCTAGATGTTCCCCAATGTCTCTTGTTCCTTTGTTTAGCTAAATCAACTATACGCCCTTGACGATTGGTTAGGTTAGGTCGTGATATTTTCGTTAGTTAGCCTTATAAGGTTAACTAAAGAAGGCTGGGGTAGAACGTTATTTCCTTAACTATGTTTATGAAATTCCATTTATCATCCATAACAATATCTACAAAGAGAGAAAAAAATTAATAAATAACCATAACTAATTAAAGCACGAATACTTTCTCCAAAATAAAATATATATTATTGAATTCAGCAAGTAAAACTACACTAGAAATTGTTGCTGGGTAGAACGGAAAAGATCCCCTAACCAATCGTCAAGGGCGTACAGTTCACTTAACGCTTGGTTAGGTTAGGTCGTGATATTTTCGTTAGTTAGCCTTATAAGGCTAACTAGAGAAGGCTGGGGGTCCTGATCTTCAGGTGATCCTAAATTTCGACTAATACGCTCTCAATTTATATAACAAACTTTTATTTATTCAGTGGAACCAGTGGAACCAGTGAACTCTTGTCAAAGCTGGGCACTTGCGTTTTTTTTTGCGGTACTGCGGTACTGCGGTACTACCGCACTACCAAACCGGTACCGCATAACGCAGTACCGCAAAGGATCGCTGAAAGTACAGGCTGTACTTTCAGCGATCCTTTGCGGTACTGCGTTATGCGGTACCGGTTTGGTAGTGCGGTAGTACCGCAGTACCGCAGTACCGCAAAAAAAAACGCAAGTGCCCAGCTTTGCCTCTTGTCTCCTTAAAACTAATTTGTCTGAATCGAGAAATACTTAAAGTTTATTACAAATAATGAACAACTCTACTAGAATGAATGGAACTATTAACTGCCTAAAAATGTTCTCCCTGACACAGGAAAGCATTTATTTTTACAAACATCACTTGTTCAAAGCGTGCGTACCAGATAATTTCAAGTTAGCAAACGTAACACCTATCTTTAAGAAAGGCGATAAAGGTGCGGCGGGAAATTATAGGCCAATCAGTTTAACGTCTGTTGTAGGTAAGCTACTGGAATCAATAATTAGGGATCGTATAGTCAAACACTTAGAATTGCATAAACTAGTTAGAAATACGCAGCACGGTTTTAGGCGAAATAAATCTTGCTTAACTAATCTTTTAGAATTTTTTCAAAGCGTGGTTGACGTTTACGATAGTGATTGGGCGGTTGATGTAGTGTATTTAGATTTTCAAAAAGCGTTTGACACCGTACCGCACAAAAGACTTATTGAAAAAACTAAGGCTCATGGAATCAGGGGTGTAGTACTAAATTGGATAGAAGAGTGGTTGCGAGGTAGGAAACAGAGGGTGGTCGTTGATGGAGCGGAGTCGTGTTGGGCTAATGTAGCGAGTGGCGTTCCTCAGGGTTCTGTATTGGGCCCCTTGCTTTTTCTTATATATATTAACGATTTAGATGTCGGCCTAGTCAGTACAGTCTCAAAGTTTGCGGATGACACGAAGTTGCGTGGTAGGGCAATTAATGACGAAGATAGAGGTAAAATCCAGGAAGATTTGAAGAAAATCGTTGATTGGTCAGTCACATGGCAAATGAGATTTAATGTCGATAAGTGCAAAATTTTGCATATAGGTTCGCGTAACGGTAATTTTGCGTATAGTATGTCAGGGAAAGAGTTAACACGCGTAGAGCAGGAAAAAGATTTAGGAGTTATAGTCACTGGTGATTTAAAAGTAGCGAAACAAAGTACAGCAGCGGTCAATAAGGCGAACAAAGTGTTAGGTTTTATAGCTCGGAATTTTGAGTACAAATCGCGCGATATTATAGTTCCTCTTTATAAATCACTAGTTAGACCTCATTTCGAGTACGCGATCCAATTTTGGAATCCGCATATGCGAAAAGATATAGACAAACTCGAAAGAGTTCAAAGAGTTGGGGATGGTAGACTAGGGGGGTGAGAAAGGGTCAGTTGCTGGATAGTGGGTAAGTGGGGTATGGTCTTAGATACGATGAAGCAGAGAGGAGCGAGTGAAGAAAAGGAAAATCGCTTCCATTGAAAAGTGGGGGCCTTCGGCGAGTATGGAGCGTAGACGGTCGAGTATGGGATTTTCGGACAAGTGAGGGAAACACCTGCGACGAAGACCGGACAGGTTTGGGCATTCGACCAGGAGATGTACGACCGTGATCGGAGCATGGCAGGTAGGGCAGAGCGGGGCTGGCGATTTATCCATAAGGTACCCATGAGTAATGCGGGTGTATCCTAAGCGGAGACGGGCTAAAATCACTTCTTTATGGCGGGACCGGTGAAATGAGGAGGCCCAGTATTCTAATTGTGGCTTGATCTTGTGGAGTTTGTTTTGTGTGACCTGGTCCCATTCCCGTTGCCATAAGCAGGGCCGTAACTAGGGTTTAGAAATTAGTGAGGTCCAGATTTTTTTCGAGCGCGGCGGGACGAGCAAAATTCAGACCAAAATGACATCTACAAACACAACCCAAGCTATACACTAAACACAAAACACAAAACGCTCGACGCTCCCTCTTTTCAAAAGAAAAGCGGTAATATGCGTTTCATACACGGAGAACGGTTCAGTCTCTTTTTTTTTTTTTTTAGGAAATAATTACCGAGGTCCGGACCTCGGTGACCTCATAGGTAGTTACGGCCATGGCCATAAGGAGCGGAAGTGGGAGCAGAGAGTCGGGAAGAAGTCGGAGAAAGGGAGGGGTCGGGAGGAGGCCGGCAGTAAGCAGGCCGTCTTTGCCGTGCGGTCCGCCTCCTCGTTACTCTGGATGCCGACATGTGCCGGGACCCAGCAGAAGGCGATTGTCTTGTGTCGGAAGGCTGTTAAAAAGTTAAAGGTTTGCTGGATGGTACAGACTAGCGGGTGAGGAGGGTTAAATCTCTCTAGGGAGAGAAGTGCGTTTTGGGAACCTGAATAAATGACGAAGGAGCTGGCAGAGTGGGTGCGCAGTCTAGGGTGGCCCACTTTTCAATTTTTTTTTAAAAGTATAGGTGATCGTGGTTTTTCCCATTATTTGGCACTATACTAGCACATTGGTACCATTTTTACAAAAATTGATCAATATTTAGGGGTCTCGCATCGACTTTGAAATTACTAGTTTTTAAAAAAAATGCGTACTTTTTAAGTTTTTACTGAATCAAGATAAATCATTAAGTAGGGATGTTTTCTGAATCCTCTTAATGAGAGAAGTCGTTTGGTGTGCCTGCCAATGTCATACGACTAACGGTTTAAAGGTTGTGCCTGTATACAGGTAATACCAATGTGCTAGTATAGTGCCAAATAATGGGAAAAACCACGATCACCTATACTTTTTAAAAAAATGAGTCACCATACCCGGGCGGAATGTATAATGTATATGGACAAATCGATGGCAACCATAACTGGAAGAACTCTTGAAGCTACAAATAGAGAGTCATCAAAAGGAAAGGCGAAAATAACATCGCTACCTTCTCTAAGATCGGCCTCGGAAATTTTTTTAGTTGGCCAACCGTCGTCCTCCATCAGTGGTAGCAAATTGCCAACAACACGGCAGGTTTTACAATACTTCTTCAGTGTTATCCAGTACACTGCTAACAGGAAAGACGCATTCAAAGAAACCGTAAACAACGTCTTAAAGTTTTGGAACATGGCCCGCATTAAAACAATCACAAAGCTCAACTGCGAACGGAAGCTAGAGGCATTGTGGAAAGAGTGGCACTTACTCCAAAAGAGCAGAAAACGAGAAACTGACGCCGGAGGAAAACGGCAGAAGTTTTCGGACAGTGTGGACAAGCTGTGGGATATCGGAGCATCTGACGCTGTCGAAGATATAAAGAAGAATCGACTGCTGTCCGACAAGGACAAGAAGAGAAGACATTGACTTCTACCTCGATCAACGTGGTCCTCGGGTGGCATCGATGAGCGGGAACGATAAAGTTTTCGCTGTAAAAAGAAAGCTACAGGAAGGAAGAAACGTCCTCGCCAGGAGCCGCAAACCTCAAAGTGTGCATACGAAACCGGAGATGAGGCCATGGAGAATGATGATACTGGCATGTCAGGAGAGTCGGAGACAGAACTAGCGTTCCCCCTGCCGAAAGAGCCAAGTGTGTCTGTCAACTTCCTCGCCGCATCCTTAATGCACCTGCTGTCATGGAAGTGGCTGATCGTTTCCGCATGTCCAAGGCGATGATGACCTGAAATGGCGGTGCATGACTGGCTACGCACACAGCCAAAAACATTCTTTTGTGATGGCATTAGGAAACTTGAAGATCGCTGGACTCAGTGTATTGAGAAACAGGAAGACTATGTTGAGAAGTATGGAAAAACTATACACGCTAACAACATGGTATCGTATGTGGTACCTTTACTTCTTAATTAAATATAAATTATTAATTAATTGAATTAAATATCTACAAAATTGCCTCGGGATTAGCGACATAGCCTATTGGGAATGAAATAATTGTCATACGTACATAGAACCCATATGTAGGCATCGGGCCTGCATAACAAGAAAACCAAATTTATTGTCTCGTGTTCAAAATTTTCCACTGCCAACTCATGAAAATTACATCGAGAGACGAGTCAACAAACTTTGCAAAATCAGCAATAATAAAAATACGAAGATTATATTATATCGGCTCGCTCGGAGCTGCTTATAACAGCGATGCTTTAAGCAAGGAAGATGTGCTTTGTCTTCCTATAAGTTCTGAGTGAGGTCCTCTTCATATAAAACTTAATAACTATAAGAAGGATAGGCCTGTTCCTTCAGGTGTTTAAATAGTGACTGCCTATATTAGTTACATCGAGTCAACTCATTGTGTAGCTCCATCGTACCACGGCCCTACATCGAAAAAGATCGTCGCGCCCTACACCGAAAAAGATCGTCGCGCCCTACATCGAAACAGAAGCGAGGCCCAACGAAATAATAAGGTAAGGCAATTCCTTTCTTTACCATTAGGCAGCGCAAATACCGAAGGCAAATAAACCGAGGTTTTTTGAAGACCTACATATACATAACTCTCTAACGAAAAAACATAGGGCTTTTGTCATTAACTCTCTATACAATAACTACAGGATAATTTCCAATCAGCGAAGGTTGAAGCTAATTTCAACCATATGCCCCTTAAAGTTTTTTCACATGGTGGCCCGTGTAACTGGGGAACCGATCCCTTTACCTTTACACTAACACAAACTTTACCTTTACACTAACCGTAAACAAAGTCTTGTTCATTTAACAAGCGTAATTCATTTTAAGTCCTATAAAAAATAGGTCAATTTCAACCTAAGCCTATTTAGTAGGCCCACAACATTAAGCCTATTTAATAGGTCCTACTCTTTAAATCAAAACAAAGTCTTGTTCATTTAACAGGCTTAACTCATTTTAGGTCCTATAAAAGAGACCAATTTCAACATAAGTATATTTAGTAGGCCTACTTTACCTTACCTAATAGGCCTAAAATACTCATACACTAAAGGCCTACTTCAAACACTACAATTTTCAATTTCAGTATACAAAAAGCCTACCTCACAAAGTAGGCCCTACTCTTTACACTCAAGGCCTATCCTAACTAAAAACACTAAATTTATAGTTCAACCTGTGGTATAGGTTATAAAATTTATTTCAGAAATTTAACTTACTCATAAGACCAACTGGATTCAGAGGAATGCAAAACACACACACACACACACACGCACACACACACACACACACAGTACTCTTTCCATGTGTCAAACACAACAACCTGTCTGAACATAACCAAGGATCGGAGAGTAAAAGCGTTTATTGCTGTGCTCTGATTATGTGCACATAATTTTGTGCCAAAAAATATATGGTTAGACAGTGGCACATACAAACAAACTAGTCTAAAGTGTTTTATGGCCTACTTCGGCCATAGCCCAAACTACTCTAAAGGGTTTGATGGCCTACCTTGGCCATAGCCCAAATTATTCAACAAGGGGATGATGGCTTACCTTGGCCATAGCCCAACCTATTCAACAAGGGGCTGATGGCCTACCTTGGCCATAGCCCAACCTATTCAACAAGGGGCTGATGGCCTCCCTTGGCCATAGCCCAACCTATTCAACAAGGGGCTGATGGCCTCCTTTGGCCATAGCCAAAACTATTCAACAAGGGGCTGATGGCCTCCCTTGGCCATAGCCAAAACTATTCAACAAGGCCCTTATGGCCTATCTTGGCCATAGGGCAAACTATTACAAGGGTCTTATGGCTTCCTTTGGCCATGGGCCAAACAACAACGGTCTTATGGCCTCCCTTGGCAATGGGCCAAACAACAACGGTCTTATGGCCTCCCTTGGCCGTGGGCCAAACAACAACGGTCTTATGGCCTCCCATGGCCAGAGACCAAACAACACAAAAGCAGTACAGGATTCAAAGCCCCAAGCCCTCCAGATCTACCTGTGGAGGAGTAACATTTACTCTACTAAAACTACGGGTATTGGCTAGTCTGAAGTGGTAGGTGGTTTGAATACAGTACAAACTCTTTTAACCAAACAACACAACATGGAAGTACAGTACATTTCAATTAACTCACCATCGTAGAAGTCACTTCAAAACATAAATCGTTAACAAAACAAAACATAACAAGACTCCAAAACAACATTAGTAAACCAGCATTTAAAAACTGGTGACTTATAAAATTTACACAAATATAATGAACAAAGTTAAAATGCTTAATAACTTTACTTTAATTCCATAAATTTCCTATACCTAAGGGGAGTCAAACTGATTGACATAACTTTAACTAAACTTGAGAAGTTGGCCTCTTGAACTTTTATATTTAAATAGGTCTTGAGTAACCTCTCTCTTCCTAAATTCTTACTTCATTCTTTTTAATCCATTTTACGTTTTTACACAGTTTGTCAAAAAATTTAATCTATAACATACACATTTTTTTCCGGCCCCCTCCCCAGTATATGGAAAAACTATAGACGCTAACAACATGGTATCGTATGTGGTACCTTTTCTTCTTAATTAAATATAAATTATTAATTAATTGAGTTAAATATCTACAAAATTGCCTCGGGATTGGCGACATAGCCTATTGGGAATGAAATAATTGCCATACGTACATAGAACCCATATGTAGGCATCGGGCCTACATAACAAGAAAACCAAATTTATTGTTTCGTGTTCAAAATTTTCCACTTCCAACTCATGAAAATTACATCGAGAGACGAGTCAACGAACTTTGCGAAATCAGCAAATAATAAAACTACGAAGATTATATTACATCGGCTCGCTCGGAGCTGCTTATGACAGCGATGCTTTAAGCAAGGAAGATGTGCTTTGTCTTCCTATAAGTTCTGAGTGAGGTCCTCTTCATATAAAACTTAATAACTATAAGAAGGATAGGCCTGTTCCTTCAGGTGTTTAAATAGTGACTTCCTATATTAGTTACATCGAGTCAACTCATTGTGTAGCTCTATCGTACCACGGCCCTACATCGAAAACGATCGTCGCGCCGTACATCGAAAAAGATCGTCGCGCCCTACATCGAAACAGAAGCGAGGCCCAACGAAATAATAAGGTAAGGCAATTCCTTTCTTTACCATTAGGCAGCGCAAATACCGAAGGCAAATAAACCGAGGTCCTTTGAAGACCTACATATACATAACTCTCTAATGAAAAAACATAGGGCTTTTGTCGTTAACTCTCCTCTGAAATCTGCTGGAAATTTCCAACGGATGAGGGTATCAGGCAATCAACCCATAGCCCTATATGGGCTTCGGACATGCTACGGAATAAGTTAAAGCAAGCAATTCGCACAAAACGGAGAAGGAGATTGTCGGAAGGTGTTATTCTGTTAGACGACAATGCGCACCCTCATACCGCTGCACAGACTAGAAAATGCCTTCAAGAACTAAAATTTGAAGTTTCTCGACCATCCAACCTACAGTCCAGACCTGGCACCTTCGGATTTTTACCTGTTTGGACCACTAAAAGATGCTTTGAGAGGTCAGCGATTCCAAGGCGATGATGGCATTAGGAAGCTTTTAGATCGCTGGACTAAGTGTATTAAGAAACAGGAAGACTATGTTGAGAAGTGATGTGTTTATAATCTATCAGATGTGAAAATAAAAAGTGTGGATACTTATTGAATTACCCTCACACACACACACACTATATATATATATATATATATATATATATATATATATATATATATATATATATATATATACACACGGTGAACCAAAAGTAGGTGGACAGTAGGTTGAATACGGTTTGTGTTATATTATATTATAACTATGGTGTTCATTATAACTATGGTGTTTGTGTTTTATTATATTAAATATTATAACTAAATTTATTTAAATTTTATTTTGTATTATAGTATACAAAAAATTAAATATGTATTCTCAAAATAAACGTTATCATTTACTGTCCACCTACATTTGGTTCACCCTATATATACGGGTGAACCAAAAGTAGGTGGACAGTAATGATAACGTTTATTTTGAGAATACATATACAATTATATTTAATTTTTTGTATACTATAATACAAAATAAAAAAAAAAATTAACTTATACCAATACAATACAAAAGCACTGAAAATTTTATCAACGCAGGTGCTCAAATTGCTGTCCTTCACAATTTACACAGCTTTGAAGTCTACCTTTCACACTTCGACAAACATTTTTGCACAAGTTTCTTTGTGCATTAATTTCTTGAAATGCATCTCTGATGTAATTTTTCAAATCACCAACACTTCGTGGTTTTCGACTATAACTTTGTCCTTGAGTACTCCCCAAAAGAAAAAATCCATTGGGGTAAAGTCAGGTGAACGTGCAGGCCATTCAATTTGACCTCTTCGGCCGATCCATTTCTCGGGAAATGTTTCATCAAGATACTCACGGACTGCTCTTGAATAATGTGGAGGGGCCCCATCTTGTTGGAAATAGAGGTCATGTGAATTAGGCTGTTGTTGTAAGTGTGGAACAACTTCATTCATTAGAATTTCGAGATACTTATCACCTGTGACTGTTCCATCAACAAAAATTGGTCCTAAAACACCAGAACTTGAAATACCACCCCAAACAGTGACACCAGGCTGGTTTAGTTGCTGCTCTAATGTTAAATGCATGTTCTCACTATACCAGTAAACACAATTATGTCGGTTAACATGACCTGATAATTTGAAAGAAGCCTCATCGGTCCACACAATGTTATCTAAAATTATTGGATTTCCTTCAATTTCGTTCAGCATGATCTCACTAAATTGCAGCCGCCTGTCTGGGTCATCCTCCAATAAGCCATGAATTAGCCGTGGACGATAAGCTTTCAACCCAATAGATTTCAGAATTCGTATAATAGAGGTTTGTCAAATGTCCAGTTCTGCTGAGGCTCTTCTGGTGGACTTTTTGGGACTGTGAACAAATGCTTCGGCAACAAGCAAACTGTTTTGGGTCGACCAGTTCTTGGGGCATTAAGAATTGAGCCAGTGGCATCAAATTTGTCACGAATGCGGTAAATGGTTTGTCTCTTTGGGGCTTGAGTACCAAATGTTTCAACCCATTTTGTTCTAACAGTTTCAGTATTTTGAGATTTCCAATACTCTTTTAACACCCATTTTCTGGCATCAGTATTTAGATTATTTGCCATTATGGGTTCTCTGAACTATCTGAAAAGAAAAAAGATTAAATTTAAATAAATTTAGTTATAATATTTAATATAATTAACACAAACACCATAGTTATAATGAACACCATAGTTATAATAAACATAACACAAACCCTATTCAACCTACTGTCCACCTACTTTTGGTTCACCTGGTGGTACCTATATATATATATATATATATATGTGTGTGTGTGAGGGTAATTCAGTAAGTATCCGCACTATTTATTTTCACATCTGATAGATTATAAACACATTTTCATCTGTACGAGAAGTGGAAGGGCGGCCACTGCGTTCCTTGTCTTCAAGTGATGTTTCTCCATTTTTTAACTTTTTGTGCCATTTGTAAAAGTTAGTGAGAGCATCATTTCCAAAAGCTGTTTTAATCATTTCGTTCGTCTCCGAACGCGCGTTGTTCCATTTCAGAGATTTATACGTACTACAAAAGCACACCCTCCTTTTAAGCGCTCCAACCAACTACTGACTCATGGGAGCGGATTTTGCTTCAGACTGCGGACGCCAGAGGACAGGAAGACTCACATATGTGAATGGTTATTTCTTATTTTTATTCATTTGTCCGTAGCAATAAAATTATCGATACTTTTTGATCACTCCTCGTATATATATATATACAGTATATATATATAAATTATATCGTCAACCTTGGAGACATTGATTTCGGCTTTCTTATAAAGGGGGGGCATTTTTGTGGGCGCTCGCTCGTGGTCTCTTTTCTACATTTTAAAAAAAATTCCTAAACTCCAGATTAAAAATATAATACTTTAGCAGAGTATCCCCGAGAAGGTTTAAAAAAAACTTAACCCTTTATGGATGTTAGAAAATCTAAAAGAGGAAGAGCCATTGTTGTCCCAAAACGATATGATGACAGCTAATTAATGCAGCATTGTTTGTATATATTAAATTAAGGTGTGTATATATATATATATATATATATATATATATATATATATACAGGGTGGGCGGAAAGTAGCTCCCTATTTTGGATTGGTAAAAAAATAGTATATTATCCATTATTTCAGAAGAAATAATATGAAAAGGTAGGCATACATGGTAGGTTTTCTCTAAAATTCAATGTGGGCTCCAACTCTTTCCACCAGCTTCTGGAGCCGCCCAGGAATGGCGTCCACTGACTTTAGCAGGAACTCCGGCGGGATGGAGGACATGACTTCCCGAATTCGGTCCTCCAGTTCTTCCAATGTCCTCGGTTTGGTGCGGTAGACTTCTTCCTTTAGCCACCCCCAAAGAAAGAAGTCGCACGGTGTCAAGTCGGGGCTCCTGGCTGGCCATTGATGTGGACCACGACGACCCATCCAACGCCCAGGGAAGTGGGCATCCAGCCACTCACGGACAACAAGAGCGAAGTGCGGAGGGGCGCCATCTTGCATAAATATCAGATCGTCGATGTTCTCCCATGTGCTGACAACCGGCCAGACCTCGTTTCGCAACATAGCAAGGTACCGCTCAGCATTCATGGTGTTGCGCAGAAGGAACGGGCCCACAACCTGATCTGAGGTCATACCACACCACCGTTACACTGAACCGATTCTGCCGTTTTTCAGCGGTAACCGTGCGACTTCTTTCTTTGGGGGTGGGTAAAGGAAGAAGTCTACCGCACCAAACCGAGGACATTGGAAGAACTGGAGGACCGAATTCGGGAAGTCATGTCCTCCATCCCGCCGGAGTTCCTGCTAAAGTCAGTGGACGCCATTCCTGGGCGGCTCCAGAAGCTGGTGGAAAGAGTTGGAGCCCACATTGAATTTTAGAGAAAACCTACCATGTATGCCTACCTTTTCATATTATTTCTTCTGAAATAAATGGATAATATACGTATTTTTTTACCAATCCAAAATAGGGAGCTACTTTCCGCCCACCCTGTATATATATATTATATATATATATATATATATCCATCTCATAATTGTAAGGTTAGTGAAAAATTCACTTAATTTAGAGCCAGCATTTTTGGGTTCTTGTGCATTTTTGGGCTCTGGCAGCGTCCTTTTCACTTTTTTGTTGAATACGGCACTGATAGGGCGTGGTCTTATAGAGAGTTCTCTTGCAATTCAGTTTGGTAGTTTAGATACAAGATTGTTGCTTCGTGCAATGGTGCAAGTTGTGTTGTTATTGCACGGTTTAAAAAGACGGCCATAAATAGTGCCGCTTTTTCATTTTATACTAAAGTAGGCCTAAAGTAGGCCTACATCGAGTCAGCAACCCTGAGATAGGACCGAATAGGACCTTCAAGTCCGTAAAGTCTTTTTTAGTCTAGCTTAACTTACGCTAAAGTTAAAGTAGCTCTTCAAAGCTTGGCCGTTTAAGGTTCAGCTGGGATTCTGAACCTAATCAAAAAATAAAAACAATGGACGACCGGGTCGAATTCGTAACGTTTGAAATACACGCATTCATAACTTAAACCCCTACAAAAAATTCCTGCGTTAAAGTATTAAGATCTGATTAAAGTTTAGTCCACTATCGCTAAATTTTGACGAATCGCAAACGTTAATTTAAGAAATTATTATCTGACAAATTTTAATCACTCTTTAAATAATTCGAAAACGGCTGCATGAAGAGTACCCACAAAAGCTAGATTGTTCGTACGTGAGCGCAGTTACCGAGCAACAAACGACATTTAGATAGCTTTTCCGTCGTCAGCTGTTGAACTTGACGGTCATATGGCGATGCCAGACGTTCAAGCTAAAATATGTATGTCAAACTAAACGTTTGTTTTAAATGCGAAACTGAAGTAATTGCAATTTACAAAGTTATTATACAAGTTACTGGAAGAAGGCAACTTAGTTAAGATATTGGTTGCTTTCTTTCAAGAGTAATTCAGTTACTTGTCAAGTTACCTAAAAGTAACCATTACAATAACCCAGTTACTTTCCATTTCTTCTTTTTCTATGAAAGTCCTGGAAAGTCTAGCTAACTTGTCCATAAGAAGAAATCTAGCTACTAGATATTTTTGCTTTAATAGCTACCGAAAAATGGCCACTTATGTTGCAAATAAGTTATTTTTTTCATTACTTTAATCTATAGCACCATATTTCTTAATGTCTACTAAAACTAACAAAATTCTAGCAACAGTCTACTTTACTTCACACGACAATATTTGTAGAGTTCCTGAAAACTTGAGAAAAATGTACAGCAACAACAGAGGCGCACCAACCAGGGGGTACGAGGGGTGCGCAGCACCCGGGCGGCAGAAAACTCCAAAATAAAAAAAAAAACACTTTCTTTCAATTTCCTTTCAAAAGTCTCTAAAATTGCAATAGCCAGTTGATTGTTAAAAGTGGCAAGACTCCCCTCTCCAAGACGAATCACGAAATACGCACTTCATCTTGTCAGTTGTAACCAAGAAACACAAGAATGGCATATTGTATGGATTTACAAAATAAATTATCAAATAATACACGAAAATAATTTGATATCAATGCTATCGAATTGTGTGATGAAATTTAAATTCTTTTAGCATATATTAAACCTAAGCGTAATACACTGGTCTGCGTTTGAAATTTTTTTTCCTGAGGTCAAGATTTTTTTAGTTATTCTTTTATAATTTTTGCATGCTGAATTAAAAAATGTAACTCATTTTGCTCAATCAGGTCAGGTTTTTATGCTATCTCAATTTTTAAAAAATAGATAATTCGAAAATAATCGTTATGAAATTAGCAAGTTTATTTTTTTAAAACGGACTTAAATTGACAGAAAATGTACAAAGTATATAAAAAAATGGTACACGAGTACAGTTAATGTGGACGAAAGGGCTTTCTCAAAGACTCGTCTGTGTTCCACAGCTGGAACGTCTCTCTTGAGGCACCAGCAGTAGTCCGCGAGCATGTTCACATCCCAGCGGCCCTGGTACCTCTCTTCCATCACTCGAATATCCTGGTGGAAGCGCTCTCCTTGCTCCTCGCTGACATCACCGCAGTTGTCCGGAAAGTAGTCTAAATGCGAGCTGAGAAAATGCAGCTTTATGGACATACGTGCACCAAGAGCCTGGAAGCTCTGCAGGAGCTCCTCGACAACACGTTCTTACTCTGGACTTCGGTGGTTGCCCAGAAAATTCGTGACAATGGACTTGAATGCGAGCCAGGCATTGATCTCATTGTCCTCCAGACTTTCGTCGAATTGAGCAGCTTTCATTAGCTCCCTGATCTGAGGGCCGTCAAAAATACCTGCTTTCAGTTTGCCCTCACTGACGCGTGGAAATTTCTGATTCAGGAAAGCGAAAGCTCGGCTTTCTTTGTTGAGTGCTCTGACGAAATTCTTCATAAGTCCGAGCTTGATGTGCAGCGGCGGAAGTAGAATCATCTGCGGATTCACGAGAGCGTGTGACAGAACGTTGTGCGAACCTGGTTCCAGGCCACGTCTTGCTGGCCAGTCGCGTTGTACGTAGTGTTGCTTGTCTGCTCGGCTGTCCCACAGACAGAGAAAACAGGGGTATATGGTGTAGCCGCCTTGTAGACCCAGCACTAGGGCTATAACCTATAATATATATATATATATATATATATATATATAATATATATATATATATATATATATATATATATATATATATATATATCAGGGCCTAAATATATATATATATATATATATATATATATATATATATATATACAGTGTATATATATATATATATATATATATATATATTGTATTTTTTTTTGTAGACACGAACATACCTTTAGGTCTCCGCATATCATCCAATTGTGATGTTTGTACTTCAAAGCAGTTAGCAAAAGCTCCATGTTACTATAACTTTCAGTCATCTGCACCGAGTGACCCACCGGAACAGACGCGACCTTGTTACCATTGTAGAGTAGTACTGCTTTCAAGCTTCTGCTTGAGGAGTCGATGAAGAGCCGCCATTCTGTAGGGTCATACGCTAAACCCATAGCTGCAATGAGGCCGTTGACGTTGTTACAGTAAACCAGCGAAGCTTCTTCGTCCAACGTGAAATATTCTCGAAACTCTTCTTCGCGGCTGCGATACCGGAAGAATGTTGTTTCTGGAGCTAACAAACGATTTTCGCGAAGACGTGACCCTAGCAACTGAGCAGATTCTTTGGACAAGCACAAATCTCTTGTCAAATCGTTCAACTCAGCTTGGCTCAAGAGTTTGGGTTGACTTGTCTCGGCAGTAGGTTGGTATGTACCAGATATGTCACCGTCATCCATTTCTTCATCTGAGTCGGACGACGAATCAAAGTTGTCGGGCGGTGTTGGAATTGGAATTTCTGGTCCATGAGGCACTGGCTTTATGGCAGATGGCACGTCTGGATACTTTACGTGTTTCGATTTATGCCTAAAAGGAGACAGATAAAGATAAGATAAAGACATATCTCATATATTGTCAGGCATATTTTTGTAAGTATAAAATGAAATTCATACTAAATTTATACTAACTTACCTTGTAGGTTTGTCATACAGAAATAACAGTCAGTAGTATGATCTCTTCCTTCCCTCCACACCATTGGGACACCAAAAGGTAGACACTCTACCTTCTTGTGGCTCCAGCGCCGCAGACTTTCAACGCACGTTTTGCAGCATATGTGAGGGGCAAAGGCTTTGTCCTGGTCACCAAGTTTAACTCCAAAGTAGGCGTGATAGCTTTTCCTCACAAAATGTGTGATGTTTGACTGCCGGTCTGACATAGTGACTTTACCACAGATGTAGCAGAACCTGTTTGGGTCATTCTTGCACATTCTATTCATGCTGAAAAACAGTAATGACAATCGTAATTAGAAATAAGTTGTGTCTGTTTATTATATAGAGCTTGGCTAACACTTGGCTAAAATGTAAGTCTGTTTTAAAAAAATAAACTTGCTCATTTCATAACGATTATCTAATTTTTTTTAAATTGAGATAGCATAAAAACCTGACCTGATTGAGCAAAATGAGTTACATTTTTTAATTCAGCATGCAAAACTTATAAAAGAACAACTAAAAAAACCTTGACCTCAAAAATGGCGCAGACCAGTGATATGAATGCATTGAATATTTTAGAGTACTATATACTGTATTTTCAAATAATCTCTAAATATATTTCCAAATATTTCAATAGCTCTATGAATATTTTTGATGATGACCGTAACAGTAGCTTCCGGGGAAAGATCATTTTCAAAACTTAAGATCATAAAAAATTACTTAAGATCAAATATGACCAGGAAAGACTTACCAATTTAAGTATTATAAGTATTGAAAGTGAAATTTCCGCAAACTTAGATATTTCCGACATTACGTATTAACGAGTTTGCAATCACAAAAGCTAGAAAAGTTAATTTTACCCGAATTATTGTGATATGTTGTGCCTTCATTTTTTTTAGTTTAGAAATATATTTTTGTTTATTTAACGCAAAAGTGGATTATTTCAGATATTATAATTAGCTTTGTTAATTTTTTTTATGTGTAATGTATATGTATATACATTAACATATATAGATATTTATTTTTGAAACCTTGTTAATTTTTTAGAATAAACATTTATGTTCCTTAATCTTTGTTTTATTTCCTTTTTTTTTTTTCTTCAATAAAAATAAGCTGAATCTAAATAAGAATGTTTTCTTTTTATAAGGGGCGCAAGTTCTAACTCGCACCCCGGCGGCAAATACCCTAGGCGCGCCTCTGAGCAACAAAGTTGAATTGGATTAATATCAATATGCAGAATGTATAAATGGTATCTGAATAAACGAAGAATAGTAAAGTACTCTAACCTCAAGGAAAAACTTGACTGAAGCAAAATGAGGAATATAAACATTACTGCAATCAGAGTGAGTCCAATTAGCAACCAAATCTGCAAGAAAAAATACTGTAAGTATTGTGCATTTTATTGGTACAAATGTGACAAATGGTAAGTATTAGGAATATATTTAAATGCAGTAACTGCACTTAAACAAATAAAATAAAGTGGGAAACTAGGAGCTAGCAGGACTCGAACCCGCGTCGCGTGGTTTCAGTGTCAGGGCAACTACAGTTTTGTTGCTACAATAATTTTGATATAAAATAATTGTGAAATTGGATTATTCATTTTATTTAATTTGGCCCTTAAGCTTAAGGCTTTACTGGGCTCTTAATTGAAGATAAAACAGATAATAGTAATAATAAATAATAATAATAACATTATTATTATATAAAGCATCAATAAGAATCGGTAATTTATTTCGAATACATAAATGAACTATTGAACCTACCACGATATCCAGAAAACCAAGAAAGGTATGTTCAAACGACACTAATATTTATGTTGTTTCACCATGTTCCCTTCAATTCCCTTATAGAACATATGAGACTCTCTTAGGAAGAAGTGGCTAAGCGACAAAAGTAAAAAACGTTAGAAAACGCAGTTAAAAGTTGTACCAATTTGAAAATGGAATAACTTTTGAACTTCTGGAGATATTTCGTCAAAATATCTTCAAAAGTTGAAAAGTTATTCCGCTTTGAAATTTATACAATTTCTAACTGTGTTTTGTGGCGTTTTTTACTTTTTTGTCGCTTAGCCACTTCTTAGGAGGTCCTCATATAATTCTAATTGAAGAAAACTTTTAAAACAATAACGAATAAAACTTAAAAATGAATCTATATTACTATTTTACTGTTTCGTACACATTGTTTCGAAATTTAAGATTTAGTAAGAAGAGAACGAAATACCTTCCAGCTGAAGGGCTGAATAAATCCAAACAAATTCGATTCAAGTTCTGGGTATTTGAACACAACATTCATGGTGTTCATGTGAAGGTACTGTGTGATATCAAAATACCTCACTCTGAGCTCGGAAAATTTCAGTGGTGCGATAAACATTTCACATATCTGCAGTTATAAAAGAAGAGGTTTTTTTCAATTGGTATGTAGCTACTGTGAATGGTTTTTTTTTTAAGACAAATCGCACTGCTGGCACAAGAAATTTGACTGCGGATGGTACTCTAAAGTCAAACTAATTCAGTGTTTGTAATTGGAATGGAAGAATACAGCATATACAAAAGAATTTATTTCATAAACACTATGAACTTAAAGTGAGTATTTATCCTTACCCCTTTTTGAATCAGCCCGAGATGTCCCATATAAGTTTTATTAGCTGCAATGAATCCTCCGAAGGGATAATAACTTATATGGGTGATGTTGTAACTGTATAAGAAATTTGTAAGCAATAGAGAAACAAATCTTTAATAATAAATGATAAACAGTTTCTTACAGAGATATCTATATACTGTATATTACATTATATAAAGTTAGTTTTTAATATGAAATGATTTTAACATCTACCGTCTCCTCACTCAAAATAAGTCCTCATTTTTCTGAAATGATAGTCGTATGTATGCCCGACCTTTATCGAAACCGACACGAATGTGTTTGGGTTAAACGATTCGACAGAGTATCGATCAATAAACCTTTGTTTTCAGTTGCAGATCTATTTTCACTGAATGCTTCGCTACTAATTGACACCAGTATAATAAATTACTATAAAGAACGCGACCTAACCCAGATTAACTTATAAGTCATAAGACTTATAACCAGGTGAAGATCCCCACCCCCACCCACCCCGTTTGGCTGACTGACTTTCGACCACAGTTAATGCAGATCGCGTACCAATTTGAGGTCGTGGCATCATAAACAGCGCAAGAAATTTAGCACTGTCGCCTCGGAACTAACCTCCGAAGTCGCATTCGAGACCAGGGACAACCTTGCAGAAAGACCTATGGAGACACCCTACAAGATGCTGAAGGCCATATCTGAGCAGAAGTGACTGCGGCGTTTACCTTCGATGGAAAAACACTATGACCGACGACCATCAAAATTTCCGCGTTTACGAAGCAACACTTAGGGGATTCAGAGGTCGTCCTCGAATGTTCAACATCCAGTGAGTGTTCTCCATGGCTGGTGACGACACGTCACTCGAAGAGCTTGTAAATATGGGAGACCGTACTATGGGAATTGAGACGCCGCAGGTGTCTGCTGTCTTTCCTCACCCCTCCTCATCCCCATCTTTCGCGGATTGAGGAGGCTCTTGCAACTTTGACTCCCATGGTGAAGACCATGTTACCACAATCTCAGGATCACCGTCCACAGTGTTTTTCCCAAGAAGTGAAATGATAGAGGTGGTGTTCGAAGTTTCAAAGGGTTAGGGCCGAGGGTTGAGACCGTGAGGGCGAAGGTGGACTGTATGGCACTATAGTAAAAACTGAAAATGTTTCACAACCATTTTATTATATTTAACTCGTGTTTTAAAATCATCACACAAATTAAAGTTGCCTACTCAGGCCTTCCATGAAACGTTACATCTACATCCTTCTTAGCTGCTGCTTGTAAATTTTGCGCAACCGTTAATGAACTTTTCGATAGAGTGTGTTCATCTTTGGTGGCTTTCAGATTGACGTGTTCATTAGTTAATTCACATGATCAGGTAAGGCAGAAGGTGACTTCTTTAGAAAAAAAGCCAGAATTGTGATCAGTGACGAAAAAGAATGCTCACCTGTAGCTGTTGTGACTGGGAGCAGCAAGAGATGAATTCCTATTTCTTTCATTCTGGGAAATACAACACAAAGATCAGGTTGTCACTAGTGATGATGAAAAAGAAGTTGAAGTAAAATTCTTCAATCATTTCACGTACGATATTCCATTCGATGTTCAAGTTCTCTACTCTACTATTGTCAGTGTTTTATAAGAAGGCATCTGTAAAAGCTACGTAGAGGTTTAGTAGAATCCAGAAGAGGGTGATGGAAAAGTTTAGTGGGGTGTAGGAAAATCCCTGAACGACCACGTAGTTGAAGCAGCGGGACGGAAGTTCCCGTAAGGAAACAGCTGACCTGTCCGCATCTTCATTCCCCCTTACTGCTTCATGGAAAGTACCCAACATTGGGCAACCCACTGCCCTCGGGGATCAATTAAAAGTAACCACTCAATGTCGAAAATGACATAACAGATATATTCAAATACCCTAAGACCTGGGCTGTACACTTGAAGTCTTTAAACACAAAAAAAGTGAAACGAGTCAAAAAGTGTAAAACAATAATATAAAGCGCTAGAAAAATGACGGAAAGCTCCGCGGTAAAAGGAAAATCGGTAGTAGGTAAGCTGCCATTACGGATAAAATTCAGAAAGATGGATGCAAGTCTCGTGGACTTGATCCGTCGGTAAAATTTATAACCTAGTTTGCATGGAGGAAAGAATGCTCCAAGATGATGAAACGAAGATATCAGGTTTGTCACCCGTAAAATACCGGCAAAAGACACCGTTGGCAGTTTCCAAACAGTGGGTACCCCAAACAGTGGGTACAGTAACCGAAAGGCTGGGAAAGAAGATAGGGACGGTCGTAAATGGGGGACAGTTCCCCACCCTAAAGCAGTACATGCGAACGAGTTCGGAAGCTGCTGGACTCTGTACCAACACCGAACGGTCAGCGATTGCCAATGCAAATTCAGAGGGGACTCTCGGATGTTATTTAGAAGACTCGGGTTAGAAGAAAATGTAAACGCCACGGGAGCCAAGCGGATATCGGGGTAATGCACCACGTCGAAAATCCAAAGCCGAGCAGGTGTTGATGAGGAGTAGATATCATAACCATAGTCAACCTTCGATCTAACAAGTGTTCAATACGAGCGGAAAAGAGTGGTACAGTCGGCCAAAATCCGCAGCAGATCTAGCGAAACCTTAAGGGACTGGAGATAAGGAAGACGGTCATCCTTCTATCAAATATCAGCCCGAAAAATAGTGTCTCGTTAACGCATGGAATCCCTTGACCATAAAGAAAGAGTTCTGGGTCCGGATGAACTCCTCGGCTTCGTTAGAAGTGCATGACTATCATTTTTTAATTTGAAAAACGAAAGCCATACAAATCCGCTCACTAAGACACCTGGCCCAAAGCAATCTACAGGCGACGCTCAACGACTTGCATCCTGGTAGTGGCGAAGGACATCGACAATTCGTCAATATATAGCGTGCTCAAACCAGCATATTAAAAGCCTTTTCCCTTATGAAAGCTATGGAAATCATCCATACAGATAAAAAAAATTAATAGGGAAACCAAAATAATTCCTTGTGGAACTGCCTGTGTAATTTTGAATGAGGATCTAATAATGTTATTTTGTTTGGTGAATTGACTTCTGCTGCAGAGATATTTGAACCAATTTGATGTAATACCCCTTATGACAATGATATAATTTCGAAATAAGTATGTAATGAGAGACTGTATTGAAGGATTTGGAAAGGTCTACAGTCAGTGATGGGCAGTATCTAGATACATGTATCGCCGATACGTATCGATCGATACTTTTGTATCGGTATCGGTATCGCTTTAGCTACTTGACAAAAGTATCGATTTATCGGTATTGCTAAGGTCAATTTTCTTAAATGTATCGAAAAAAATCGATACTTCGATACATCGATACATTAATAAGAATTTTTAAATATTTAAATAGATGTTATAATATGACACTACTGAGTTATATTTATGAATATACATAAATAATAATATTATTAAATATTTATTTGCAACAGCACTTGATAGGTTGCAGTCCGACAAAGAATGTTTTTACGGTTGCCTGTTTCCGACATTGTCAGCTGTAGAGAAGAAGCTAGAGCGTTTGAATTCGGAGGCATTGCGTCATTGTCAGCCACTTCTCAATGCAG
This sequence comes from Bathynomus jamesi, assembly GCA_023014485.1. NCBI lineage: Eukaryota > Metazoa > Arthropoda > Malacostraca > Isopoda > Cirolanidae > Bathynomus > Bathynomus jamesi. Next base: position 393,592 of record JAJOZX010001161.1, read on the forward strand.
TCACAGTAGGGTTCACTAAGCGGTTTGAAAAGTTTCTGTGCCTTGATGCGTCGCATGAGTGTAAAGCAGCAATACTGGCATCGTCTTCAAATCCTCTGTTCAAGTTAAAGTGGATGACAATAAAAGGCAAATTTAATACTAACATTGTCAAAAAGAGGGTTCAAGAAATGTTGGTTAATGCTGTTAAGAGCATCAGCGAGCAGACCCCCCCAGCAACAACTAAGTGATGCTGCATCTGACGGAAGTGCAGATGATTTCTTCTGTTATGAGTCTGCTTCCACTAATGTCTCTGCAACCCAAGATTCCACTGAGATGGAAGTTTTACAGTATCTGGGTGACGGAAGTCATTCTCTCCAATCTCTGAGGCAGTACCCAGGAATTCTACGGGTCTTCCTGAAGTATAACACACCACTACCATCCTCTGCTCCTGTAGAACGGTTGTTTAGTTTGGCTGGTCACATTCACGCTCCAAAAAGGAATAGACTGTCTGACCAGATGTTTAGCCGGCTGGTATTTTAGAAGGGTAATAGTAATTACTTTTAATTGTTAGTGTAATATTTTCAGTCATTCATGTATCCTACAAAATTAAAACATACTTTCATTAAATAAAGCAATATTTTTTATTTACATCTATAAAACCCATTAAAATGTCGTTCATTTTACTTACAGTGCGTACAAATTACTAGTATAAACAATAATATCTAATACCTATATATTAAATGAATAATTATAAAAATGTACTGGCGATGCATGTATCGGTATCGGTATCGCTTAAGACATCTAGAAAGTATCGGCGTATCGGTATCGCCTAAGACTTTCTTCATGTATCGATGTATCGGTATCGCTTTAGCGATTTTCATGTATCGATGCCCATCACTGTCTACACTCTACAGTATCAGCAAGATAACCGAAGACTATAATCAAAGATTTTATATAATACGTCTGATACGGCTGAAATTGCATTGCTTGTTTTATGGTCCCTCTCTAAAATTAAGCTGATACTTAGATACAAGGTTATTTTCTTCATAGTATTTTGAGATGTGTATATATTTTACATAAGAATTTTGAGTATCTTTCTTGATATAGGTAAAATAGATACAAGTGGATAATTAGTGATTTGTCTCCCGATTTAAATATTTGACAAACTTTCGCCTTTTACAATAGGCCTGGGTAAATTGCTTGACTGAGGGATGAATCGAACAGTACTGATAAAGGGAGAAAGTTCAAACAGTACTTAAACACTGCAATAGGAATAGTACCTACGCGATATGATTTACTTTTACGGATGAAAATTGCCGTATTGAGTTAACTGTGAAAAATAGGAGTGAAGAGGATTGCCAAGATACTCCTCGTAGGTGTGTGTGGAAGGTGGCAGTGGTGTAGTGCTAAATAAAGAAGTGAGGGAACGCATTTTGAAAGTGTTACTCAGATGCGGGGGGGACAATGGCGAGCGCGGCGAGCCCATACAGCTGGGGGTCCGGGGGCACTGTAAGCCCCCCGGGAAATCTTTTGAAATCTGACCAATTTCAGGGATATTTTGAGGTCATACGCACTGGATATTAGGATATATTCCAAGGTTGAAGATGCAGTATTTCCAGTGTCATTAGATATACGACATCCAGTACGATCAATAAAAATAGCTAACAACTGGAATGATTAACTAAAAAAAGTTAACAACTGGTACGCCGTGGTGACTGTTTCACCAGATCTTTATAGGCTAGCATTGCCTCAGTCGAAGCTAAAAGAAATGAAGCAGTTAATGATTCTTTCTCATATTTCTTCTAGGAGTGGGAATTAAAATTTCATGACGTTAGAGATTTGTAAGTTCGGATTTATTTGAAATAGTGAGGGAACGCCGTTCCGTCTACCAAAAAAAGTAAGGGAACGCCGTTCCGTCTACCAAAAAAAGTAAGGGAACGCCGTTCCCACGCGTTCCCACAGCACTACACCACTGGAAGGTGGTATATGTTCGGCCGCTGCTTTACTTACGGTAGCACAGTAGTCATTCAGATGATTGGCTATATAATAATATATAATGTACAATATATATCTATGGAAATTGGTCTACTATAGGTATACTGAAAAGTTGTCCCGAAATCTGTACTCTGTACGTTGAACGCTCTTTTTTTTCTTATGACCCAAGTTTTTCAGATTTGGACATATACTCTTACCAAATATTATTGTAGTCAGCCACATCATTCCAGAAAGCCAGCATGATTCCTTTTAGGTTCTTTCCATCTCCTTCCATAAAAGGCGAAATCTGGTTGAAAAATATATAGAAACATGAGAGCTACATACTGGACCTGTACATTTTGAAACTTTATACTTTCGTTGCATCAAAATGTACAGCATTTATTTTTATTCTATATCGATATAGTTCTATGGTATAAACTCACTGATTTGAAAATGAATAACTTAAAATTATAAATTTACTTTGCTTAAGTTATTAAAATTCAGTAAATTATAGCTTTAAAATTCTGATTTGAGGTGCTGCTGTTGATTATGTGGACTTAAATACAGAAGTAGCTTTGGGATAAGGCCTCGGTGTCTCAAAGGAAGTCACTGTCAAAATTTTGGTAATACCAACATACGATACACACAATGGAAACGTTATACCATTGTTTCACGAATAAAGGAATAAAGGCAGTTAGCAATTAATTAACCAATCAAATCCAGTATCATATACCATCTGACTTCTTGTTATTAGAGGTTATAATTAGTCTAAATAATGACGTTTATTAAATCTACCAGTCTCCAGCCTTACAATGACTTTTTATATTAATTTTTACTTGTAAAGAGGCCTTTTGCAGAAAACTTCCAGATAGTTCTACAGCTCGAAATTAGGTTCACGAGACTGGTCGAACTGCTTCACTGTTAAATTTCATTACATTTGAGGTGGCAAGTAGTATCCCCGCAAAAAGGGAGAGTGCAGAGCAATGCATAATGTTGCAAGAGTGCCAACCCCCACCACCCTTTGATGCAAGGCACCCCCACCCCCTTGGTGCCAACCCCCACTCCCCTTTGTTGCACCCCACCCCCCCTTGGTGCCAATCCCCACCCCCCTTTTATTGCAAGACCTCTTTGGGGGATAAAGTGGGACGGCCTCACCCCCAAAAGGGGCATACCTAACCTAAGGGGAAACCTCTTTTGGGGAGAAGGTAGGACGGCCTCACCCCTCAAAGGGGCATACCTAACCTGAGAGAAAGAGGTGGAGGGAACCCAGAGGAAGAGTGTTCGCTTGGCTACTGCCAAGCTCACATGAGTCCTTCAGCCACCCCGCCGCTCTCTTATAGGCCCCTAATCAGCCAGTTGGCTGAGATGCCAGATTGCGTTATGTATTAAATTATTCCATATATTAATCAGCCAGTTGGCTGAGTTGCCAGTTTGCGCCATGTATTTAATTATTCCATATATTAATGTTGGCTTAGAAGGCTGAGATGCCAGATAGCAATACCTGTTTAATTATTCCATATATTAATCAGTCAGTTGACTTAGAAGGCTGAGTTGCCAGATTTTTTATTTATTAAATTAAAGCATATATTATCCAGCCAGTTGGCTTAGAAGGCTGAGTTGCCAGTTTGCGCCATGTATTTAATTATTCCATACATTAACCAGCCAGAGCCAGCAGGCGCAACAACCGGTTGGTTTAGAAGGCTGAGTTGCCAGATTCGTTATTTATTAAATCATTCCATATATTATTCAGCCAGTTGACTTAGAAGGCTGAGTATTGCGCCATGTATTTATTTAATCCTTATATTCCAGTTGGCTTAGAAGACCGATTTGACAAATAGCAATTTATTAACTATTCTCAAAGCCGAAACCAAACAAATTATATAATTGTGTACAAGGAATAAATAAAACACCAATACAACGTTCTGTTTATTTTAGCTAAATTAATGGATATACAATGGGACATATATATGGTCAAATAATAGAATGGAAAATATATAATCATACAAAACGGTGCATTATCAAATATTAATACAGGAAAAATACAGTTGTATTAAATATATTGAAAATATACAAAACACAGTATGATCAATATATTAGTAACGGAAAAATATATAGTTATATTAAATTATATTCGAAATATACAAAGGGTATAATCATATTAGTACAGGAAAAATATATATTGTCTTTACGTTTTACGGTGCAAAATGCTAAATTCGCATTTGATAGAGTCTATATCAACATCGCCATTACTTTGTACGATGTGGTAAAGCCGCCCAGCATCACTTCACCGTTTAACTGATACGGTGGCCTATATTCAATATAAATGGCTTTCATATCGTTCAATACTATTTTTGTCCCCACTTTACACTCGGCGGGAAAGTTTCTTTAAGCACGGCTAGAACACAATCAAAAGCACGCACAAAAATGTCATCGTTAACCACAACATTAAATACAAGTTTATAATCATGCCTTTCCAATCGGGGATTTTTTCTTACGCCCCGAACTTTTCAATCGTGAACTCTTCTTCACTCGGCATAGCGGCATTGGAAATATCTTCCAAATCGTAACGACACCTATCCACTATATAGAGGTACAACTCTTCAGGGTGAACAGTGTAGGCGAGCTCAGCTCTGTACCTCTCAAGCGTTTGTACCAAAGTTCAGGGTATTTCGAAGAATCTAAACCTTTTAAATATGCATCCAGATCTAGACCGTTCTCCCCCTGTTCATTCCTACATTCAACAAATCCGTCGAGCAGAGCGGTGTATGCGTATTCAAGAACCGTATCAAAATAAATCATGTCTGTAACACGCGCGTCTAATATAGGCTTCAGCTTACGGAATCCGACGATCTCAAACATTCTGTCGAGGATGAAACGGTTTCGTGTAGGAACAAGAACGTCATTATCAGCTGTGTTCTTCCACATCAGTCGTATATCAATGCATGGTTGTTCGTTATTTACACTCAATGTACAAACAATGGTATATGAGGAGGCGTCACTAATCATCTCTCTTATTGTACCTACGTCAGCTGGTATTTATAACGGTCTCAGCCCACCTCTCAACTACCAGAAGATTTTATGCATCTCCTCAAGACTTAAATAACGTTGCGTTTGCTTGCATGCCTGCAGATCGTTTCAAGCACACAGTTAATGGTGCCGGTTTCTCGCCTGAACACGAGCAATGACTTCGTCACGGAGACGTCGTACGAGGCGTTGAGAATGCTTCTCAAAGGGAGTTCCATCGTATTCGCACGTCCACTCGGTTCGAGATGACTATGGCACGTCCACTCGGCGCAAGCTCTGAGATGACTATGAGCCACAGGAGGCAGGCAGGCAGGATCGGTCGACGGGCGGGGTGAGTCACCCTGATGAAACGTGAATGGGTTTGTTCGAACTCGTATGCTCCGGGAGGAGTGAGTCACACCATAATCTAATGAAACGTGTACGGCGCTGACCCAACATGAATCGTTGTATCCCATTATATTGGGCAGGTGTCTTGAGAAATTTTCCGATACAAGAATTAATTTCGGTTTTAATGTTTTATCACTCCACTCTCCCCGAATACGCACCAGACATTTTTGCAAAGGGGGATTTTCACGAACTAAACACATTTTATAACGTTTTTAAATGTTTTATCACTCCTAAACATCTTCACAAACCGGTGCGCTATTAGAGAGAAACATATGTTCATATTTATCCTTTTTGTTTAACAGCGATACTCATCTCTAAAATCTGAAAAAACTCACACAACCCATTAGCCACAACCTCACTACAAACCTCATCATGAGATATATTAATGTAGTGGTAAAAATACTTAAGATTGTCCATGATGACAAGATTTACATTTTCAGCCGTAGGGTACGAGTAATCGGTATGGTGTAACATGATATAATACCGCTTATCACACCACTCATCCACAAGACTCACTACCATAACTGTTGTTTATCTTCTGAGCGTGTTGCCTTCTACCACGCGGTATATGTGAGCCTTTATAAAGCTTAGTTCTATAACATACTTCAGTACATCGTCTGTACTGCGAAATCCTACAACCCCCTCGCCAGAATATCCGTAGAGTATTTGAATAGCCTGACCCTTCGCACGATTCAATGCAGCCTTAAAAGAGGCAAAGGAGGCGGGAATAGGGAGTTTTTCAGTATCCACTACATCTACGCACTTAGCAGAATACCACTTCATAAATGTTGAACACGCGATATTAAAGGTAGCCATTACTATTTTCTTCTATGCGAGAGAATACACGTCTGAGCTCAAGGGTATACAGAGGTCAACTGAGTACGGAAGGATAGATGCCTGCTCAGGTTGCGGCATGATTCACGTCGCCGGTCTTACAGTGGGCGGAGCTTAACTTTTTACTGTACACACGCACACACGCAAAGTGAAACGCTAGTTGAAACATGATTTATTTAATAAACGAAATAATCAGGATGTATATATTTACAAATACGTGTAATAAATAAGTTAGCAATAGACATATCAAAGATTATGGTATCCAAAGGGCACGGTGCCATAGGTACCAGGCACCTGGTAGCGTTTCCTGTGTGTTACGGCAACCTTTGTGCCCCTAAGTTCCTTCACGCCCCCAGCTTCTGCACCCGAAAATTGTGGGTGCCTACAGTCAGTTGGGACGGACGGCTACCCTCATCATCATCTTCCAAGCACACTAACTCCTTCAGCGAATCAAAGTTAACGACCCGCCGATTCGCTTGGTTAAGCGTGATACCCTTAGCCTTCACGATATACTTCGTTTCATCCCCTATCCTCACCCGTACCCCATAGGTTTTTGGCCCTGTTGACACAAACGAGTCGGCGTATGCGTTGTCCCCATACTCATCCTTGATCTCGTCAGTTAGCTCACCGAGGAACTCCCCAATAGCAGGCATGTATTCACCCCTCCTCGCTGTGAATATCACGCTATCTGTATCGGCATACAAAACCCGCCGCCCAAGAGAATGCAATAGGCCCAAAGTTTGATGCGCGGTAGGCTGTTGTGAAGCTGGCTACAGGAATGTTTGTAACCCGTGAGGTATCTGTGGCCAATTCAGTATTGTTGTACTTTATTATGTAAGTATTACCTACATTCACAATCTCCATGACCTCTTTATCGGGTGCGTTGGCGTAATCCCAGACTTCACTATAACTTTGCGCCAAATGAACGTTCCCTTTACCAGTATTCTGCAAACTTTCCCCAAAGACTGTTTAGGCACAATTTTGCACTAAAGCGCTTGCCAGGATTCTTTACAATTTGGGCACGATCAAGTTGTATACCTTCGTGGTCACGGTAACGCTGAATATAAGACGTTTTTTCATCTTCGGTTTCAACCCCTCGCGGATATCCTGACGCCTCAACCTTATCCTTCAAAAATGCGTTTATATATGGTGTGAAAAGGTTGGGTAGCTTCTGAAACCTCCACACCTCATGTATCTTCATTATTCTATACCCATGGCGAACGGCTAGGGCCAGCTCAGGGCTTGTGTATACACCTCTGATCTTACGCTGGTGGGGTGTATGGCCACAATCACCATTGTTCTCTTCTGCACACTTCACGCACAAGGGAAACATGAGTTTGTGATCTATAACGACGGGTAAGATCGGCATCCATAAATCGTGAGGGGGGAGCACGTCTACGAAAGAAAGGCCGAAATAGTACCCGTTCAAATTTCTTGAAAATCGTTGATGGAGGGTAGGCTAGGTCCCACCAGTTTCTCAGGCGCACCTACGGGGTACGGATTGTTCTTCATCACGTAGGGGTATAAAGAACAGAAATCGTAGTGGAGCTTCACACCCTCCGTAGGTGGAAAGTATAGCTTGAAGGGATTTGTACGCCCACCGAACAAGCTATCACCGCATTTGAGAGGATCCACACCATTGAACGTTGATGTGTTTATTTCTTCACGTACTTCTCATCGGCTCCATCCGGCATCATACCATGCTCCCACAAGACTTTGTGAGTGAACTGGGACCCTATAAGTTGATCGCGGGTGCGCGTCCACGCAAGACAGTCGGCAGGAGATCTACGTGGATATCTCCTGCGATTCCGCACTCAGGACGGGGGCATCCATGCCACCAGCAACCGTTAAAGGAGTACACGTCTTCTCGCCAGTGACACGGTTTTCACTTAGACCATCAACCCAAAAACACGGCCATTAACCTTAATGGGTACTTCACCCGTTGCGGGCATGCTTTATGTATACCTGTCTGCTGTTGTAGGTGTATGAGCCAGTAAATAGCCTTGTGCCCATAACTGCGGGGGTTGTTTCTGTGGATAATGGCTAAGGTGTCTTTAGGCATGAAGTTGTTCTTCAACACCGTAAAACATAATGAGGCGATGGTGGTTGCGACTTGTAGCGGATCGCATTTGAAACGACATATGTACATCCTTCTAAAAGCCTGGAAACATACTCTAAGCACGCGCACATAATTCACGCAATAACGCTCACATTCATCAGCTACATTATAAGGATTACGTTCATTAAAACTGTTGTAGTATCGATCAAAATCTTCACGTTCATCTGTGCTCATACAATCATAGTTAAAGTAATGTTTGGGTGGAGGTAGACCTACGTAATTTAAAGTTTCGCTAGTGAGGAATGTGTAAGGAAAATATCCTTTTGAAACTTCAGTTGCTACGCCCATCACCTTGGGTAGCTTTGCTAATTTACAAGGTGTGAATAATAAAGTGTCTTTAAATTGTACATTACCTCTTATTTGCATCTGTATTAATGGGTTGGGGACTGTTCGCCGCTGCCCTTTCGCCGCCGGAGTTTCGCCACCGCCGGTTCGCCTCCAACGATTCGCCACCAGGGACAATTCGCCACCATCAATTTATTTAAATTGGCAATAAAATTTTTTTTTGTAAAAGCTATATATTGAAATGAAATAATTAAACACAGTTATTTATAAAAATGAGGTAAAATAAGGAAATTTCAATTAATTTAATAATTATGTCAAATGCAAACAGTATATTTATTAAAAATAAATGAATAGTTATTTAAAAAAATTAGATAAATAAAATTTCAGTTCATTTGATAATTATGTGCCAAGCCTCGGAAAAATTCTAAACAGTCTCTTTCACCATACTCCAACACGATTTTCTTAATTCTTGCATCCATGTCACGATAATTTTTTAGCTTCAGTGTCGGGTGATGGCCAGCAATAAGTTGTTCCATATACAAGTCACGACCTTTTTGTACCTTGACTAACGACTCAATAAACTTCCATATAGTGGGATGATGAGCTCCAAGTTCAAAGGCAAGTTTTCGGTGTGCAGCTTCCGCGTGATTATTTGTCATATCTTCGTCATTGATAGTTGTCTCGTATACACTCCACATGTCATGGGGGAACAAGGGGACTCTTCTGCTGGTGCCACTCCTATTGTAGAGTCCAATATAATTAAATTCAAACCAGTTCAGTATTGGTTGCAATTTTTGTGGCAATTCATTGGCAAGTGCTTCTACATGGGCATCAATGTCAGCAATTGGCACAAAAGCAAGAGCAATTACCATTTTTTGCTTTTAATGCAAAGTCAGAATCGGTATTGTATTGCTGGGTGGCCCCAATTGCAGCAAAACATTCTCTCGTAGCAATGATAGCTGCCTGCTCAAAATCACAATGAATACACTGTGGACTGACATTTGGCAATAATGACTTAATCATTTCAAACATGCGTGTATACGTGCAACGCTGTTTATTTGGTAGAAGTGCATAAAATATTGGATGAACCCCACCATGCTTTTTGATTAAAATGCAATATACTTGTGAAAATAAAATAGGGGATATATTGAATGTACCGTCTGCATACCATATCGAAGATACTAGATGCTGCAGCCAGGTCTCCCTGCCAAATATGATTATTCGATCTCTTCCTGGGCCGCTATCTGCTAAGAGGAAGTTTTCTTTTCTCCCGTTCTCAGGCTTATATATTTTGTATTGATCAGGGATAATTAAATGTTCAAGGTCAATTGGATTCGGAAGTGCAGCACTTATATCATTTCGTCTCCGTCGAATTAGTTTCTTCATGCTGCATGTTGTGGGCAAAGATGCCTGGACCGACTGAGGTACATTAGCAACACACTGGTTAATAAGAACGCTGGGTACTTCCATTGATTCTTCTGCTCGATGTTTCAAAGTAGTCTTTAGTTTAACTACTTCAATATTTGCAGCAGAAGCAGAATGCGTGTGGTTATTTATTTCATTAATTACTATGCCATTTTTCGTGTGAATTCGTCCATTACAACGACTCCTCTGTTCACATCGCCAAAATTTAACACTTTCATCGGTTTTGGAGGATTTGTCAAACACGTAAATATAACCATTGTGAAAAAACTTTTCTTTTCCTCTTTTGCTCAAAATAATTGTAGCCATTGTGAAGGGCGAGTCTCGAATGACGATTCTTAAGCTTTAACCCTCCATGTCATGTGTGAACAGAATTATCTTACATCTGGCAAAAGTAAATGTACCATCTGAGGCCGCACTAACGAAGGTTAGGTTACATGGCCTTACGCATGCAGCCTAGCATAGGCTACGTATGTAAGCTAACGAAGGGTTAACTAGGGCTGAAAAGATAGTACATGTAACAAATTGAGATGCGTTAAGATTTAATAAGATCAAATACAAATGTGGATTTTGACAAAGGCAGAAAAGATAATACATATAATACAATGGGATGTGATAAGATTAAATTAAAAAATGGAACTAAAATTTTTTTAGCTTAAAATTTATTTAAAGTTAATTAGTTGTAACTTGTTAAACAAGTACCCGGTGGAGAACCGTCCTCGGCGGCGAACCGGCGGTGGCGAACCTCCGGCGGCGAAAGGGCGGCGGCGAATGGTCCCATTCCGGTATTAATTTGTTGCCTCTTTTCAACGGATCACCTGTAAATATCTCAGAGAACTCGTGCTCAAGCAACGCCTTATAAAGGAACTGTGTGTCAAATTTTGCCCCGTTATGGGCGAGAATATACACAGTCATTTTTTTTAACTTGTCCGCTAACTTGACAATATAGGACACAAATAGTTTTACAGGGCTATCGTGACCATTCGTTTTAAAAACGTTTGTCTGTTTACCACATTTGTGGCACTCATCACACTCGATCTCCATACACTCATCACAGATAGTCTGGCACACAAGTAAATGTGGAATAACCTCTTTGGTTTCAGCATTCGTGCATGTTTCTATATCGTAGTACACAGTTATACAAGGGTTGTATAACATGCATGCTTTACACCATCCGCCCTATATTTCTCATGGCATGTAGAGCAGTGAATTTCGTCACATTTGTGCTCAAACTTCCCCCAATTATCCATTAATGTGAAACATACCACATTCACAGATTCTCACTTTCCTGCACGTACCTGCACGCACATTTTTCAATAATAGCTGTTTTGAGCTCCATAAATCAATTGGTACGTGCAGGAAAATGAGAATTGTGAATGTGGTATGTTTCACATGATGGATAATTGGGGAAAGTTTGAGCACAAATGTGACGAAATTCACTGCTCTACATGCCATGAGAAATATAAGGCGGATGGTGTAAAGCATGTATGTTATATGAAAGACGCCAAGCCTAAAAACAACCATTGTATAACTGTGTACTACGATATAGAAACATACACGAACGCTGAAACCAAAGAGGTTAGTCCACATTTACTTGTGATGAGTGCCACAAATTTGGTAAACGGACAAACGTTTTTAAAACGAATGCTCACGATAGCCCTGTAATAAAACTATTTGTGTCCTATATTGTCAAGTTAGCGGACAAGTTAAAAAAAATGACTGTATATTCTCGCCCATAACGGGCCAAATTTGACACACAGTTCCTTTATAAGGAGTTGCTTGAGCACAAGTTCTCTGAGATATTTACAGGTGATCCGTTGAAAAGAGGCAACAAATTAATACAGATGCAAATAAGAGGTAATGTACAATTTAAAGACACTTTATTATTCACACCTTGTAAATTAGCAAAGCTACCCAAGGTGATGGGCGTAGCAGCTGAAGTTTCAAAAGGATATTTTCCTTACACATTCCTCACTAGCGAAACTTTAAATTACGTAGGTCTACCTCCACCCAAACATTACTTTAACTATGATTGTATGAGCACAAATGAACGTGAAGATTTTAATCGATACTACAACAGTTTTAATGAATGTAATCCTTATAATGTAGCTGATGAATGTGAGCGTTACTGCGTGAATGATGTGCGCGTGCTTAGAGTATGTTTCCAGGTTTTTAGAAGGATGTACATATGTCGTTTCAAATGCGATCCGCTACAAGTCGCAACCACCATCGCCTCATTATGTTTTACGGTGTTGAAGAACAACTTCATGCCTAAAGACACCTTAGCCATTATCCACAGAAACAACCCCGCAGTTATGGGCACAAGGCTATTTACTGGCTCATACACCTACAACAGCAGACAGGTGTATACATAAAGCATGCCCGCAACGGGGGTGAAGTACCTATTAAGGTTAATGACCGTGTTTATGGGGTTGATGGTCTAAGTGAAAACCGTGTCACTGGCGAGAAGACGGTGTACTCCTTTAATGGTTGCTGGTGGCATGGATACCCCCGTCCTGAGTGCGCAGTCGCAGGAGATATCCACAGTAGATCTCCTGCCGACTGTCTTGCGTGGACGCGCACCCGCGATCAACTTATAGGGTCCCAGTTCACTCATAAAGTCTTGTGGGAGCATGGGTATGATGCCTGGATGGAGCTCGATGAGAAGTATCGTGAAGAAATAAACACCATCAAACGTTCAATAGTGCAGGATCCTCTCAAATGCGGTGATAGCTTGTTCGGTGGGCGTACAAATCCCTTCAAGCTATACTTTCCACCTACGGAGGGTGTGAAGCTCCACTACGATTTCTGTTCTTTATACCCCTACGTGATGAAGAACAATCCGTACCCTGTAGGTGCGCCTGAGAAACTGGTGGGACCTAGCCTACCCTCCATCAACGATTTTTCAAGAAATTTGAACGGGTACTATTTCGGACTTTCTTTCGTAGACGTGCTCTCCCCCTCACGATTTATGGATGCCGATCTTACCCGTCGTTATAGATCACAAACTCATGTTTCCCTCGTGCGTGTAGTGTGCAGAAGAGAACAATGGTGATTGTGGCCATACACCCCACCAGCGTAAGATCAGAGGTGTATACACAAGCCCTGAGCTGGCCCTAGCCGTTCGCAAAGGGTATAGAATAATGAAGATACATGAGGTGTGGAGGTTTCAGTAGCTACCCAACCTTTTCACACCATATATAAACGCATTTTTGAAGGATAAGGTTGAGGCGTCAGGATATCTGCGAGGGGTTGAAACCGAAGATGAAAAAACGTCTTATATTCAGCGTTACCGTGACCACGAGGGTATGCAACTTGATCGTGCCCAAATTGTGAAGAATCCTGGCAAGCGCTTTAGTGCAAAATTGTGCCTAAACAGTCTTTGGGGAAAATTTGCAAAGAATACGGTAAAGGGAACGTTCATTTGGCGCAAAGTTATAGTGAAGTCTGGGATTACGCCAACGCACCCGATAAAGAGGTCATGGAGATTGTGAATGTAGGTAATACTTACATAATAAAGTACAACAATACTCAATTGGCCATAGATACCTCACGGTTGCAAACACTCCTGTAGCCAGCTTCACAACAGCCTACACGCGCATCAAACTTCGGGCCTATTGCATTCTCTTGGGCGGCGGGTTTTGTATGCCGATACAGATAGCGTGATATTCACAGCGAGGAGGGGTGTATACATGCCTGCTATTGGGGAGTTCCTCGGTGAGCTAACTGACGAGATCAAAGATGAGTATGGGGACAACGCATACGCCGACTCGTTTGTGTCAACAGGGCCAAAAACCTATGGGGTACGGGTGAGGATAGGGGATGAAACGAAGTATATCGTGAAGACTAAGGGTATCACGCTTAACCAAGCGAATCGGCGGGTCGTTAACTTTGATTCGCTGAAGGAGTTATTGTGCTTGGAAGATGATGATGAGGTTAGCCGTCCGTCCCAACTGACTGTAGGCACCCACAATTTTCGGGTGCAGAAACTCGGGGGCGTGAAGGAACTTAGGGGCACAAAGGTCTGTCGTAACACCTACAAGAAACGCTACCAGGTGCTTGGTACCTATGGCGACGTGCCCTTTGGATACCATAATCTTTGATATGTCTATTGCTAATTTATTTATTACACGTATTTGTAAATATATACATCCTGATTTCGTTTATTAAATAAATCATGTTTCAACTAGCGTTTCACTTTGCATGTGTGCGTGTGTACGGTAAAAAGTTAAGCTCTGCCCACTGTAAGACCGGCGACGTGAATCATGCCGCAACCTGAGCAGGCATCTACCCTTCCGTACTCAGTTGACCTCTGTATACCCTTGAGCTCAGACGTGTATTCTCTCGCATAGAAGAAAATAGTAATGGCTACCTTTAATGTCGCGTGTTCAACATTTATGAAATGGTATTCTGCTAAGTGCGTAGATGTAGTGGATACTGAAAAACTCCCTATTCCCGCCTCCTTTGCCTCTTTTAAGGCTGCATTGAATCGTGCGAAGGGTCAGGCTATTCAAATACTCTACAGATATTCTGGCGAGGGGGTTGTTGGATTTCGCAGTACAGACGATGTACTGAAGTATGTTATAGAACTAAGCTTTATAAGGGTTCACATATACCGCGTGGTAGAAGGAGCAACACGCTCAGAAGATAAACAACAGTTATGGGTAGTGAGTCTTGTGGATGAGTGGTATGATAAGCGGTATTATATCATGTTACACCATACCTATTACTCGTACCCTACGGCTGAAAATGTAAATCTTGTCATCATGGACAATCTTAAGTATTTTTACCACTACATTAATATATCTCATGATGAGGTTTGTAGTGAGGTTGTGACTAATGGGTTGTGTGAGTTTTTATCAGATTTTAGAGATGAGTATCGGCTGTTAAACAAAAAGGATAAATATGAACATATGTTTCTCTCTAATAGCGCACCGGTTTGTGAAGATGTTTAGGAGTGATAAAACATTTAAAAACGTTATAAAATGTGTTTAGTTCGTGAAAATCCCCCTTTGCCAAAATGTCTGGTGCTATTCGGGGGAGTGGGAGTGATAAAACATTAAAACCGAAATTAATTCTTGTATCGGAAAGTTTCTCAAGACACCTGCTCAATATAATGGGATACAACGATTCATGTTGGGTCAGCGCCGTACACGTTTCATTAGATTATGGTGTGACTCACTCCTCCCGGAGCATACGATTTCGAAGAAACTCATTCACGTTTCATCAGGGTGACTCACCCCGCCCGTCGACCCGATCCTGCCTGCCTGCCTCCTGTGGCTCATAGTCATCTCAGAGCTTGCGCCGAGTGGACGTGCCATAGTCATCTCGAACCGAGTGGACGTGCGAATATGATGGAACTCCCTTTGAGAAGCATTCTCAACGCCTCGTACGACGTCTCCGTGACGAAGTCATTGCGAGTGTTCAGGCGAGAAACCGGCACCATTAACTGTGTGCTTGAAACGATCTGCAGTCATGCAAGCAAACGCAACGTTATTTATTTAAGTCTTGAGGAGATGCATAAAATCTTCGTCGTAGTTGAGAGGTGGGCTGAGACCCGTTATAACATACCAGCTGACGTAGGTACAATAAGAGAGATGATTAATGACGCCTCCTCATATACCATTGTTTATACACTGAGTGTGAATAACGAACAACCATGCATTGATATACGACTGATGTGGAAGAACACAGCTGATAATGACGTTCTTGTTCCAACACGAAACCGTTTCATCCTCGACAGAATGTTTGAGATCGTCGGATTCCGTAAGCTGAAGCCTATATTAGACGCGCGTGTTACAGACATGATTTATTTTGATACGGTTCTTGAATACGCATACACCGCTCTGCTCGACGGATTTGTTGACTGTAGGAATGAACAAGGGGGAGAACGGTCTAGATCTGGATGCATATTTAAAAGGTTTAGATTCTTCGAAATACCCTGAACTTTGGTACAAAGCGCTTGAGAGGTACAGAGCTGAGCTCGCCTACACTGTTTACCCTGAAGAGTTGTACCTCTATATAGTTGATAGGTGTCGTTACGATTTGGAAGATTATTTCCAATGCCGCTATGCCGAGTGAAGAAGAGTTCACGATTGAAAAGTTCGGGGCGGTAAGAAAAAATCCCCGATTGGAAAGACATGATTATAAATTTGTATTTAATGTTGTGGTTAACGATGACATTTTTGTGCGTGCTTTTGATTGTGTTCTAGCCGTGCTAAAAGAAAACTTTCCCGCCGAGTGTAAAGTGGGGACAAAAATAGTATTGAACGATATGAAAGCCATTTATATTGAATATAGGCCACCGTATCAGTTAAACGGTGAAGTGATGCCTGGGCGGCTTTACCACATCGTACAAAGTAATGGCGATGTTGATATAGACTCTATCAAATGCGAATTTAGCATTTTGCACCGTAGAACGTAAAGACAATATATATTTTTCCTGTACTAATATGATTATACCCTTTGTATATTTCGAATATAATTTAATATAACTATATATTTTTCCGTTACTAATATATTGATCATACTATGTTTTGTATTTTTTCAATATATTTAATACAACTATGTATTTTTCCTGTATTAATATTTGATAATGCACCGTTTTGTATGATTATATATTTTCCATTCTATTATTTGACCATATATAAGCACACCGGACAAAAAATTAGTCACCCCTCTCAGAATGTACCTAATAACGTGTGACGGCGCCTCTGGCCTTGATAACCGCACGAATCCGGCGAGGCAGAGACTCTACGAGGTTGTGCATGTACTGAACATCGATTTGCTGCCCCTCGTTCATCAGCCGGTCCCGAAGTTCCGCCAGAGTCCGTGGGTGTCTATTCCTGCGCTTCACTTTCTGTTCCCAGCCTGAACAACACCTTCGACGCATTCAGGATTAAAGGCTTCATTGGACCTGCGATGTACTCGTCGCCTCCCATCGTTGGAGAACAAACAAAAACGGGACTCATCGGACAAATTACACGTTTCCAATCTGCCGCAGTCCAGTTTTGTGCCTCTGAGCCCATTTATAACGTGCCAATTTGTGACTTGCTGTTAACAGCGGCCTCTTCCGTGGTAC
The DNA here is from genome assembly GCA_023014485.1 of Bathynomus jamesi. Taxonomy (NCBI): domain Eukaryota; kingdom Metazoa; phylum Arthropoda; class Malacostraca; order Isopoda; family Cirolanidae; genus Bathynomus; species Bathynomus jamesi. Next base: position 410,697 of record JAJOZX010001161.1, read on the forward strand.
CCTGCTCCAGATGTCCATCGCATGCAGTTCTCGTCGCAATGTCCGTTCGGAAATTGGTCGCTGGAGAACCTCATTGGTTTCTTGGAGCAATTGTTCTCTGGTTTGAAAACGATTTGCAGTTACTAGACGAGAAACATGGCGGCGGCCCCTATTGTCGAGAATTGTTTTCCGGCCACAGTTACGCCGTCGATTGTCAGTTGATTGCGAACTACACCACTCTTTGTAAACTCGCTGGACAGTACTCGTTGACACCAACAAATTGGGCTATTTCAGACATTTTGTGTCCGTGGGCTCTGCCAAACACGATGGCTCCTTTTTGCCACTGAGTAACGTCTACCTCACGACCCATTTTGCAGACTATATCCAAAACACACTTTGTTCTTCACCACCTCACGAAACAGATCTGATCCTGTGTGCTACGTCACCGCTACTTGTCACTTACCAATGCTACATCAGCGCCCTCTGTGTGACCTTGAACTTCCTACTATCGGTGCTATTAGGGGTGACTAATTTTTTGTCCGGTGTGCTTATGTCCCATTGTATATCCATTAATTTAGCTAAAATAAACAGAACGTTGTATTGGTGTTTTATTTATTCCTTGTACACAATTATATAATTTGTTTGGTTTCGGCTTTCAGAATAATTAATAAATTGCTATTTGTCAAATCGGTCTTCTAAGCCAACTGGAATATAAGGATCAAATAAATACATGGCGCAATACTCAGCCTTCTAAGTCAACTGGCTGAATAATATATGGAATGATTTAATAAATAACGAATCTGGCAACTCAGCCTTCTAAACCAACCGGTTGTTGCGCCTGCTGGCTCTGGCTGGTTAATGTATGGAATAATTAAATACATGGCGCAAACTGGCAACTCAGCCTTCTAAGCCAACTGGCTGGATAATATATGCTTTAATTTAATAAATAAAGAAATCTGGCAACTCAGCCTTCTAAGTCAACTGACTGATTAATATATGGAATAATTAAACAGATATTGCTATCTGGCAACTCAGCCTTCTAAGCCAGATGACGGAAGAATATAAGGATTAATTAAATAAATATTGCTATCTGGCAACTCAGCCTTCTAAGCCAACATTAATCTATGGAATAATTAAATACATGGCGCAAACTGGCAACTCAGCCAACTGGCTGATTAATATATGGAATAATTTAATACATAACGCAATCTGGTAACTCAGCCAACTGGCTGATTAGGGGCCTATAAGAGAGCGGCGGGGTGGCTGAAGGACTCATATGAACTTGGCAGTAGCCAAGCGAACACGCTTTGTCTGGGTTCCCTCCACCTCTCTCTCTCAGGTTAGGTATGCCCCTTTGAGGGGTGAGGCCGTCCTAACTTCTCCCCCAAAGAGGTCTTGCAACAAAGGGGGGATTGGCACCACGGGGGGTGGGGTTCAACAAAGGGGGTGGGGGTTGCACTCTTGCAACAGTATGCAGCATTTTGCAATTGCTCTGCACTCTCCCTTTTTGCGGGCATACTACTGTGGCCAGAGGCGGATTAAGACACCTCTGGGCCCCGAGGCAATGGAGAATATGGGGGGCCTTTTCTATAGCTTTTTATTAACAATACATGTACATTACATCGTACATTTACACGAAATATATGTACGGTGCTCAGGCTAATTGAGAAACAAACTTAAAAGAACCTTAACATAGTGTAGTTTGCCGTTTTCCAAAACCAAACAGTATTAAACAAACTTTACTTCAGGGCCTATAAAACGTAAAATAAAACGGGAAATTTGTCAGTTTGTGTACTCTATCATATTTAATCAAAGTTTGCGAAATCTCGAATTATATCATCGAAACTCAGTTGATTGGGGGCCTCTCAAGCATGGGAGCCTGAGGCTTCAGCCTCAATAGTCTCAGTGATAATCCGCCACTGGTGGTGGCAGAATCCAATAAATATTTAAATAGGAGATACTGCGTTATAATGCCATAAAATTCTATGTAGCATTCTATAATGGCTGAATAATATAAACCATACAATTGTATATGATATATTATTAATATACAATTCTATATGGCATTCTATACTAGTTGAATAAAATACACCATACAATTTTGTATACTATATTGCAGAGTAGATATTAACATATAAAATGGAGTACTACTATCGTATTTTAACAAATCTATAATGATTCTGTGTCAGCACTGAGGAAGCTCTCTAGGAAGCTTAATTTCTGGCAAAGAATAAACCATCGGCGGTACACTCTGATGGAGATAAGCGAGGCTTCCCTCGTCGTGACTACAGTATTGAGACTAGTTGGATAGAACGCCGTCGCAAAATTAATATACATGAAATTAGAAGTAAATTTTTTTAATTCAAAGTAAGGGAAGTATTTCGTAATAAAATAAGCAAAAAAAAAAAAAAAAACCCACCTAAAACCACTGACACCTTTTGTGTGTGTGTGGTGTGTGGCGTGTGTGTGTGTTCCAGCTTTATGTTTAATTTCAAATGTCGCCGTTCATACATTGCTTATATATACTGTATGTATAACCTATTTCCATTTCTCCATCGGGTGGACACAACGTTTGAACTTGGAAAAAGGAACCATCCCAACCTTAGCTTAGGAATCCAGGGCTACCTTTCATGGACAGTAGGGTGGTCCAAAGTTTGGGCTAAAATTTCAAAATAGTTAGAAATGCTCTCCACATGGCTGCTCTTATTCCTTTAGATGTGAAGTGATTTTGTGCAAAATATCTGTCGATTCAGTACATAATAAGAGGTTGCTATGATTTTCACATTTTCAATTAATTAATTAGTTAATCATTTTCTACTCGCTTCATTTTTAGAGGACTCGGCAGTCACGCCACATTGACTCCGTCCACCTTTCAGAAAATGATGCAATTGTTCGATTTCTTGTATAATGCTGTTTGTGAATCAGACAAATTATTTACTCATGCATCATTTCAAGTTTAAATTTGTTGGAGGACGGTTTTAAGTTCGTTCAAACTTCAAGAGCTTAGGAATAGTATCTCATGTAAGTATTAATTCATATATATATATATATATATATATATATATATATATAATTATATATATATATATATATATATATATATATATATTATATATATAATATATAATATATATATATATATTATATATAATATATATATATATTATTTATTAATTCATATATAGTATTAATTCATATGTATTATATTATTATTATATATATATATATATATATATATATATATATATATATATATATATAATTATGTTCTTTATATGCAAATTTATAACCGGTAAGGATGTTGCTATTAAATTAAATTATTAAAATTGTAAGGTATATATCTTATGTCTCTTGAAGTTTATTATTTACTTGTTCTTAAATATTTTAAAAATTTGGCTAACTTCCTACCCATGAACCACTAACCACTGTAACCAATTTTTTTACTTTATTTATTTTGACTGCAATTTTTTACTTTAACACTTATATAATTGTGCTTCGGTGCTAAACGGTTAATGCATTATTTTCTCTCATTTTTCAGGTTATGGCTAGAAGTACTCGCTCATCTGCAGAAACATGGTTTCTAGGAAAGCCCAGTCTACCCATATGTGGTGATGTGCTTAGTTTGGTTCAGTTTTACCACCATGAACAGTCCAAGACCTTGAAAGAGAGCTACAACTTGGCCTGCAAAGAGGCCCTGCAAGTATGGCAGAGAGCAAGGAGTCCTACACAGCGACTCGATTCCTGCGTTAGGAAGCTGTCAAAGCTGTACGAAGAGTTCCTTGCGTTGAAGAAAACCCGCAAGACGCAGCTACAAAGCTGCAGAGTGAAAGAGAGCATGTTCCAAGAGACTCTCTCAGAGCTTTTCGACGTTGCCTCGAAAGATGCCTTGAAGGTGATAGACAAAGAAGAAGACCGCCAATTCCTGATGATGCAACGAGAAGACGTCTTTTCCTGCAGTATGGCAGGCCCTGACAAGATTAATTTTGCCAAGGAATACCGCAAGAGATGTCGACAGGAGAAAGATGCTGACAAAGCTCTAAGGTACAAAGAAAGAGAGGCTACATTCCAGGCTGGAGCTGCTGCTCTTCCATCATCCAGCACGTCCACTTCACCTGTGAAGAATTCAACGCTGAAGATGATGATTATCGTCCGTCGACTTCGACCGGAAGAGCAGATGTACATTCTCAACCTCCGAAATGAAACAATATCTTCACATCACCAGATGTGGTTGCTGCTCTTGATCGTGTCAACCTTCCCGATCGAGGAGCAGTCTTCGTTGCTGGATCAGTCGCTCAAGCCCTGGGCTATGATATTTCTACAATGACCCTTTCACACAGCTCCATCCGTCGTTCAAGAAGGCAAGCAAGGCAGGCAGCAGCCAAAGAGGATCAAGCTTCGTTTTCTGTAAGGACCCCTTCTTCACTGGGATGGAAAACTACTTCCCGACATCGGCGGCGCAAAAGAAACAGCCGAACGGACTGCGGTAATCGTTACGGGAAATGGGATGGAAAAACTCCTAGCCGTGCCAAAAATACAACGAGCTACAGGAGAAGAACAGGCTAAGGCTTACATTTCGACGATTGATGACTGGAATCTTCGCGTTGAGATCTAAGGTCTCGTATTTGACACAACTGCGTCTAATACTGGTCATCACTTCAGAAGGATTCCTTCATGAAGGCTTCAAACAACCTATTCAGAGATCCAAAGATGTTCCAGCTTCGAGAGGAAATGATCCAGTACTTCACAAAGGCACTGGAGTCTAAACAATCGCGTGATGACTACGAGGAATTGCTACGACTCTGCCTCACCTTCCTCGGGTGCCGTGATGAGAAAGAAGTCAAGGTCAGCGCTCTAGGACCAACTCACCATGCACGCTGGATGGCCAAGCCATCTACGTCCTCAAAATTTATCTGTTCAAGCATCAACTACAGCTGACAGCACGTGAGACGGAGAATATCACCGAGCTCTCTCTGTTTATCGCCTTGGTCTACGCACGTTTGTGGAACGAGGCCCCCGTCGGAATCAATGCTCCTTTCAACGATATTCTGCTTCTTAAAATCTTGCAAAAGTACCCAAATCAGACAATTTCCAAAGCAGCATCCGCAGCTCTTCAACAGCACCTGTGGTATCTTGGAGAGCATCTCATCGGCCTTGCATTCTTCGATCCTAGACTCGATGCCGAGACCAAACGGAAGATGGTCGTAAACCTCTAACGTAACAAGAATACCACTGTTACTCGTCGATTGAAGCTTGAAGGAAACGTTGAAGATTTGAATTTTTATGAAATGGTCACCAAAAGGACCCTGGTAATCTTTCAATCTGTTAAAGAAAGGAAGGAAAGAAGGAAGGCAGCGGAGGATACCTATGGAAAGAATAGGTCCTGTTCCAACCAGAGTAGCCTAAACACAACCTAGGCTACGTTGGAGATGGAAGACCTAGGCCAAAGATGAACCAGCCTAACTATTTGTCCATAAACAGGACTTCCATACTCTTTTGTTAAACAATTACAGCTGAAATGTCAGCTTATTTAACCTAAATTTAATAACCGAAGGGAAATTTATGAACTTCTTACCTTGAAACTTTAATATAAGTTTTATTTCTTGACACCAATAATGAACATTTTTATTCCGGCTTCTTTCGTCTTGCGCCCCCTCGTCTTGCCTATTATTCTGCTTATTCCGCTTATCCCGATCTTTTTCTTCTTCTTCCCAAAACCGTGTTGCTATTTCTAGCTATGGGATCTCTTTTTCTTTTCATCCCATATTTGTTTCTTCGTTGGTGTCTTTTTAATTTTTCTCAGCAAGAGTTCATGTTCTCCTTCTGATTTATTTTTTATTGTTATTATTATTTTTTTATGTCAATATGGCTTATCCAAGATTAGGTGGGTCTTCCATTTCGGTACTCCCAAATTTTCCACACATTGGGGCCAGCCAGAAAGGAAAAATTGCATGTGAAACCCAATTTTTTCTTTAATATTTGTTAACCCATCTTAGATTACCTATAATTTATCTTTTATTTGTTATTCCATTTTTGTTTTTCCTCACTTTTTAATATAAAAAGTGTAGCATTTTATAAAGTCCTCACTCTTTCCAAAATGAAAGGGTGTTGCATTTTAATTTATTTTCTATAGGAAATATTACAATACTCCAGCCCTTATCTTTTGTTGTAACATCTGCCTAGCTCGTAGAGCAGTTGAACGTTGTGGTCTATTATTTGTGGTATAGGTTATTGTAGTAGTAGTAGGACTAGTTACATCATTTATTGAACAGGTTAGGTTTGGTATAGTTTGGGTCAAATTTTGATCATCATCAGAATCTATTATAGATTCATCTTCATGATCATTTTTGTTAACAGTAGTTGGTCCTACTTCTAGGGGGTATAAGAGTGATACATCTCTTATAGTTTCACCTGAAGCAGTTTTAAGTTTTACAACCCTGGTTAATCCATCTTCCCCAGTTTTTAGTTCTAAAACTCTACCTAATGGCCAACACTGTCTTGGTGTATTTTGTCTAATTAGAACTACATCTCCTACCCTGATTTCATTAACCCAGTCTTTGTTTTGTATATATTTATGTCTTTCTCTCAACCCAACAAGGTATTCATCACTCCATTGCTTTTTAAATTTTGTTTTTATATTTGTTATTTGTGATAATCTATTTTGCAAATCATGATTATTATCACTCCAAGGTGGATCATCCAAGGAGATATTGTAATCAGGTAGAAGGTTAATGACTTCTCCCTTAATCAAATGATTTGGGGTGAGAGGCTCTACATCATTAATATTATCCCCTACATAAGTAAGAGGTCTGTTATTGACAACATTCTCAATTTCACTAATGAGAGTGAGAAGTTCAAAGAATTCAATTTGTTTTTTACCTATTGATTTCTTTAGGCAATTCTTTATTGTTTGGATATTCCTTTCCCAGATTGCTCCATACCATGGTGATGCAACAGGGATGTATTTCCATTTTATTTTGTTATTTTGTAGATATGTTATGGTATGTGAATTTTGTAATATGTCATTTATTTGGTTTTCACCAGCCTTGAAATAGGTTGCATTATCTGTCCAAACAATTTTGGGTACAGAATGCTTAGCACAAAATCTTCTAAAGCTATAGACAAATGATTCTGCGGAGAGATCACTCACTATGTCTAAGCTGACTGCTCTAGAAGATGAACATGTGTAAAGTATGATGTACATTTTTTGTTCTGTTGTTCCCAGACCAACAGTCAAACTTCCTGTATAGTCTATGCCAACTGTTTCAAAAGGCCTATTAAAGGTGACTCTCTCTGTTGGCAAATCAGGAGGATTGGTCTTCCTGAAAGATCTGGAATGAATCCTTTTGCAGGTGACACAGTTATTCAAAACTGTCTTTACAGTCATTCTGCCTTTGGGTATCCAATACAACTTTCTAATGGCATTTAATGTTTGTGGAACCCATGTGATAAAGTTCATTGTGTTTCTCTCTAATAATTAGGGTTGTAATGTGATGGAACCTAGGAAGAAGAAGGGGTTGTTTACTGTTATATGTGATTTGTGATTTGTTTAATCTACCCTTACATCTTAATAAGCCATCTTTGTCAATGTAAAGATTCAAGTTTATTACCACAGAGGGTACTTTGTTCATTTGTTTACCAATTGTTAAAAATCTATTTCATTTTTGTATTCTGTTTGTTGTATGTGGTTAATCCAATATTTGGTAGCTAGACTTGTATACATTTCATTATCATTATTTCTTTGTTTATTTATTTTCTTTAAACAGTTGTGAATGAATCTGAGACAGTAAGATGTTACCCTTACAAGTTTGCCAAAGTCAGAATAATTGTTATAATCTAATAGTGGCTCAACTTTATTTGTGGTTATCATGTTAAGTTTTACATTAATTTGTTCTGCTGGCCACATTGTTTCATCCTGAATGAATTCAGGTCCATGAAACCAATTTTTGTTGGATTTTAGTAATTTACAGGATAATCCTCTTGTAAGAAAGTCTGCAGGATTTTGTTTTGTTGGAATGTATCTGAAGGTTATGTCCAAATTTTGTCTAGCTTCTTTAATGTCTCTTAATCTGTTACGGACAAAGATGTTTTTTGAGTTTAACTCATCAGAGTTGATCCATGCCAAGCAGATTTGACTGTCAAGCCAAATATATGTATTGTGATGTTTACATCATAATAGACTTCATGGAGAAATACTGTTATTTTTACAGCTAGATAACCGCAAGTAGTTCAAGCTGAGGAATAGTTTTCTTTTGTTTTAAGGGTGTTACTTTCCCCTTGGCATAGATCAAATGGCTGCCATCCTCACCTACAAGGTAAGCGCAACAGCCATACACCTTTTCACTGGCATCGCCAAATACATGCAAGGTTTGAGGTGTATCTCTGTGTCCACAAACTCTGGGAATATTTATGTTTTGTATTTATTGAGATCTTTAGCTAACCTTTTCCAGCTATCTTGTTGTTTATTGGTTATAGGATCATCCCAGTCTACTTTCTGTTTCCAAAATTCTTGTAAAAGAACCCTGGATCTGATAGTAGAAGGAAGGAGTAAACCCATAGGATCAAATATTTTTGAACTTTCGGATAAGATCTTTCTTTTTGTGTTAGCTGTTGTATCTAAGGTGTAGCCTTTTGTGCAGAGTGAGTCATGAACTTTAGAATCTGAGTTCAAATCCCAGATCATGCCTAATGTTTTCACCCTGTTTGTTGGTTCTGTTAATCCTTTGTCTTCTGATTTTATTTTTTGATTTAGTCTCTCATTATTTGTGATCCACTCTCTTAATTCAAAATTACCTTCTTTCATTATTTTATCTGCTTTTATGTAAACTTCATTTAATTCTGACTCTGTTTTGGTTGATCCTACAAGGTTATCTACATAGAAGTGATCTTTCAAGAACTGAACAGTTAAATCATTTTCATCATACAAATTTAAGTGATGTTTGATGGTTAAAGCCAGTAAACTAGGACTTGCATTTGCTCCAAACAAAACCACATTAAATTTAAATGTTTTAAACCCTTTATTTAAGTCATATGGATCATTAAACCACAAGAATCTTAGTTGATCTTTGTCATAGTTATTTTTCAGATGAATTCTCAAAAAAGCTTTGCTTATATCACTTTGAACTGCATAGTCATCTAATCTAAATCTTAGAAGGATTTTTACAAGGTCTGAAATAAGATTAGGCCCCTCTATGAGACAGTCATTCAAGCTATGCTTATTGCCATCTTTAAGACTACAGTTATACACAACTCTAAGTTTTGTTGTGGGTGCATCCTTTCTATAGACTCCTGTGTGAGTAAGATAATGGCAGTTGTCTTTTTTAAAGGGGTGATCTTTAACTTCTTCAATGAAGCCTTTTTCTAACTGGTCCTTGAAAACATCATCATACATTTTAATTCTTGTCATTTTTTAATCTTTTCATCAAATTATAGAGATGACCTTTAGCTACCTTTAGATTATCATTTAATTTTGGACTATTGATCTTCCAAGGTAGTTCAATTGAATAATGGCCATTTTCATACATGATGGTATTTTCAAAATTTTCACCATTAATTGATTTTCATCTGTATGATCACCATCTTGCACCCCACTGACTCTAATAGCCAGAGCTGTTGTACACCTTTATCTAATTCTTCAGTTGTTAATGATTTATTTAATATTTCAGTATTTATGTCATTATTTGAGTTGTGTAAGACCTTGTCATAATAGGGCAAGTTTGTTAGTCATATATTTTTATTTTTCATTGTTATTTATATTTATCTATGTGTCCCAGTGGAGCTATACCCCAGTGAGTATCTAGAGCAATCCCATCTCCTATTCTGACTATGCCCTTCTGAATTAAGTGAATATAATCAGCTCCAATTAACATTTGAACATTATCTATTATATCATCATTTAAATTTCTATCTGCAATTTTATATTGCTTTTTAAGTTGTTGTATTACTTTTAAATTTGGTATTTTAAATTTTTGTTGACCAACTTGTTCAATGACTACTGCTTCTATGTTTGTTGTTTTATTCTCTGTGGGTATATCCAGATCTAAATTGACTGTATATATTTTTCTTTCTGTTCATTTTCTTTGACAAATGATGTTATACACAATTCTTGTTCATTTTTATGAGTTTGTAGGCCTAATTGATTAACTAATGATTGATCTACAAATGTTTGTTGGGAACAAGAATCTATTAGACATCTTATAGGAGTTGTCCCACCTTTTTATTTTTTAAATCCAAGGTTATTGTAGGTAGGAGTACACTAGAATTTTTATTGACATTATTTATTGATATATGTCCATTAAATGTTTTTTCATTTTTCTTTAGGTTTTGTTTATTTGAATTTTTAAATGAATCACAAAGACAAGAGACATGATTTAAACTTCCACAATTAACACATTTGAATCTTATTTTTGTTTTGCAGTCTTTGTTAGTATGTCCTGCAGCTGTGCATTTAGTACAAAGGTTTAACTGAGAACACCTTTATCCGGGATTCTAAGTCTACATATTTAGTACATCGTGTGCTATGTGATCATCAGCCGAACAAAATTTACACTTACGTACAAATTCTGTCGTAACATTAAAATTTTTAGTGTAGGAGTTAGACCTATCACTTTTTGTTCTGATTTGTCTTTTGTTGTGTTGTTGTGGTTGTGTTTGGTTTGTTTGAATTTCTTTGTTTGGTTTATTTGTGAATCAATCTTTGTTTGTGAATCAATCTTTGAAGATTTGTACATTGACAAAACATTTGGAAATTCATTCCTTATTTCATCAAGGGTAGGGTATGTATTTCCCGTTATTCTTTGGAAAATATCCCTAATTTGGGTAGGTAAACAATCAAATATTATGGCTTGGATAAACCATGCTGATTTCTCTAGATCTATATCATTATTTTGTAGATGACCTAACATGCATTCAATTTCACAATAGAAATTGTACAGATCCTGATGGTTATCCTTGGCTGGTTTTATATTTTTTAATTTTATTGCTAAATCATTTACTATTTTTTATTTAGGAAATTTCTTTCTAGTAATTTGAGAGCTATTTTATATGAACTGCCAATTGCCGGTAAGGCATCAACCAGTTTTAGGGCTGGGCCCTTTAAATAATTAAGAGATAACTGAATTTGTCAACATCAGATATATAATCTTTGTTGCCAATTAAACTATCAAATTTTTCTAGAAAAGACTGAAATTTTGTTCGATCACCCTCAAATATTGGTACTTGTAATGTTGGTAACTTGGCTTTTAGTTGTTTATTGTCATCATTAGAAATGGATACATTTCTGAAGGCCTCAATCAAACTTTGATTTGTAGCTTCTAAATTATTTGGTAGATTATTATCTAAAGCAGCATATAATTCATTTATGTGAGAATCTATTTCAAAAATATTCTGTTCTTGTTCACACAAAAGTGCTGTGTATGTCCCTTCACCAACATTTAACCCATCAGTTTCTGTAACAATTTCCTCATCTATAATTATTATTTCCTGTTTAATTCTATTTAAACCACCCAAAATAGTATCATAATCCGTTTTTATTTGGATTTTCTTTGCTATTAAAGCTAGTTAAAAGCCTGGTAATGACTCCCTTCCTTGCTGATCTCTTCCTTTTTAATGATTTAATCTTTGCCTCAATTGCTTCACATTCAGCCATATTATGGAAAACTGATGAGTGGGTAGTTGGGAGGTAACGAAAATGGTTCACTGAGTAGGTAGGTAGTTAATCTAACAATTATTAAATTCCTTTTATGTAAATAACTGGGTGGATGAAACCAATTGGTTGCTCACCAGAGTTATTCTCCACACTAGTATTTACATACTGTGTGACAAGAGCGTGCTCGGTAATAGATATACATTACCGATCAACCAACCGAAATAAACCAAGACCACGCTGGTGGAAAAAGACCCGCAAAAAGGAGAACAAAGGAGAACGAAAACGAAGAACGGGGCGAGAGGACGGAACTGGAGAAGGGACGAGAACAGACACCGAAGAAAGATCCCCACCAGCAAGTACGCTCTCGACAATTACACAACCGGAGAAAAGAGACTCTAATAACTAGCAGTAAGTGACTAATTGTGTTTTTAACCCAGCAAATTAATCACATTAAATTAAGCTGGGTCAGACAAATTAGGCCTACATTGTGGCCTAAGACCTAGCATCAACTCATAGCTTAACAAAGGTGAAGGTAGATTGCCCTAACCTAATTTGGTGAGGAATCCTACTGTGGACCTCAATTTATCTGCCCGCTCTGGACCATTTCCGGAATCTCTAGGCTGACCCCTACAGGGCTAGACTTAATCTACTCTATAGTTAGACTGGAGAAATAAGGGGTGGGTTAATTGTGGACCAATTCATACAGAGCATTTTCGCATTGGTGGTCTGTGTGGGGAATTTACAAACCTTAACCTTACTTAACAAAAATTGCAGAATTAGGCTAAATGGTCTAGCCTAGCCTAAGCCTAAGCCTAACCTAATCAAGCCTAATTAGGTCTACAACCTAGGGCCTAACTAGGAAACATTTACATTTAAGGAGTCTCATTCTCTTATAAGCTTAGACCTGAGTGACACATAAGTACTTGGGGGGATTAAACCAAATTTAAACTTGACTGTTTGTCTGTGCTCTCTCTTCTGGTAATTTCTTCTTGTCCTCTATTTCATTACGATCCCCAGTTAAACAATTTTGACTTAGACATGGACAGTGCGGAATTGAAAAGTTAAAAAAGAAAAGGGGGGCAAAGTTGGGAGCTGTTACAAAGGCTGTGAACACTTTTAACAATATTACACAACCAGGTAAGGAAGATTTAGAGTGTGTAATTCTTAAATTGGAAACTAAAAAGAAGGAAATAATAGCCATTAATGAGAGTATTTCAGAGTTAGTTGAATCCGAAATGGCTGAAGAAACAATTGATAGACCTTTACGCTGATAATGATGATCAGGTAATCTCAATTGAACAGCAAATAAGGAGATACGGTCTCGTTTGACTGACTTAACACCAAATAAACCTAATTCTGATTTTAATCAAAGTAGAGCTAACCTTCAACAAAATTTAAGTGGCATGCTAAATCCTGAGTCACAAGAATTGAGGGCTCAGTTACCCATTTTGCTAGTACCAACATTTGAAGGGGACACGGTACAATTCCCATCTTTCATTGACAAATTTGAGAGTTTAATAGGTAATAAACCTATATTTCAACTGTTGAAAAGTTTAGCTACTTAACTAGTTTCCTTAAAGGCCCAGCCTATAACCTGATAGCCTATTTACCAGCCGTAGGGAATTCATATGAAGTAGCTATTGATCTCTTAAAAGTAATTACATTAATAAAGATGAGATTGTATATGAATTATCTCAACAAATTTTTGATTTTGCACCCATAAAAGATAACCATAGTGATATGGAAATTTTTTATACAAAATTAGAAGCTATTATAGGACACTGGTTAGCAATGAGATAGATATTAAAGCTTCATCTTGGATTATACAAGGCATAGTTCTTAGGTGCCTTCCTTTGAGGGTTAAAGATATTTTAATTCTAAAGACGGGAGAAAATTATCCTAATCTTGAAGATATAAGAAAACACTTCCCCAATATCCTAACTAATTACAAATTGAGAGATTTTCCAACACAAAATAAGACCCAGACTATGGATAAACCAAAGACTGTTCCCAGAGACCAATTAGCTACAGCCAAACAGACAAAACTTGATACTGTAGAATCAAATGTGACCAACTGTAATACACGAACACCTACATTACAGAACTTTAATGTAACTGCTGCCTCAACTTACACACTACATTGCAAATTTTGTGCAAGTAATGAACACAGTAGTACGGGTGTGACAAATATTCAGACTTTAACCAAAGAGCTAAAAGATGTGAACAGTTGAACCTATGTAAAAAGTGTACTGGCCAGGGACATTATAAGAAAGACTGTAAATCTAGGTTAAGATTCAAGTGTAAGTTTGTGTAAAAGTTTACGACATGTCTCATCAATGTGTGATTCACCAAAGTGTCCAAACAATAGTACTCAAACTCAAAAGATACCTCCCCCAAACAAAGGTAATCAAGAAAATGCCACTTTCATGGGACATTCTGTTTGTTCAAACAACGTAACAAGAAACACTGAGATTCTTTTACCAACTTTACTTGGACTTAGTGAATAGTGAGGGTAGCACCACTCCAGTGAGATGTCTTATAGACTGTTGTTCTCAACAAACATTTGTTTCGCAAAATGTAGTTAATAAATTGGGTTTGACACCAAACCCGAATGAACAAAACTCAATATTGCATCCTTTGTTAAGGATAACTCGGACAAAAATAGCTATAAGACAATTGACCTGGAACTACAGTTAGAAAATAAATTAGAGAAAATTGAAGCAGTTATTATTTCTAAAGTAGGACAAAACAAACTGGTTATACCCAAACTAGAACAAACCATAAATCATTTGGGAAAACACTACAAATAGCTGATAGACAAAAAAAAAATCCAAAAACTAAACACAGTAGCTAACATTGAAATGTTAATGGGGCAGATTATATTAATCTTATTCATAAGGGCATAGTGAAGATAGGTAATGGTATAGCTATTCAGACTCCATCAGGGATAGCCCCTTTGGGTGACCTATCCAAATACAACCTAGACCTAAACCAAAATAGTTCATGACCAACAAATACTATGTGCCTCAACTCAGTCCTACATAACACCTGTAAGAATAGCAACACTTTGAATAATATTATCTCAACTGAGAACATTAATTCATCATTATCAAATGAAACTTTGGATGAGGCAATTCAAACTTTATGGTTGCTAGAATCTGTGGGTATACATGACACAAATCAAACTTCAGAAGATCAGTTAATGGTAGAAAGATTTGAAGACACCATTCAGTGCAAAGACAATAGTTATTTTATTGAGTTACCTTGGAAAATAAATTGTCCAACTTTAAGAGACAATCTCAAAGTAGCTAAAGGACATTTATATAAAGTAATGAAAAAACTCAAACAAGATAATAATATTAAAATATAATGATGTCTTCAAAGAACAGCTACAGAAAGGCTTCATTGAAGAAGTAACAAATAACCCTTTTAAAAAAGATGGTTGTCATTATTTAACCCACAGGGGGGTTTATCGACAAGATGCCCAACAACAAAACTCAGAGTAGTATATAACTGTAGCCTCAAAGACAGTGATAAACACAGTTTGAATGATTGCCTGATTGAGGGTCCTAATCTCATTTCTGACCTTGTGAAGATCTTACTGAGGTTCAGGTTAGATAAATATGCCGTACAAAGTGACATTTCAAAGGCATTTTTGAGAATAAATCTTAAAAATGAATATGATAAGAACCAACTTAGGTTCTTATGGTTCAAGGATCCATTTGATTTGAATAAAGGGTTCATAACCTATAGATTTAATGTTGTGTTGTTTGGAGCCAATTGCTCACCTAGCCTATTAGCATTGACAATTGGACATCATTTGAACCAGTTTAATAACTCTTTAACATTGAACTTCCTAAGGAACATTTTTACGTAGACAATCTAATAGGCTCAACAACAACAAAATCTGAATTATCTGAAGTCTATGAACACTCTCAAAACATTATGCAACAAGGTAACTTTGAACTTAGAGAGTGGATTTCAAATGATGAGGATTTAAACAAAAAGATTTTAAAGGATAATAATGGTCTTACTGAGCCATCAGACAGAGTTAAAACTTTAGGTATGAACTGGTATTTGGATGCAACTTCTAACAGTCATGATTCAATCTGTACTAAAGGTTTTAAACTTGATGAGGAAGCAAATACTAAAAGACAAATATTATCAGAGGCTTCCAAAATTTTTGATCCCATGGGTCTATTCTGCCTTCAACAATAAAATCAAAGATCTCCTCCAAGAAATTGGAGGACAAATGTTGGGTGGGATGATCCAATAACAAATGAAAATCAAAAATCTTGGAAGAAGTTAGCTGCTGATTTAACAAAAGTGCAGAACATTAAAATTCAAAGTGTGTGGGTTTAGGGATAAGCCCAGAGACTTCATGTGTTTGCTGATGCAAGCACACAAGCTTATGGGTGCTGTGCGTATCTTGTAAGCCCTACAGAAAGTCATCTAATTTATGCAAAAGGGAAAGTTGCACCTCTCAAACCTACCCGAACCATACCTCAATTGGAACTATTGGCTGCTGCATTAGCCATTAAAACCATTTCATTGCTTAAGGATGCTTACCATGATGTGAACATAACTGATATCACATCTGGCTTGACAGTCAGATTTGTCTTGCCTGGATACGGAATGATAGCATTAATAGTAAGAATATCTTTGTAAGAAATAGGCTAAAAGAAATAGCTGAAGCTAATGAAAGCCTACAAGTAAACTTCACTATGTTCCAACTAAACAAAATCCAGCAGACTTTCTGACCAGAGGTTTATCTACAAGTTGTTGAAGTCAACAAAACTTGGTTATGGGACCTAAGTGGCTCTGTAATACAGACCAATGGCCTGTGGAACAAGTTAACTTGACATTAAATTTAATCTTTTCAAATGAAAAGGTTGAACCAATCACTAATTATGAAATTTATTCTGATTTCAAAACTTGTCAGGGTACAGCTACTGTTTGAGGTTTGCTCACAACTGTTTAACTACAATTAACAAACAGCTAAATAAAAACAATCATAATTATACAGAAGTTGCAACCAAATACTGGATAGGCCATGCACAACAAAAAGAGTACAATAAAGAGTTAGAATTCTTAACTAATGGGAAACAAACAAAAGAACCTGTACCATCAGTAGTTGTGGATCTAAACTTGTTCAGAGATGAGGAAGGCCTTCTAAGGTGTAAAGGGAGATTAGACAAATCAAAACTGTCATACAAAAGCAAACATCCAATCCTTTTACCTAGATTTAGCTATTTGACAACATTAATCATCAGAAAAACACACAATGATGTATATCATATGGGGGTACCACAGACACTAACTACATTAAGAAAAACTTATTGGATACCCAAGGGAAGGATCACTGTTAAAACAGTCCTGAGTGAGTGTGTCACATGTAGGCGTATTCATGCTAGGCCCTATAGGAAACCAAATCCTCCTGCTTTGCCAGAGGAGAGAGTTACTCTCAACAGACCCTTTGAGACTGTAGGCATGACTATACAGGAGCATTGACTGTAGGGGTGGGTGACACTGAACAAAAAATGTACATTGTACTGTTTACATGTGCTGCCTCACGAGCTGTTTATTTGGATGTTGTGAGGACCTTACAGCAGAATCTTTTGTTGCTGTCTTTAAGAGATTCTGTGCACGACATTCAGTACCAAGACAGTTTGGACTGACAATGCTACATATTTCAAGGTGGTGAACAAGTCATCCACGACTTGTTAAGCGATGAACTCACACAATATATATACAAAATTCAAACATAAAGTGGAAGTATATTCCGGTTGCCTCTCCTTGGTATGGTTCTATCTGGGAGAGGAATATACAAACAGTAAAGAATTGCTTGAAGAAAGCAATTGGTAAAAAACAGATACACTTATTTGAGTTGCTCACTCTCCTGGCTGAGATTGAGAACATCATCAACAATAGACCACTCACTTATGTGAGTGACAACATTAATGACCCGGAACCATTAACTCCAAATCATTTGATTCGGGGAGAACAAGTTAGTCTCTGCCGGACTACAATATAGACTCTTCAGAAGACCCAAACTGGACTCAACGACATGATGAGCTCCAGACTAAGTTACAACATTTAACTAGAGTTAAAGCTCATTTCATTAAACAGTGGAAAAATGAGTACTTGATGGGTCTAAGGGAGAGACATAAACAAATGACTAAGAAGGATTGGTCTGACACAATTAAGGTAGGGGACCTTGTTCTCATACATGACAGTACTCCAAGACAATACTGGCCTCTGGCTAGAGTTTCAGAACTCAGACCAGGGGCAGACGGGGTAACAAGAGTGGTCAAATTAAGGACTTCAACGGGTGACACAACAAGAGACATTTCTCTTTGTACCCTTTAGAGTCTGGACCCAAAACAATGGACTTTGGAGAACCTTCTCCACTGACAGTAACAACTGGAGACACTGAACTTCCAGTAACTATTCCTTTGACAGTAGGAGTGGTAACGCATCCTACTACAACATTGACAGACACAAGACCTCAGCGACAAACAGCATTAAAGGCGCGACTATTTTTACAACAAAAAATAGATGCTGGGGAATTGTAATTTTATCTTCTAACTTTCACTTTTTCTTTTCTTATGGTAAAGACCATAGACAGTTTCATCCTATGGATGTATATTTTCTCTTCTAATTAAATGCTACACCTTCTCCATGAGAAGGTGAGGATAGGCACTGTTAATCAGATTAACAGGCATTTACAGTCAAATAGTTAGCTAGTCTACACTCAGACATAAAAATTGGTGACAATGACACCAAAATTTTTATCTCCCGGGGCCCCCAGTATATGGAAAACTGATGAGTGGGTAGTTGGGAGGTAACGAAAATGGTTCACTGAGTAGGTAGGTAGTTAATCTAACAATTATTAAATTCCTTTTATGTCAATAACTGGGTGGATGAAACCAATTGGTTGCCCACCAGAGTTATTCTCCACACTAGTATTTACATACTGTGTGACAAGAGCGTGCTCGGTAATAGATATACATTACCGATCAACCAACCGAAATAAACCAAGACCACGCTGGTGGAAAAAGCCTCGCAAAAAGGAGAACAAAGGAGAACGAAAACGAAGAACGGGGCGAGAGGACGGAACTGGAGAAGGGACGAGAACAGACACCGAAGAAAGATCCCCACCAGCAAGTACGCTCTCGACAATTACACAACCGGAGAAAAGAGACTCTCTAATAACTAGCAGTAAGTGACTAATTGTTTTTAACCCAGCAAATTAATCACATTAAATTAAGCTGGGTCAGACAAATTAGGCCTACATTGTGGCCTAAGACCTAGCATCAACTCATAGCTTAACAAAGGTGAAGGTAGATTGCCCTAACCTAATTTGGTGAGGAATCCTACTGTGGACCTCAATTTATCTGCCCGCTCTGGACCATTTCCGGAATCTCTAGGCTGACCCCTACAGGGCTAGACTTAATCTACTCTATAGTTAGACTGGAGAAATAAGGGGTGGGTTAATTGTGGACCAATTCATACAGAGCATTTTTCGCACATATTTTATTTATTTTATTTTTCTAAAAATAAGTGCCCAAAATCCTAAAACCCTTTCTACTCTATAAATAAGCTTTATTTTATATTATGTATACAATAGTTAAGCTTTATTTTGGTTAAATAGGCTAGGCTTCGGATTATCCTTATTCTAGAATTTTACCACATTTATGACCAAATGATAAGTTTTGAAGTATTTGAATTATTTCTTATTTTTATTTTTAGTTAGGGCTTCGTAATTTATTATTATTTATATGTAGTAAATATTTGAAAAAGCCAAACATGGAATAAATTCTGTTCAGATGTCAAAATGTTTGATAAGGCGTAATTTTATTTTTTATTTTTTTGTTTTAATTTTATTTTATTCAAGGTTAAGGTTTTCACAGCAAATAACCCTTCCCCGCACAGGCCACCATTATAGATATGGAAAAAATAGGTCCTGCTCCAACCAGAGTAGCCTAAACACAACCTAGGCTACGTTGGAGATGGAAGACCTAGGCCAAAGATGAACCAGCCTAACTATTTGTCCATAAACATGACTTCCATACTCTTTTGTTAAACAATTACAGCTGAAATGTCAGCTTATTTAACCTAAATTTAATAACCGATGGGAAATTTATGAACTTCTTACCTTGAAACTTTAATATAAGTTTTATTTCTTGACACCAATAATGAACATTTTTATTCCGGCTTCTTTCGTCTTGCGCCCCCTCGTCTTGCCTATTATTCTGCTTATTCCGCTTATCCCGATCTTTTTCTTCTTCCCAAAACCGTGTTGCTATTTCTAGCTATAGGATCTTTTTTTCTTTTCATCCCATATTTGTTTCTTCGTTGGTGTCTTTTTAATTTTCTCAGCAAGAGTTCATGTTCTCCTTCTGATTTATTTTTTATTGTTATTATTTTTTTTTATGTCAATATGGCTTATCCAAGATTAGGTGGGTCTTCCATTTCGGTACTCCCAAATTTTCCACAATACCTTTCTGGGGACCGATCCCAATTTCTGGACGGAGGATGATTGCTTTCAAGAGTTTCGACGCATAGCGATCAACCTAAAAGTTGTCAATGATTCGGCGGAGAGGGGTATCGTCCTTATCAAGGCATATAATACATCTTTGACGAAGGATGAAGAACAAAAACAATTCATCCTCTGATTAGTAGCAAAACATCGCCAAGACTACTCATCGTCTTCGAAGGAGTCAGTGATGAAGCGTTAATCTAAGTAATGCTGTATATTATAAACGAATGATAAATGTAATTTTCTATGAAACATATCATTTTTGTTCTTTAAAAGTTAATGTTTTTTTTTAAAGTTATTCTGTTTTCTAAAAAAAAAAATAAGCCGTTTTCTTTGAGATTTAATCTGTTTTCAAACAAATAAACTAGTATTTGCCCTTGTTTTTTCATTTTTTTAACCCAGAAGATCAATCTACTAAAAAATGAGTAGTAAAATGAAATTCATAGCGACCAGTAAATATCATTCAATTAGGCTGAAATTTGGCATGGAGATGTTTGATAGATATAGGAACAGGAGCAGCCATGTGGAGGTAAAAAATTACAAAATTTTATTTTTTGGACCACCCTAATGGACAGGTTGGGAGTTTATACAAAGGTTTATATACAACAGCTGTAATTACCTGAATATAATGTCATGTTGCTGGGTTATTAAAGTTGCACCAAATAAACGAGTTTAATGTTAAATCTACAGTGAATTTATAAATACTAGTTTTACTTACATA
This sequence comes from Bathynomus jamesi, assembly GCA_023014485.1. Lineage (NCBI taxonomy): Eukaryota > Metazoa > Arthropoda > Malacostraca > Isopoda > Cirolanidae > Bathynomus > Bathynomus jamesi. The sequence goes on from JAJOZX010001161.1 coordinate 431,583, forward strand.
TCTCGAACACAATTGGAGACACGAAGGGTCATCAATATTAGACCTATTGTCCTCGTACTCTGCCATCTCCAACCCCTTAAAATTTTATTAGCAGTTCAAACGTCTACTGAAAAAAAAATATCGCAGAAAATATAACAGAAATGTTGGAAAGTGTTGCAGTAAAGTTATCTGTTCTACTTTAAAAAGTTTATTATCACCGCGCAACCTCACTGCATCTCAGTCACATAAAGTTACATAGTTAACCCTAGATACTAGATAGGTACACTCCTTCCGGAACATAACGTGATCGTGGTAACATCCTGGTTGTGGGCCACCTGGGTGTATCTATCCTGGGTTAAGTTCATTCTCGGTTAAATACTGATCATTATCAGAATACTGCCAGTAAAAGGGGTGTAACTCGTGAAAAAATACTGCATACTCTGTTATACAATGAAGTGAATACTTTCAGATTAACATATCTCCTACTGAAACATTGTCTTAATGAATTAAATGCTTATTAATTAGCAAATATTATCATACAGCTCTATGTCCAAAACGAATTCCTCTGTAGTGAAAATAATCTTAAGAACATCAATTCTTGTCTGCTAAAGGAGAAAGAAAATTAAAGATTCTTTATGTCAACAACCACTACATTCTTATCACGGAGTTAAATTGTGCATTATAGGAGTTTAGTCCAGGCAATCTAGAGCAAAAATAGCTTCAACCTGGGCAAAATTGCTTCAGAAGCTTTCTAAACTGTTTCCAGCTCAGGAACCATTGCAGAATAACATATCCAAAATCCGACAAAATTGGACCCCGGGAACACCCCCAAAAATGAAATTCAAAATGGCGGACTGGCAGTTTCCTACGAAATACAATAAATTTTAATTTCGCTTTGTAGAGAGAGTTATGACGTTTTCCTTGATCAGTAAAATGTTTTAAAACACATTTTCGTTTCTAAATTAACCTATATGACACTAAAAATTGTATTAGGCGGCTAGTATTAAACTATGACGTCACGTAATGTAAATAAAATATACTGTATGGAGTGTATGTGAGAATGGACATTGCTACATCTTTATAAACTTATATTATATACAACTCTTTAATTCCTACTACCCACTATCAAATCTGCGTATTTGTGCTTGTCATTTTCTTTAAAACTGTTATTATGTACTCCTTTTAAATACTGCAACACAGTTTATTAATTTGTGTTTTCTGTTTCAGACTGACTCGGTGTACGGCTGACTCGGTGTGCGTCCGCCTTCAAGAATGCAGACCCCTGAAGAATTGTGCGTGATTTGTAAGGAGAAATTGGACAGCGGACAGGAAGTGGTTCACATCTCGCAAAAAGGAGCAGATGGTATAAATGCATCCAGCCGCAGCCGTGGAAGCGATGTTGTTGCAACAGCTGGAATAAGTGTTCACGTTGTATGTAGGAAAAGGTTTACGGATAAAAAGATCATTGAAATAAAGAAGCGACAGACCGCAGCCGAGGCAATACCAAGGAAAAGTGCTCGTTTTCATGAATACGCATTTTCCAGTGCTACTCACTGTTTGTTTTGCGATACCTTTGTGGACTTTTTTTCCAAACACAAACCAAAATCAGAGCATGTCAAAATAAGAACTACAGAGTTCTCCGAAACCATAAAAAGGTGCTGTGAAAGCCGCTGCGATGAATGGTCGTTTAATGTAAAAGGCCGTCTGGAGTATTATCTTCGTGATCTTCCTGCTGCAGATTGTGTCTACCATCACACCTGCAGCGTAAATTTTCGAAGTGGAAAAAACATTCCTCGCGCATACTCCTCCGACGATCATGATTCGAAGAAAGGGAGACCAACTAATGAAGAGCAACACCAAGCATTCCTTCAGACCTGTGCTTACCTGGAAGAGAATGATGATGAACAACTGTTGATTGGAGACCTAATTTCCAAAATGGAGGAATATCTTCAAGGAAGTCAGAGCTCTGTCTACGAACGCAGGCACATGAAGAGAAAGCTTTTAGAACGTTACGGAGACAAGATCATAATATCAGGTGAAAGTGGGAAGGCAGATGTAGTAACACTACGAGAGACAGCTAATGAAATTCTTATAGATTATCACAAAAAGTCGAAAGAATGTGATATAGATATAGAGCTACAGAAGATTTACCTAGTAGAAGCTGCTGCAAAAATAATCAGAAGTGATATCAAGTCTGTCGACTCGCCTAGAAAAGATGTGTATCCACCTCCAAATGACATCACTGCAGAAAGTGCTCTTGATTACATTCCCAACAGTCTGAAATTGCTATTATCAAAAGCATTTGCGGGACAGGATGCTTCAAGAAAAATAGGTGCAATTGGGCAGAGCATTATGCAAGCAACCCGTCCTAGAGGATTACTATGTCCACTACAGATCGGTTTGTCGGTTCAGCTACACCACAACTTTAGGTCAAGGTACCTTATTGACGTTCTCCATCAGCTGGGTTACTGTTCGTCGTATGCAGAAGTAACAAGATTCGAAAGAAACGCGGCGCTGGCAAGTGGGTCTGGCTCTTTTACTGTTGATGAAAACACTGCAGTCCTTCTAGCAGCAGATAACGTCGATCATGATGTCTGCACTTTGGATGGGAAGAATACCTTTCATGGAATGGGTATGATTGCCGCAATAACTCCGAAGATCAAAATCCACCCTTCTATTCACAGGCGTAATGTTGGTGACAATGACATTAAGAAGATTGCAACCGTTGACATTAGGGAATATAGACACGCGAGAAGCATGTTGAGGGACATCTCATTCCGCGAACTTCCAGTACCCACTGCCACCATAAGTCGACTTAGTCTTCTCTGGCAGATATCTTCAGCAGAAAGATCAGGTCCAAGTTGGTCCGGAACAATGCAGGCAATTCACGGTGGATCAAGTGTCTCACATCCAGGTGTGGCGTCGATCACGTTCCTTCCCATCATAGATATGTCGCCAACTGACATGACCTGCATATTTTCGACATTACTATATTTGAGCAAGATAGCACGCGATCAAAAAGTCCCATGCATTATTACCTTTGATCAGCCTTTGTTCTGGAAAGCTTCCCAAATCATCAATGAACAGAGAGACCTGCAGGACATAGTTTTAATGCTGGGATCATTTCACACTCTGATGAATCTTTTGGGAACAGTCGGTACGCTTATGAATGGTTCAGGATTGTCTGAAGTACTTCAAGAAATATACGGACCAAATGCCGTGCAACACATGATGTCTGGAAAAGCTGTTTCAAGAGCGATACGTGGTCATATGATAGTAGATGCAGCTCTTAGTACCTTACTAGTCGCAGACGTTTTCCCTCGTAATGAAGATGGAACTCCTCATGACCTCCATAAGGAAGCTTGTGACCTGCTCGACGATGTTATGACCGCCAAACAATCAGTTGAGGATGTGGAATCTTCGAATGCATTGTCTCAGATTGCTACCACTTTGGATGCGCAGAAAACTGACCTACAATCTACTTCGCAAACAAGTCAACTCTGGTTGGAATATCAGCGAATGATCAACATTGCACGTTCCTTGATAACAGCAGACAGAACCGGCTCGTGGGATTTGCACTTGCAAGCTATGCTGGAGACCATCCCCATAATTGCAGCAGCCGGACATCACAATTACCTGAAATCGATATACCTGTACCTGCAGAAAATGTTAAGTTTGCCTTCTGAAAATCCAGCCGTTAACAAAATGTTCCAGGAAGGTAAGTTTGTGGTAAGAAGAAGCGACAGATTATGGGCCGGACTCGGCACAGACCTGGTGATAGAACAAGTACTAATGCGTTCCCTGAAAAGCAGAGGCGGACTGACACGCGGAAGTGGATTTACAGACATCCAAAGGACAACGTGGCTCTTTTCTATGCCTCTGTGTTCCACTTATAACTTAGCAATGCAGGAATACACCAGAGTTTTGTTGGAAAGTAGTGAACAGCACAAGGAAATGAGGGGAAGTAGACAAATCAGGGACAGTAATGACATGAAGAAAGTACTTGAACGTCTGGAATCCTTATCCCCATTCCATTCTACCTCGGGTCTCTGCAACATTGTAACAGGGCTAACTGCTGATCCTGGAGTTAACGTTCATCAATTGCATTCAATCGGTACGAACATTGTCGTAAAAATGATTGGGAAACAAGCCTTTACATATTCTGCCAAAAGATCTGACAAAGTGAAAACACTAGGATCTGCTTCTGCCGTTGTGATCACTGATGCTTCAGATATAGAAGTAGATCCTGCACTACTGTTTCAGAGAATGATGACTGTTGCCACTGGCGGAGACATGAATCTTGAAGATGTCATGTGTTACGAACTGTGTGCATATCCTCCTGCATTGTTCGAATCACGAAGTATCTTGAGGAAACCCGATAAGTCTCAGCTAGCTCATGCAATAATCAAATACACTGACACTTTACGCATGGAAGAAGTTCAAGAAATTCAGTGCACAGACCAGTACGTATTGGATGGTGGATCTCTACTACATCGTGTTTCCTGGCGTCAAGATGAAACATATGACAGCATCGCCAACTCATATGCCGATTTCACTCTGAAAACATATGGAAAAGCAATCATTGTTTTTGATGGCTACAGCAGCTCTCCTACGATCAAGGACATGACCCACAGAAGACGCAGCACCAAGACAAGCAGAAATGTGAATCTCAGTCCAAGCATGAAGTTTGTTGGCCAGAAGGAACACTTCTTGGCTAATGAAAACAACAAGCAAGCATTTATTTCCCTCGTAGGTGAGATGTTGAAGAAGCACGGGTGTACTCTTCACAACGCAGATGGTGATGCTGATGTAGACATCGTTCGTGTAGCAGTTTCCTCATCAGAAAATGCAACTACAACAGTAATAGGGGAAGACACCGACTTGCTGATTCTCCTTCTGTACCATGCCAAGGACAGTAGTTTCAAGTTGTACTATCGCAGCGATATAAGACGGGGACCATCTCCTAATCCTGTGTATGATATTCTCAGCATTCAATCATTGTTAGGCAATGACATCTGCAAGTATCTCCTGTCTGTGCATGCTTTCACGGGCTGTGATAGCACATCCAGAATTTTTTCGATCGGTAAAGCCAAAGCATTCGACACACTGATGAAGGTGGCTGAACTCCGTTCAGTTGCAAATACATTCTGTTCTGATTGTTGCCAACACTCTGACATTGAAGCCGCTGGAAGAAAGGCAATGCTTCTGTTGTATGGCTGCAAAACACTTGAATCCACTAACGCACTACGTCATCGAATGTTAGTTGAAAAGGTAGCTACAGCTAAATCTTTTGTTACACCCGAACGTTTGCCACCTACCGATGCGTCCACAAAGTACCACAGCTTTCGCACATACTTTCAAATACTAATCTGGAAGTCTACAGAAGAGAAGATCGATGCAGAACAGTGGGGTTAGTATGTAAAGAATAATTCCTACTACCCTACAGCCTGCGACAAGCCACCAGCTCCAAATTATCTACTCAACATGATCCGCTGCTCCTGCAAGACGAAATGTGCTACTTCAAGATGTGGATGCAAGCGTAATGGAATGCCCTGTTCAGCCGCTTGTGGCGAGTGCCAAATCAGTGGTTGCGATAACAACCCAAGTACCGGTAATCTATCCGATGATAGTGATGAAGAGGATTAATTTCTGTATGTTTGTGACCAGGTATCACTTCTTCTGTAATGAACATAACTTGAAACTGGGGAAAAAATAATTGTTGTATTATTGATTATAAAAATCTGTAAAAAGCTATATAACATTATATTTGCGTAATAACTGGTTGTGTTGTATATTGTTAAATTATTTAAAACATTACAACTGAAAGAAAAAGCATCAAATGTATCTCTATAAATAAAAGCGTAAATTATATATATTTTTTTTTTCGTAGGAAACATCCAGTCCGCCATTTTGAATTTCATTTTTGGGGGTGTTCCCGGGGTCCAATTTTGTCGGATTTTGGATATGTTATTCGGCAATGGTTCCTGAGCTGGAAACAGTTTAGAAAGCTTCTGAAGCAATTTTGCCCAGGTTTAACTACAAATTGCCTGGACTAGTTAAATTATAAGTTAAATTATACATTAGTAAAATTTTATATTGAAATCCTATCGTAGATTAAATATATAAGAGAAAGAACCCACTAATGAAAAAGAATACAAAAGGGATATTATTTTGAAAACTAAAAATAGTTCTCTCGTCAGAGTCTAAAAAACTGAGTTAAAGGAACAGGCTCTTCAAAAACCACACCAACTATAACCCACGCAATAAACTCGTGTATTTCAGGTTGTTGAGGAGTCTGTCCTTTAAATCTTTTAGGTTATGAGAAGAGAGCGATTTTTAGTTTTTGAAAATTTGTATCCTTTTTGAAACTTTTTTGTTTTGTTTTTTTAGTGTTTTTTGTAGTGTTTTTTTTTAGTGTTTTTTCTGCCTTCACAGTAGCAGATACGATGTATTTTTTACCATTACTGTAGAATTAATAGTATATTAGGGTGTGTCAATTTTAGGGAGCAAAGTGAAATCTTTAGATTTTCAAAGACAACTAGTGACCAAATGATGCATTTTTATGTGCTAAATCGAAATATGGCTTTAAAATCCAGTTTTGACCAATCCTAGCTACTTATATTTGAAGTTGAAGTTTACGAAAAATCAGCAATTTTTGCAAGTATTTTTTTTATTGTATATAACTACATTTTACACACATTACATACAATTAAAAACATTTTTATTGTATTTCAATATTAAAACTTAGAAATATAGATAGGTTTCTTGAACTTTGCCAAGGATGCCATGTCTGCCTTGCTCTTGTTCCTGGACATGAGCTCCCTACTGGCTACCTGGCCACTGATGTACGCCTCCCTCCTCTCTTGTGAGTAAACATATTGTGCTGCTTCAGTTGTCATCCTTACACACCTCTCTACTGACTGTGTGTGTAAGGGCCATGCAGGAACTTCCATTGGTCTATCCAGAAACTCCTTGATTGCAGCAGTGGTGAGGGAGCAGATCAGAGGAGGCTCAGTCACGCCAGAGTTCCAGTCAATAAGCTCCGAGAGTTTGGTGGCATCTGGGTTGATGTCAGGAGCAGGAGCGGCTCGCAGGTAGGCACTGTGGAACTGCAGCACCCCCATGATCTTATGATCTTTATATTTAAATATTTAAAATAGCCCCTCTGATTGTTTTATTCAATGAACTTTGAGTTTTTAAATCAGATTATATCCTTTTTTCCTTAAACTATTTCAATGCCGAACGAATGAATCACGAAAGTAGCTTCAACCTTCCCGTGGAACTGCGTACTTAACAGTTCCAGATTTTGTTCGAAACGCTTGAAACCTCGGTGGGGAACGTACGAAGAGCGAGTCAGAATCGTGGGTTTAAGAGGATCCAAAGCACTGTGGACAGAGCAGTGCCGATTTGTTTGTTTGACGTGGTAGTTGTGTTGCTGTATCGTTTGCTAATTCGAAATTTAATTTCCGAATTGCATTTATCAATGATTCGTTATCATTTATTTTTTGTCGTGAGATTGAAGTTAATTATATAATAATTGGATTATTTACAATATATAACTTTCATTTCTTAGAATATATTTTCGCTCAGAATAAAAACAGAAGAATGGAATTTGTTTATAAATAAAATTTTTGGCAAATTCGAAATTACCCGTTAAGCGTAAGTACCCTATAGTTGATTTTATGATACTAGTTTACTTATTTTTATGACTGAGTAGTGAGTAGTTATCTATTTATCTATTCGACTTTCTCTCTCTCTCATATATATACTGTATATATATATATATACACAATCGACACAATTGTTCGCAATTTCTGAGGCAGCACCCCCATAACTGAAAGTCACGAGCCGCCACTGGTCAGGAGTCTTCCTGGGTCTGACACTGCAGTCTCCTACCTGTGTCCTCATCTCCTTCACCTCTGATTTCCAGTATCCTCTTCACTGCCTCCCTCCTCTCCTCCTTCACCTCTGATTTCCAGTATCCTCTTCACTGCCTCCCTCCTCTCCTCCTTCACCTCTGATTTCCAGTATCCTCTTCACTGCCTCCCTCCTCTCCTCCACCTCACTGCACAGCATGGCCTGGAGCACAGCCTCAGATTGTGCATACCAGGCTGATCTCTTCACTGTAGGCATCACTATTCCTATCACCTCCTTCTGACTTCTGAGCAGCTCCAGCTGGTACAGTATATGCCTGGGACCCTCCACCCAGCTGTGATTTAACTTGATGTTGAACAAGTTCGGCATGTAGACTCCCACTATGAATTCCACAATTATCCTCATATTCTTCAGGTTCCTACCCTTCACCCTATGTTTGGAAATCCACAATCTGCAGAACCTTAGAGCCATGGTAACCAACCTACTGTGACAGATTGGCCCAATCTCCAGGAGAGCTAGACTCTGAGGTACCTCTCCCGATCTGATGGCAGTGATGATTCTGTAGTTATATGATTGATCTGTGCTGAGGTCCTTGACTACCTCCTGACTGAGATGGGGGAAGGAGGAGGACCAACAGTGATCCTCATGAAGTTTGGGCTGATCTCCAGCTCAGTGGCAGTGTCTAACATCTTCCCTAGGGGCCCAGACCACTTGTTGTTGCTCAATGTCTTGCCATCCAGTGCAGTCACCAGGTGTCTGAGACTCAGCTCCCAAGTGTGCAAGTCACAGACAATCCACACCAACTTCCTGCTAAGCTTGGCCTCCACATAATGCATTACTCCTCCCTCCCAGCCAGTATTCACATTAGTACTGTCACCTCCTATGGCCAAAAGGGTCTGGTCTGCTCCTCCCTCTCTTAGCCAGTCCACCAGATGATCAGCAATGACCTCAGCATGACTTCTCTCCTCTGCAGCTTCCTCTGGTACAAAATGCCACAAATATTTCCCACCTGGTTCATTGTACATAGTGTAGTGTTCTTCCTTAATGAGGCCAGGAAACTGCCTATCACTGCCCTCAGCTTCCATCATCACTTTGGTGTCATCTCTTTTCCCATCAAAGATGATACAGGTGATGCCATTTTCCCTAATCTCTTCATCAAACTTCTTGACCAGCTCCTTAGTCAGTCTCTCCTGAGCCCTCCTCACCTTGTTGTGGTCAATCACCAGTGCTGTGTCAAACTCTGTGATAAGACCAGCATCAATCCAGACAGCAGTGGCAATCTCTGCAGTCTCTCTCAGCCCAGTGTGATGTCTCAAGCTAGCCAGAGCTATGTTGGTGATATCTTCAGTGTTGTATTTCTTCTTCTTAGCCACGGGCAAGGAAGAAGTTGTCACAGCCTCTGGTATGAAGTCTTCGTCCTCCTCTCTCCTCCCTGCCTCCTCCAGTATATCTCCAGTCTCCTCCAACTCCATCTCCAGCAGTGACTCCTCCCTCAACTCCTCTTCTTTCTTGGCTGACTCCTCTGCCTTCCTCCTCCTCTTCTCCTCGGCCTTCCTTCTCTGTTCCTGTCTGTGCAGCACTGCTTCCTGTCTCCTGGTCTCAGGGTGATCAGCTAGACCCATCTGGTGTGCCCCCACACTTCCCACCTTTTCTCTCTGAATGAAGGCAAGCTCCTGCACTGGTATCTTCTGCTCGCTCCTGCAGCTGTAGTCAATGTGAACCTCACTGTTGCAGACACGGTTGCACCCAAGCTCACTGCAGCTCCTGATCACACAGTGACAGGTCAGGATGTCCACCAATTTGTCCACTTTCATCATGAACCTATCTTTGACCTCCAGCTTCACATTGCCAATGGACACCTTCACTGCCTCATCCCACAGTGCCTTCACTTTAGCCCTGATCCTGACCTCAGTATTGATTACAGATCCTGTGAATAGAGCGTTGGCCTTTCTCCACTGAGCCAGTAGCCCTGGAACAATGCCGTTGTTAATCAAGTCATTAACTGGGTAATTCCTCCTGTCTTCCTCATTCATCTCTCTCCTCAACAAACCATACCCCAGTAGATCTCTGGCTGTGGGCAGCTCAGCAGGGGGAAGTTCCCTCCCAGTCCCCACCAAATGACTTAGGTGACAACTTGATTTGCTTCAGGTTCTGATTTCTTTCTGACTCATCCTGTGGACCTGCAAACAAAAGAAATGTCATTGAAATTTGGATAGGCCTACTGATTATGATTATATAAAATTAAGTTAATTGAAATTCTTAATATCTCCCTATAAGCTCAGATAAAAGGTTGTGTTGTTATAGGTACAAGACTTAATTATTCAAAGTACAGTAATGACAATTTCATATATCTATCATATCAAAATATACAGAAAGTTTGGGTCACACACAACATTTCGAATAATTTGAATTACACAATATTTACATTACGAAGTAATCAAAATTGTCAAAAAGGAGGGAAAACACACGCATTCACAATTAAAACTCCAGCATTTGTGACTATGTGAAACTTAGAAACCATACTGCACACCAAAAATAACCAAAGTTGACCACACATATCAAGGGCACATTGATATACGATGCTACAGTCATATTTAGGTTATATTTCAAACCTTTATGGTCAAATATAAGTAGGTAAATGGCTTTTTTAAACAACACTAAAGGTATTTCTAAGTTTGCTAGATAATATGACATCATTTGAGCATTAGTAGTTTTTGAATTGTTGACTTTACTAAAAGTGACACACCCTAGTAGTATATTGTACTCAAGTAGAGTCGGGTGAGAAGGTAGGGGTGGAGGGAGTGGAGGAACTGACACTGAGGGAAGGGGTGGGGTGGAACACAACTGCTATCTTTTTAATCCCTTTAATCTCCCAAGGGAACCATTAGCGTTTTTAATCTTTTTTAATCTCCAAATCTAAAAGTATTCTTATTGTTTTACGTTAAAAATTACTTCAAATTTTGTTTATATATAAAAATAGCAAGTTATGAATAGAAATTATAAAGTAATAAATAAATTAGGAAGTTCGGGGGCCATCGAAAACACGCCCTTACTACCATCAACGTAACTTAGCCGTCCAAGCTGCTCACACGCCTTAACCCACCCGAATCCCTCACAGCCCAAAATCATGACCCAAAAACCCACAACCCATAACTCCACAGCCGTCTCTCCTTGAATGCTTTTATTACTTATCATTTCGACATAAATTCAGAAAAAAAAGCTTTAAAACAAAATAAAAGAAAATTTAACAAAGTTTGAATTTAAAATAAAGTGTGTGTATATATATATATATATATAACGTAAAGAACGACGCTTGTATAGGAGATATTCCGCGCAAGACGAGAAAGAGAAAACAACAAATGAAAAATGAAGTACCACCTGGGAATCGAACCCGGGATCTTCCGATTGCCGGTCAGACGCGATAACCACTACACCATGGACTCCACTCTTCCAAATGCCGTAATTCCTCTACATACTCGCAGAAACCAATGCCCCAAGGGGGCACCTCCCGCTTGCCGTAACATTATATACATTCAACTGCAAAGAACACGCAGTATAAATAACGTAAAGAACGACGCTTGTATAGAGATATTCCGCGCAAGACGAGAAAGAGAAAACAACAAATGAAAAAATGAAGTACCACCTGGGAATCGAACCCGGATCTTCCGATTGCCGGTCAGACGCGATAACCACTACACCATGGACTCCACTCTTCCAAATGCCGTAATTCCTCTACATACTCGCAGAAACCAATGCCCCAAGGGGCACCTCCCGCTTGCCGTAACATTATATACATTCAACTGCAAAGAACACGCAGTATAAATAACGTAAAGAACGACGCTTGTATAGGAGATATTCCGCGCAGACGAGAAAGAAAACAACAAATGAAAAAATGAAGTACCACCTGGAATCGAACCCGGGATCTTCCGATTGCCGGTCAGACGCGATAACCACTACACCATGGACTCCACTCTTCCAAATGCCGTAATTCCTCTACATACTCGCAGAAACCAATGCCCCAAGGGGCACCTCCCGCTTGCCGTAACATTATATACATTCAACTGCAAAGAACACGCAGTATAAATAACGTAAAGAACGACGCTTGTATAGGAGATATTCCGCGCAAGACGAGAAAGAGAAAACAACAAATGAAAAAAATGAAGTACCACCTGGGAATCGAACCCGGGATCTTCCGATTGCCGGTCAGACGCGATAACCACTACACCATGGACTCCACTTCCAAATGCCGTAATTCCTCTACATACTCGCAGAAACCAATGCCCCAAGGGGGCACCTCCCGCTTGCCGTAACATTATATACATTCAACTGCAAAGAACACGCAGTATAAATAACGTAAAGAACGACGCTTGTATAGGAGATATTCCGCGCAAGACGAGAAAGAGAAAACAACAAATGAAAAATGAAGTACCACCTGGGAATCGAACCCGGGATCTTCCGATTGCCGGTCAGACGCGATAACCACTACACCATGGACTCCACTCTTCCAAATGCCGTAATTCCTCTACATACTCGCAGAAACCAATGCCCCAAGGGGGCACCTCCCGCTTGCCGTAACATTATATACATTCAACTGCAAAGAACACGCAGTATAAATAACGTAAAGAACGACGCTTGTATAGGAGATATTCCGCGCAAGACGAAAAGAGAAAACAACAAATGAAAAAATGAAGTACCACCTGGGAATCGAACCCGGGATCTTCCGATTGCCGGTCAGACGCGATAACCACTACACCATGGACTCCACTCTTCCAAATGCCGTAATTCCTCTACATACTCGCAGAAACCAATGCCCCAAGGGGGCACCTCCCGCTTGCCGTAACATTATATACATTCAACTGCAAAGAACACGCAGTATAAATAACGTAAAGAACGACGCTTGTATAGGAGATATTCCGCGCAAGACGAGAAAGAGAAAACAACAAATGAAAAAATGAAGTACCACCTGGGAATCGAACCCGGGATCTTCCGATTGCCGGTCAGACGCGATAACCACTACACCATGGACTCCACTCTTCCAAATGCCGTAATTCCTCTACATACTCGCAGAAACCAATGCCCCAAGGGGGCACCTCCCGCTTGCCGTAACATTATATACATTCAACTGCAAAGAACACGCAGTATAATAACGTAAAGAACGACGCTTGTATAGGAGATATTCCGCGCAAGACGAGAAAGAGAAAACAACAATGAAAAAATGAAGTACCACCTGGGAATCGAACCCGGGATCTTCCGATTGCCGGTCAGACGCGATAACCACTACACCATGGACTCCACTCTTCCAAATGCCGTAATTCCTCTACATACTCGCAGAAACCAATGCCCCAAGGGGCACCTCCCGCTTGCCGTAACATTATATACATTCAACTGCAAAGACACGCAGTATAAATAACGTAAAGAACGACGCTTGTATAGGAGATATTCCGCGCAAGACGAGAAAGAGAAACAACAAATGAAAAAATGAAGTACCACCTGGGAATCGAACCCGGGATCTTCCGATTGCCGGTCAGACGCGATAACACTACACCATGGACTCCACTCTTCCAAATGCCGTAATTCCTCTACATACTCGCAGAAACCAATGCCCCAAGGGGCACCTCCCGCTTGCCGTAACATTATATACATTCAACTGCAAGAACACGCAGTATAAATAACGTAAAGAACGACGCTTGTATAGGAGATATTCCGCGCAAGACGAGAAAGAGAAAACAACAAATGAAAAAATGAAGTACCACCTGGGAATCGAACCCGGATCTTCCGATTGCCGGTCAGACGCGATAACCACTACACCATGGACTCCACTCTTCCAATGCCGTAATTCCTCTACATACTCGCAGAAACCAATGCCCCAAGGGGGCACCTCCCTTTGCCGTAACATTATATACATTCAACTGCAAAGAACACGCAGTATAAATAACGTAAAGAACGACGCTTGTATAGGAGATATTCCGCGCAAGACGAGAAAGAGAAAACAACAAATGAAAAAATGAAGTACCACCTGGAATCGAACCCGGGATCTTCCGATTGCCGTCAGACGCGATAACCACTACACCATGGACTCCACTCTTCCAAATGCCGTAATTCCTCTACATACTCGCAGAAACCAATGCCCCAAAGGGGGCACCTCCCGCTTGCCGTAACATTATATACATTCAACTACAAGGGCACGCAGTATAAATACGTAAAGAACGACGCTTATAGGAGATATTCCGCGCAAGACGAGAAAGAGAAACAACAAATGAAAATGAAGTACCACCTGGAATCGAACCGATCTTCCGATTGCCGGTCAGCGCGATAACCACTACACCATGGACTCCACTCTTCCAAATGCCGTAATTCCTCTAATACTCGCAGAAACCAATGCCCCAAGGGGCACCTCCCGCTTGCCGTAACATTATATACATTCAACGCAAGAACACGCAGTATAAATAACGTAAAGAACGACGCTTGTATAGGAGATATTCCGCGCAAGACGAGAGGAGAAAACAACAAATGAAAAAATGAAGTACCACCTGGAATCGACCCGGATCTTCCATTGCGGTCAGACGCGATAACCACTACACCATGGACTCCACTCTTCCAAATGCCGTAATTCCTCTACATACTCGCAGAAACCAATGCCCCAAGGGGCACCTCCCGCTGCCGTTAACATTATATACATTCAACTGCAAAGAACACGCAGTATAAATAACGTAAAGAACGACGCTTGTATAGGAGATATTCGCGCAAGACGAGAAAGAGAAAACAACAAATGAAAAAATGAAGTACCACCTGGGATCGAACCCGGGATCTTCCGATTGCCGGTCAGACGCGATAACCACTACACCATGGACTCCACTCTTCCAAATGCCGTAATTCCTCTACATACTCGCAGAAACCAATGCCCCAAGGGGGCACCCCGCTTGCCGTAACATTATATACATTCAACTGCAAAGAACCGCAGTATAAATAACGTAAAGAACGACGCTTGTATAGGAGATATTCCGCGCAAGACGAGAAAGAGAAAACCAACAAATGAAAAAAGAGTACCACCTGGAATCGAACCCGGGATCTTCCGATTGCCGGTCAGACGCGATAACCCTACACCATGGACTCCACTCTTCCAAATGCCGTAATTCCTCTATTATACTCGCGCAGAACCAATGCCCCAAGGGGGCACCTCCCGCTTGCCGTAACATTATATACATTCAACTGCAAAGAACACGCAGTATAAATAACGTAAAGAAGACGCTGTATAGGAGATATTCCGCGCAAGACGAGAAAGAGAAAACAAACAAATGAAAAATGAAGTACCACCTGGGAATCGAACGGGATCTTCGATTGCCGGTCAGACGCGATAACCATACACCATGGACTCCACTCTTCCCAAATGCCGTAATTCCTCTACATACTCGCAGAAACCAATGCCCAAGGGGGCAACCTCCCGCTTGCCGTAACATTATATACATTCAACTGCAAAGAACACGCAGTATAAATAACGTAAAGAACGACGCTTGTATAGGAGATATTCCGCGCAAGACAGAAAGAGAAAACAACAAATGAAAAAATGAAGTACCACCTGGGAATCGAACCCGGGATCTTCCGATTGCCGGTCAGACGCGATAACCACTACACCATGGACTCCACTCTTCCCAATGCCGTAATTCCTCTACATACTCGCAGAAACAATGCCCGGGGCACCTCCCGCTTGCCGTAAACTTATATACATTCAACTGCAAAAACGCAGTATAAATAACGAAAGACGACGCTTGTATAGGGATATTCCGCGCAGACGAGAAAGAGAAAACAACAAATGAAAAAATGAAGTACCACCTGGGAATCGAACCCGGATCTTCGATTGCCGGTCAGACGCGATAACCACTACACCATGGACTCCACTCTTCCAATGCCGTAATTTCCTCTACATCTCGCAGAACCAATGCCCCAAGGGGGCACCTCCCGCTTGCCGTAACATTATATACATTCACTGCAAAGAACACGCAGTATAAATAACGTAAAGAACGACGCTTGTATAGGAGATAATTCCGCGCAAGACGAGAAGAGAAAACAACAAATGAAAAAGAAGTACCACCTGGGAATCGAACCCGGATCTTCCGATTGCCGGTCAGACGCGATAACCACTACACCATGGACTCCACTCTTCCAAATGCCGTAATTCCTCTACATACTCGCAGAAACCAATGCCCCAAGGGGGCACCTCCCGCTTGCCGTAACATTATATACATTCAACTGCAAAGAACACGCAGTATAAATAACGTAAAGAACGACGCTTGTATAGGAGATATTCCGCGCAAGACGAGAAAGAGAAAACAACAAATGAAAAAATGAAGTACCACCTGGGAATCGAACCCGGGATCTTCCGATTGCCGGTCAGACGCGATAACCACTACACCATGGACTCCACTCTTCCAAATGCCGTAATTCCTCTACATACTCGCAGAAACCAATGCCCCAAGGGGGCACCTCCCGCTTGCCGTAACATTATATACATTCAACTGCAAAGAACACGCAGTATAAATAACGTAAAGAACGACGCTTGTATAGGAGATATTCCGCGCAAGACGAGAAAGAGAAAACAACAAATGAAAAAATGAAGTACCACCTGGGAATCGAACCCGGGATCTTCCGATTGCCGGTCAGACGCGATAACCACTACACCATGGACTCCACTCTTCCAAATGCCGTAATTCCTCTACATACTCGCAGAAACCAATGCCCCAAGGGGGCACCTCCCGCTTGCCGTAACATTATATACATTCAACTGCAAAGAACACGCAGTATAAATAACGTAAAGAACGACGCTTGTATAGGAGATATTCCGCGCAAGACGAGAAAGAAAACAACAAATGAAAAAATGAAGTACCACCTGGGAATCGAACCCGGGATCTTCCGATTGCCGGTCAGACGCGATAACTACACCATGGACGGCAAGCGGGAGGTGCCCCCTTGGGGCATTGGTTTCTGCGAGTATGTAGAGGAATTACGGCATTTGGAAGAGTGGAGTCCATGGTGTAGTGGTTATCGCGTCTGACCGGCAATCGGAAGATCCCGGGTTCGATTCCCAGGTGGTACTTCATTTTTTCATTTGTTGTTTTCTCTTTCTCGTCTTGCGCGGAATATCTCCTATACAAGCGTCGTTCTTTACGTTATTTATACTGCGTGTTCTTTGCAGTTGAATGTATATAATGTTACGGCAAGCGGGAGGTGCCCCCTTGGGGCATTGGTTTCTGCGAGTATGTAGAGGAATTACGGCATTTGGAAGAGTGGAGTCCATGGTGTAGTGGTTATCGCGTCTGACCGGCAATCGGAAGATCCCGGGTTCGATTCCCAGGTGGTACTTCATTTTTTCATTTGTTGTTTTCTCTTTCTCGTCTTGCGCGGAATATCTCCTATACAAGCGTCGTTCTTTACGTTATTTATACTGCGTGTTCTTTGCAGTTGAATGTATATAATGTTACGGCAAGCGGGAGGTGCCCCCTTGGGGCATTGGTTTCTGCGAGTATGTAGAGGAATTACGGCATTTGGAAGAGTGGAGTCCATGGTGTAGTGGTTATCGCGTCTGACCGGCAATCGGAAGATCCCGGGTTCGATTCCCAGGTGGTACTTCATTTTTTCATTTGTTGTTTTCTCTTTCTCGTCTTGCGCGGAATATCTCCTATACAAGCGTCGTTCTTTACGTTATTTATACTGCGTGTTCTTTGCAGTTGAATGTATATAATGTTACGGCAAGCGGGAGGTGCCCCCTTGGGGCATTGGTTTCTGCGAGTATGTAGAGGAATTACGGCATTTGGAAGAGTGGAGTCCATGGTGTAGTGGTTATCGCGTCTGACCGGCAATCGGAAGATCCCGGGTTCGATTCCCAGGTGGTACTTCATTTTTTCATTTGTTGTTTTCTCTTTCTCGTCTTGCGCGGAATATCTCCTATACAAGCGTCGTTCTTTACGTTATTTATACTGCGTGTTCTTTGCAGTTGAATGTATATAATGTTACGGCAAGCGGGAGGTGCCCCCTTGGGGCATTGGTTTCTGCGAGTATGTAGAGGAATTACGGCATTTGGAAGAGTGGAGTCCATGGTGTAGTGGTTATCGCGTCTGACCGGCAATCGGAAGATCCCGGGTTCGATTCCCAGGTGGTACTTCATTTTTTCATTTGTTGTTTTCTCTTTCTCGTCTTGCGCGGAATATCTCCTATACAAGCGTCGTTCTTTACGTTATTTATACTGCGTGTTCTTTGCAGTTGAATGTATATAATGTTACGGCAAGCGGGAGGTGCCCCTTGGGGCATTGGTTTCTGCGAGTATGTAGAGGAATTACGGCATTTGGAAGAGTGGAGTCCATGGTGTAGTGGTTATCGCGTCTGACCGGCAATCGGAAGATCCCGGGTTCGATTCCCAGGTGGTACTTCATTTTTTCATTTGTTGTTTTCTCTTTCTCGTCTTGCGCGGAATATCTCCTATACAAGCGTCGTTCTTTACGTTATTTATACTGCGTGTTCTTTGCAGTTGAATGTATATAATGTTACGGCAAGCGGGAGGTGCCCCCTTGGGGCATTGGTTTCTGCGAGTATGTAGAGGAATTACGGCATTTGGAAGAGTGGAGTCCATGGTGTAGTGGTTATCGCGTCTGACCGGCAATCGGAAGATCCCGGGTTCGATTCCCAGGTGGTACTTCATTTTTTCATTTGTTGTTTTCTCTTTCTCGTCTTGCGCGGAATATCTCCTATACAAGCGTCGTTCTTTACGTTATTTATACTGCGTGTTCTTTGCAGTTGAATGTATATAATGTTACGGCAAGCGGGAGGTGCCCCCTTGGGGCATTGGTTTCTGCGAGTATGTAGAGGAATTACGGCATTTGGAAGAGTGGAGTCCATGGTGTAGTGGTTATCGCGTCTGACCGGCAATCGGAAGATCCCGGGTTCGATTCCCAGGTGGTACTTCATTTTTTCATTTGTTGTTTTCTCTTTCTCGTCTTGCGCGGAATATCTCCTATACAAGCGTCGTTCTTTACGTTATTTATACTGCGTGTTCTTTGCAGTTGAATGTATATAATGTTACGGCAAGCGGGAGGTGCCCCCTTGGGGCATTGGTTTCTGCGAGTATGTAGAGGAATTACGGCATTTGGAAGAGTGGAGTCCATGGTGTAGTGGTTATCGCGTCTGACCGGCAATCGGAAGATCCCGGGTTCGATTCCCAGGTGGTACTTCATTTTTTCATTTGTTGTTTTCTCTTTCTCGTCTTGCGCGGAATATCTCCTATACAAGCGTCGTTCTTTACGTTATTTATACTGCGTGTTCTTTGCAGTTGAATGTATATAATGTTACGGCAAGCGGGAGGTGCCCCCTTGGGGCATTGGTTTCTGCGAGTATGTAGAGGAATTACGGCATTTGGAAGAGTGGAGTCCATGGTGTAGTGGTTATCGCGTCTGACCGGCAATCGGAAGATCCCGGGTTCGATTCCCAGGTGGTACTTCATTTTTTCATTTGTTGTTTTCTCTTTCTCGTCTTGCGCGGAATATCTCCTATACAAGCGTCGTTCTTTACGTTATTTATACTGCGTGTTCTTTGCAGTTGAATGTATATAATGTTACGGCAAGCGGGAGGTGCCCCCTTGGGGCATTGGTTTCTGCGAGTATGTAGAGGAATTACGGCATTTGGAAGAGTGGAGTCCATGGTGTAGTGGTTATCGCGTCTGACCGGCAATCGGAAGATCCCGGGTTCGATTCCCAGGTGGTACTTCATTTTTTCATTTGTTGTTTTCTCTTTCTCGTCTTGCGCGGAATATCTCCTATACAAGCGTCGTTCTTTACGTTATTTATACTGCGTGTTCTTTGCAGTTGAATGTATATAATGTTACGGCAAGCGGGAGGTGCCCCCTTGGGGCATTGGTTTCTGCGAGTATGTAGAGGAATTACGGCATTTGGAAGAGTGGAGTCCATGGTGTAGTGGTTATCGCGTCTGACCGGCAATCGGAAGATCCCGGGTTCGATTCCCAGGTGGTACTTCATTTTTTCATTTGTTGTTTTCTCTTTCTCGTCTTGCGCGGAATATCTCCTATACAAGCGTCGTTCTTTACGTTATTTATACTGCGTGTTCTTTGCAGTTGAATGTATATAATGTTACGGCAAGCGGGAGGTGCCCCCTTGGGGCATTGGTTTCTGCGAGTATGTAGAGGAATTACGGCATTTGGAAGAGTGGAGTCCATGGTGTAGTGGTTATCGCGTCTGACCGGCAATCGGAAGATCCCGGGTTCGATTCCCAGGTGGTACTTCATTTTTTCATTTGTTGTTTTCTCTTCTCGTCTTGCGCGGAATATCTCCTATACAAGCGTCGTTCTTTACGTTATTTATACTGCGTGTTCTTTGCAGTTGAATGTATATATATATATTATATATATTATTTCACGAAAGTAACACGTGAATAATATTTATGATGAAAATAACCACGAAGGAAAAAGGAAACACAGAATAGTGCTCAAGCGCTTTCGTCTAATGAGTGTTCCTGAGGATGTCATTAGACGAAAGCGCTTGAGCACCATTCTGTGTTTCCTTTTTCCTTCGTGTTTATTTTCATCATATATATATATATATATATATATAAATAATGTTTCGATAAAATAAAAATATATATTTAGAAGAAAGACAGAAGAACACAACCTTCCTCACTAGAGTCTACACTCAGAAAAACAGACAGAAAAAATTATACAATAAAGTCACGTAAAGAAAGTTTACTGGTCGAAATAGCTGTAAAAAGCTGGTTTAAGTGTTCTAAAAAATGGTTGTAAAAGACAAGAGTGGTCGAAGCATCGATGTGGCTGAGTAAACTGCCCATGTGGGGATACAACTCAAAAGAAAATAGTTTTAAACAGGTATAAACACGCGCGCGCGTGTGCGCGCGTGTTCACTACTGTGCACAAATACCTGTATCTATCTATCTACTATATATACACAGGGTGGGTAAAAAAAAGTGCCCCTTAGAGGTAAACTGTCATTAAAAAAAAGTAAGGGGACAAGAGGTCCCAAACTTCATAGATGCTTACCTTAGCATGTTGTTCGTCTTAATTGAGAAGTTACTCGATGTGTTCCCCTTCTTGC
Organism: Bathynomus jamesi; assembly: GCA_023014485.1. NCBI lineage: Eukaryota > Metazoa > Arthropoda > Malacostraca > Isopoda > Cirolanidae > Bathynomus > Bathynomus jamesi. The sequence continues at coordinate 452,543 of JAJOZX010001161.1, forward strand.
TCAACGCAGGCCTCCAAACGTGGACGCCACTGAGTAATACACCTGTTTACATATCGTTGAGACACCTTCTCCCAGCTGAGCAGAATTCTTTTTCGTAGTTCATCTATGTCTCTTATATTGGTACCAGAGATGTAAACTTTGGACTTTAGGGCTTCCCAAACACCATAATCTAGAGGTGAAAGATCATGGCTACTAGCCGGCCACATATTTGGTTCGATCAAATCTGGTGTTTCGTTCTCAAGGAATGTGACAGTTTGGCGTGTTCTGTGAGCAGGGGCTCCATCTGGTTGGAAAGTATATCTTTCACCACTAATTCGTCGAATATCACTTTGATAGAGTGAAAGATATACTTTTCAACCAGATGGAGCCCCTGCTCACAAAGCACGCCAAACTGTCACATTCCTTGAGAACGAAACACCAAATTTGATCGAACCAAATATGTAGCCGGCTAGTAGCCACGATCTTTCACCACTAGATTATGGTGTTTGGGAAGTCCTGAAGTCCAAAGTTTACACCCCTGGTACCAATATAAGAGACAGAGATGAACTACGAGAAAGAATTCTGCTCAGCTGGGAGAAGGTGTCTCAACGATATGTAAACAGGTGTATTGATCAGTGGCGTCCGCGTTTGGGGACCTGCGTTGAGCAGGAAGGGGGACACATCGAGTAACTTCTCAATTAAGACGAACAACATGCTAAGATAAGCATCTATGAAGTTTGGGACCTCTAGTCCCCTTACTTTTTTTAATATGACAGTTTACCTCTAAGGGGTCACTTTTTTTACCCAGCCTGTATATATATATATATTATATATATATATATATATATATATATATATAAAGGGCCATACAGAGAGGGAAAAGGAAAAGGAGGGAGAAGCAATAAAGGAAAATCCAAAATACTTCTACAGCTATGCAAAAAGGAAAACAAAAACGCACGCTACTATCGGGCCCTTAAGGAAAGGCAATAATGAACCAACAGACGATCTAAAAGAAATATCTGAAACATTGAGAGCCCAGTATGAATCGGACTTCAGTCAGTACCCCAAAAAGTGACAAAGCGGTACCAGGAGAATGCATAACAGACTTTGATTTTACCCCAGAAGATGTATCGAGAGCTATAGGACAAATTAAATCACATTCAGATGCAGGTCCGGACAAATGGAACGCACAATTAATTAAAAACTGTAAAAATGAAATAGCTACACCCTTATACTGGATATGGAGAAGATCCCTAGACACTGGGGAAATACTGAGCATCTTGAAAAGAGCAGATATTGTCCCTATATATAAAGGAGGGGATAGATCTCAAGCAAAGAACTATAGACCAGTGTCACTGACGTCCCATCTCACCAAAATATTTGAAAGAATAGTCAGAGAGAAAATCTATGACTTCTTGGAGACGCTGGAAAGATTCAACGAAAATCAGCACGGATTCCGATCAGGAAAATCATGCCTATCACAACTTATAGAGCATTATAACAACATCCTAGATGCACTTGAAGGCAATGAAAACTATGATGTCATATACACGGATTTTGCTAAAGCTTTCGACAAATGCGATCATGGTATAATAGCACATAAAATGAAACATATGGGAATAACAGGCAAAGTGGGAAAATGGATCGACAACTTCCTCAGAGAACGACTACAGGCCGTCAAAATTCAAGGTGTATCATCATCAGAATCAGAAGTACGCAGCTCAGTGCCACAAGGTACAGTGCTGGCCCCACTCCTGTTCATTATCATGCTAACAGACATAGACAGTGGAGTAAACAGCAATAGTATAGTAACATCATTTGCGGATGATGCAAAGATCAGCAGAAAAATTAGCGATGCAAATGAAGTGGAGGCCTTGCAGAGGGACACGAACAAAATATACACATGGACAGAAGACAACATTATGACATTTAACACCGAGAAATTTCAGCTCTTGAGATATGGTAGAAATGAATTTAAACAGACTGCATATTATGCTCCAGATAGACAAGAAATTCAGAGAAGCATGAAAGCGGTCGACTTGGGGGTAATAATGACCGATGATGCCAAATTCGAGACACAAAATCAGATAGCAATAGACAAAGCAAAAAGAGTCGCGGGACAGGTACTAAGAACGTTCAAAAGGAGGGACAAGACAGTAATGATTCCCCTGCTGAGAACACTGATCATACCAAACTTCAATACTGCTCAGTTTTGACGTCCCCATATAAAAAGGAAGAAATTAATAAACGAAGAAACGCAGACACATTTCACAGCCAAAATTAATGGTTGCAAAGAACTCAACTACTGGGAAAGACTACGTAAACTAAATCTGTACTCCCTGGAAAGGAGAGAGGTACACCATAATCTACATATGGAAAATGATCGAAAAACTGGTACCAAACTAAACCCAATTACCATTCAAACAACGCTGGAAAATAGGAAAGGCAGAATGTGTAGTGTTCCCAAATTAAAGGCCCGACAAGGGATCTCCTTAACACTGAAGGAAAATAGCTTGGTTGTCAGAGGGCCAAGACTTTTTAACCAGCTTCCAAAGGACCTCAGAAACGTTACAGGGGTCAAAGTTGAAGTCTTCAAAAGAAGACTAGATGCCTGGCTCAGGACGGTACCAGATGAGCCGGGTGTACCTGGCTATGTGCGGTGGAGAGCGCAAGAGAGCAACTCACTCCTCCACCAAACCAGGACTAGAGGCGGGATCACCAGCTTGACCTTCGTGTGAAGAGAGACCGACGCACGGAACCCAGACGAGGTTAACGAGGTATATATACATATATATATATATATTATACATACACTTTATACAGGCCCCGCCCACACTGAACCAAAACAAGACGGGAAAAATAAAATTCAAACGCTGCCTCTTTCTTACAAAATTCCAAATATTAAACATTTGTTATTAAATGTGAAAATTAAAATCTTTCATTAAAAAAATAACTTAAAATGAACTTTCGAAAATACGCCTCGTAAATAAATTTACATTTTTTATTAAAAATAAATTTGAGGGGTCGCGCATCTTAAGGTACCTAAGTGCCACCACAGGTGAAAACGTGTTTTTGATGGATATCCCTATTTTCACCCTTCCTCTATCGCGTGGTTTGGGTTATAATGACCTTACGACACTAGAAGTATGGTTGAAAACCTTATGAAGCGAACTACTTTTTTCACCTCTATCGCCAGCCAAAAGTTCACCCAAAGTTCGGCATAATAAGAAAATAAAAAAATTTAAAAAACTATATATAAAATATGAAAATCTATTCCAAAAACTCATCAACATCTTCATTAGCATACTTAGAATTTTAATTTTGGCGCTTAGGTACCTTAAGACGAGGGACCCCCTCATTTGTTAAATTTATAAAAATCTTTTATTTAAATTAAAATTAACTTTGGAAAAATACAAATCAAATTACAAATTCAAATTATAACGTCATTATTAAAACGTAATACTTTAAAACCGGCTTGTAAAATATTTGAAAAACACAAAACACGCCCAAACTGCCGAACTTCACACCTCGGTATACGACAAGGGGGTTTTGTGTCATGCTGTAGTACGTCGAAAGTGAAGTTTCACGGTTAAACTCCCCTAACCAAATGATAGTTTTGACCTACAACGGTTCTTATATGTATCTCAATACTGCTCAGGAGGCTAGAAGTAAATGGTACATTTGGGGCTCATCATATTTTATGTTCAAACTTTTTCTCTATGATCCGGTATATACACAATGTGCAACAGGCGTACCTGACTATCGCCCACAAACTGGTGTTCACATAAGACTAACAAGCTATTCAATTTTAGTGAATGAAAGTGTGTTTGTGATTTTATATTATTATTAATTTATTATTATTATTATTATTATTGTTATTTGGGGTTTCATTTTCGTTATTTACCAAAAGAGACAATCCTTTGGGTTGCGGAAATTGAACTGAGGTGGTGGCGTTGGAAAGACGCGACAAGGTTGGTTTTGATCCATGTTCGCCGTTTCGCTTTAATTCGACTTTACCTTATCAAGGAAAGGTTTGAACATGATTTCTCATGTCTTCCTTATCTTGGTGCAGATTGAGCTTGCTTTTTTATATTTACATTCAAATGAACTTGAAATTTTTTCACTGAAACAAGTTGGTAGAGCCTACGTGAATAAATACATACAGGGGCGTACCTAAAGTATTTGGCACCCGGGACGGATCCTTCCTTTGGCACCCCCCATAAATAATTTTAAAATTTAAACACACAGAAAAATATATTATGTTTGCAAGTAGATTTTTAAACAGTACAGTACAGTCATAAGCAAATTGGAAATAAGAAAAATGCAGGACATTAAAAATTCACTAAACAGGTAATACTGCATTTTATTTTATACAAAAAACACAGGAAATCCAGTCTCAACGCTCAGCCTATTCTTCAAAGGTAAATAGAGAGGATTCACAGTCTCTGCTTTCGAGCCTTAATTTCTGCAAATTGATCAATGACCTCATCAAAATTCACCTTCTTCGCATATTCATGTTCAGTTGAAAGTAAAGCCAGATTTGTCAATCTTGTCTGACTCATGGTCGAGCGAAAGAAATTTTTTATCAATTTCAATTTGGAAAAACTTCTTTCACATGAAGCAATAGATACACATAATTATTTAATGAAACATACCTCATGTCAAGTGAACAAGCCTTGGAATGTCAGTTGCAGCCAGCTGGCTATGCTCAACAAACTGATGACTAAAACGTCAACAAACGTTCGCCTTTCGATGTAATTTTTATCAAATATTTAATTTTTCGTTTGTAAATTTTGTATTGCCAATAAAAATAAACATTTATTTTATAGTGGAAATTAACATTAAGCTGTTGTAAGAGTTTGAACATTTTAAAAAAAAATTTCTTACTTTGGCGAATTTTTTATTTGGTTTGAAAACTTGTACTGGTATTTCAATTCTCGATGGCACCCCCCTCTTGGCTGTCACCCGGGGCGGACCGCCCCCCTCGCCCCCCTCTTAGTACACCATTGCATACATACATATATATATATATATATATATATATATATATACACAGGGTGGGTTTAAAAAAAGGGACCCGTTACAGGTAAACTGTCATATTAAAAAAAGTAAGGGGACTAGAGCTCCCAAACTTCATAGATGCTTACCTTAGCATGTTGTTCGTCTTAATTGAGAAGTTACTCGATGTGTCCCCCTTCCTGCTCAACGCAGGCCTCCAAATGTGGACGCCACTGATCAATACACCTGTTTACATATCGTTGACACCCTTTCTCCCAGCCGAGGAGAATTCTTTCACGTAGTTCATCTGTCTCTTATATTGGTATCAGGATGTAAAGTTTGGACTTCAGGGCTTCCCAAACACCATAATCTAGTGGTGAAGGATCGGGGCTACAAGCCGGCCACATATTTGGTTCGATAAAATACGGTGTTTCGTTCTCAAGGAATGTGACAGTTTGGCTTGCTCTGTGAGCAGGGACTCCATCTTGTTGGAAAGTATATCTTTCACTCTATCGAAGTGATATTCGACGAATTAGTGGTGAAAGATATACTTTTCAACCAGATGGAGCCCCTGCTCACAGAGCACGCCAAACTGTCACATTCCTTGAGAACGAAACACCGGATTTTATCGAACCCAATATGTGGCCGGCTAGTAGCCCCGATCTTTCACCACTAAATTTGGGAAGCCCTGAAGTCCAAAATTTACATTACATCCCTGGTATCAATATAAGAGACATAGATGAATCATGCGAAAGAATTCTGCTCCGCTGGGAGAAGGTGTCTCAACGATATGTAAACAGGTGTATTGATCAGTGGCATCCACGTTTGGAGGCCTGCGTTGAGCAGAAAGGGGGAAACATCGAGCAACTTCTCAATTAAGACGAACAACACACTAAGGTAAGCATCTATGAAGTTTTGGAGCTCTAGTCCCCTTACTTTTTTAATATGACAGTTTACCTTTAAGGGGTCACTTTTTTACCCACCCTGTGTGTATATATATATATATAAACTTCATAACCTTTCAGGGCTCAGTTTTGATCCCCGTTGCCAAGGTGACTGATAAACACCTGTGGGTGTGTCGCACGCGCGCTCTTCATATAATATATATATATATATATATATATATATATATATATATATATATATATCATACACCCACAGGTGTTTATCAGTCATCTTGGCAACGGGGATCAAAACGGAGCCCTGAAAGATTATGAAGTTTAAATTCAGAGTGAAGATAAAGTACCACATCAAAGTGCGAGTGTTATTGAAAAACAAGTACGAATATAGAAATTATGCTGGTCTAAACATTCTATACATTTTTCAAAATATTTGAAAAAAAAAAGTGCCTGATGAAAATTCCAACTAAGATCTTGTGTCTTAAATTTTTTCGAAAGTGACGGAAATGGTGAATTACTGTAATAAAAAATTATTAAATTGCTGAATTTGTTGAAACATTTATCAAGATGAGCAATTTCATATGTAAATATTCAATACTTAAAATCCCAATAAATAAATAAATACAAAATTTCAAAGAAAGTTCTCCAATATAAATTAATATTTTCATATATATATACACAGTTCAAAAAGTAATATCGCAGAACTGTTTTTTACCAATATTTATCGTTAAGAAACAGTTTTTCGACGGGACTTTTCGTATAGATTGTACATATTTAACTTATGTGACTAAAAAATATCACTAGCATACAAGAATACTGATCGTTCAATTTTGCGTCCGTCGTCCACCAGGGGGTGATGAGACGGACGGTAACGCCACTAACCTGAAAAAAATAGCTCTTTTAAAAGGGGAACTGTATCGAACCAAACACATTACGCGCAGGCCTCTCGTCACTACACCCCTTTTCATTCCTCAGGCTAGCTCGGGGCAGCCCCTTGAATGGAGTTTAACATATATTAATAGTAATTCTCACCTTTGCTGAGCTCTTGAAACAGAACACTCCCGTGCCGAGAGTGAGTGAAAAGGGTAATAAAAAGCATCACTTTGGGAAGAAAACGAATTGAATTTGTGCTCATTTTTCACTAATTTATTCACAAAGATTCCATTTATGTTTACTTCCTGTAAAGAAAATTAAATGTCATTTCCTTTTCTTACTGAGACCACAAAGGGTTTCTTTGAAGTTTCTATAATTGTTTTGATAAACAGAGTCACTGCAATTATAGTCTGATCGTTCATAAATAATTTCATCCAAGTAAAGGCTTCTTCTCATGTTTCAGATGAAAAGGAATTCTAAGTTTTGCGAAATGTTTATGTAGAATTCCTTAGATTTTTATTTACTGTCCAAATTACTTAGAACTGAAAGATTTATCTATGAATACTGCTTAACAATAGGTCAAAATTATCATCATCATCATCATCATTTGCATGGCATGACTGAGTTAAGACTGTGTTTGCATGGTTTGTAAGCGTTCTTATTTTACTTCTTTTCATCTTTCACCCCTCTCCTATTCTCTCTGACTATTTTTCTGACTTGTCAGCACTGGCCGGCGGATGATGATGGTGAGTCTCTTTTCTCTTTTTCTGAATGAATGTTAACCCATGAGTGATAGGTGTTGCTACTTATTTAACCCCTTATTTTCTTCTCTTAACCCCCTACTCTTTCCTTTCTCTCGGGCTAACCTTAGAGTGGATCTTAGGGTCTTTGTTAGCCTCAGCTTCTGTAGATCTGTAGATCATCATCGTCTCAGCCTTCATAGCATCACGATGTGTGCTCACCTCACTCTCTATACGAATTGAAAGCTGGTGCAGATACTGTAAAATCCGAACCCCCTGTGTTAGGCTAATAACATTTAAAATCTAAATACAACTGTATCTAGATACACTTCCAGCTTCCGAACTCATTTGCCGGATTACGGCCATTTCATATTTTTCTAGTTATTAAATAAAAATATGGCAAGATCGAAGAGGCAGTGTAATGCAACCAGATCTACCTCCTACGATTGAAGTGAAACTTGTCAGAATAGAGATATAAAATCACCTTCCTTGCCCACCCTATTTCGCTCGAGAAATTAGGGTGCGACTTATACAAATTTTATCGAATGTACACTGGTTTATACGGTATACATAGAAAATGAAAAATAAAACCGAGACAAATAACAAACGGTCAAATGAAAAACGATAAGAATGTAACGAATGAATAAAGTTCAAGTGAAACCGAGTAAACACGCTGTCTTTGAGACCTAGACGAAAGACGCCTGTACCAAATGAACATACTCATCACATTTTAAATACCGATTCTGCAGTGTATGGCAGTTATCAATAACACATCCCCGTTTTCGGAAAAAAAAAAAAGAATGACCTCTGATAACCTTGGCCCAGGGTGTGACTAGCTTGTCTACAATGGGTACAAGTTTTTTGGGCGCGAAACTTATTCTGTTGACAACATTCCTGCTTCACTTGTTTACCTTTTGATTTCTTTTTCTTCGATTCTTGTTTTTGTTTTTTGGCGCGTTTGCTTCGGTGTGGACCCATACCCAGGGGCGTACCTAAAGTATTTGGCACCCGGGGCGGATCCTTCCTTTGGCACCCCCCATAAATAATTTTAAAATTGAAACACAGAGAAAAATATATTATGTTTGCAAGTAGATTTTTAAACAGTACAGTACTGTCATAAGCAAATTGGAAATAAGAAAAATGCAGGACATTAAAAATTCAGTGAACAGGTAATACTGCATTTTATTTTATACAAAAAACACAGGAAATCCAGTCTCAACGCTCAGCTATTCTTCAAAGGTAAATAGAGAGGATTCACAGTCTCTGCTTTCGAGCCTTAATTTCTGCAAATTGATCAATGACCTCATCAAAATTCACCTTCTTTGCATATTCATGTTCAATTGAAAGTAAAGCCAGATTTGTCAATCTTGTCTGACTCATGGTCGAGCGAAAGAAATTTTTTATCAATTTCAATTTGGAAAAACTTCTTTCACATGAAGCAATAGACACACAGACAGTCAAAAAGAATCTCAAACACAGTGACAAGCTTGGCAAAGATTCACAAAAATCACATTTCACAATAAACTCCAGAAAATGCAATGCTGTCCATTTCTTTGCCTCTTCAACGCTGATTTTGGCAGCTTCCAAATGCCTCCGAAGTCGTCCAATTTCCACACTGATATCTTCATCAGAGAATTCATCGAAAATCTGAGTTAAATTTGGAATATACTTCCGAAGTTCTTCTTCTGTTGCAACAACCAAAGTGTTTGGCTGAATAACAGCGAAGATTGACAAAATTTGATCCATTGCCTTAGAACGAATCTCCAATTCTTGATGAAAGCGATCAAGACATTCAAACATAGCCCTTTTTACTTCCTCTGCCAATGTGAGACCAGCATCCTTTGCCATCTCTCCTGGCATCCTTTTTCGGAGCTTTACTCTCCCTCTTCTCTCCATAGAAATGTCCATTTCCTCACACTTTGTAGTTGCATAATGAATGGCCCTCTCCACAATGCATTTACCGGGTATTATAACATCACGACGATGCATTTATAAACACTTAAACATCACTATGATACCACATTGTCAAAAATTACTGGACACTGGTATAAGTACCATGATATTGTTATAAACACCAGCACTTCATGCTTTATCAATTATTTAATGAAACATACCTCATGTATGTGGAGTCACAGTGTCAAGTGAACAAGACTTGGAATGTCAGTTGCAGCCAGCTGGCTATGCTCAACAAACTGATGACTAAAACGTCAACAAACGTTCGCCTTTCGATGTAATTTTTATCAAATATTTAATTTTTCGTTTGCAAATTTTGTATTGCCAGTAAAAATAAGAATTTATTTTATAGTGGAAATTAACATTAAGCTGTTGTAATAGTTTGAACATTTTTAAATTTTTTTTCTTACTATGGCGAATTTTTCATTTGGTTTGAAAACTTGTACTGGTATTTCAACTCTCCGGATGGCACCCCCCTCTTGGTTGTCACCCAGGACGGACCACCTCCCTCACACCCCCCTTAGTACGCCACTGCCCATACCTTTGAGGTGATGCCTCATTCGACTGATTAACAGCCATAAAAGGGACAATGTTTCCTTGCTGAGGATGATATTGCTAATAATGAGGATTGCTGAAATTGCAAAACGAATGGGCCAAATAAGCCGTTGGACATACTCCTAAGGTTAAATCTAATTGGTTTGACTGTTTATATACACTAATGGTTTGAAAATGGGTTTCAACGACAGCCCCTAGTCGGTCCCATTCTAAATTAATTCCTTCAACAACTTCTCTCCACTCTTCTACCGGTAAACCTGGAACAGTGGGGGGAACTTCTTACGCCTATACCTGGGGTCTGGCTAGGGGAACACTTCTTCGCGAGCATGATTAACCCGTTTGCTGCACAACCCGTAATATCACGGGCTCTCGTTTCTGACCATTTCTGCGCAGCCCCGTATATACACGGGTTTAAACTGGGATATCTCTTTGTGTAGCCCGTATTTTTGGCTCGACTCGTTACTGGGAGCTCGCGCAGTTAACGGGTTAATCTCAAAAATATCCACGTTTCATTTGTCTTCATCTTGCCTTCCATGAGTTCCAATACAGTTTCATGTTTTTCGCTCTCTTTCCTGTCCTATTCGAGTAACTGCATTTTCATAGCTTCATAGTCTGAGGTAATCGTCCTCGCAACTGTACTGTATACATTCCCAACGGTGGTCCCTCTATGTGGGGTTCTAAAGAAAAGCTTTTGAGTATTCCTTGCCTGGATAAGCTATTCTGTAACATCGCTCAAAGCGTACTATAAACTTATTTAAAGCTTCGCCGCTAATACTTTCGTATTTACCAGTGAGTGTCAAGTTTCAGTGATTCGTTCGCACAAGCAACCGAGACAATATTCGTTTGCATATCTTGTTTCACCAGAAATCTTATGTCGGACAAGTTGTCTTGTCTGTCATTCGCATACTCGCATCAGTGCGACTGTTAATGGAACCCATGTCACTAAAATTTGACACCACCTTTGTGTATGCCATTATTAGGGCACAGTCGGTTACCGTCGTTATACTCCTCCTGAGCGTTTCGTGGCTCGCAACCAAAGCCAAACACGTTATGCACAGACATGCATTGCTATCAGTTACACGCGCACCAAGGTCAACTCCAGGTAGTGGTAGCCTATGTTTGCGTTATAGTGGCAATAGCAGATGTAGTAAGTAATGTGTTTAGATCAGACATACCTCGAAATCCCACTCAAATCCTCCAAGAGTTTGAAGGTGCTAAAGATTTTTATAAAAATGAAGTTCTTAACAAATGAAGTGTTTAATTTAATGAATGAGTATGATACTAGGGTCAATAATGTTCAGATTCTAAAATAAATATAAATAAGTTGTAAACAACTTATCTTTCAACAGTTTAGGATTAAAACTATAAGTGAATATCTAAAGATAAAGAAAATGCAACAGGTTCCCGAGTTTGGGACTTATTTGGTCATCAATGAACCGGCGAGCCTCGTCTTTCCAACGTACGAGTACTTAAGTATTATAGTTCTCTTCCGACCAAGAAAATCGGTCTCAGAGTACGACGCGAAGTTCGTTGGAAGACAGTTATCAATTAACTTATTTTCCGAAAAAAAATAATAATATATTTTAATATTTTTATGTTAGTCTCACTCTTGGAAAAATAGAGTAAAATAAACAAATTTCGATTTATGTTTTAGTTATAAAAGTACCCAAAACAATCTTTATACCGGGTGATTACAAATGATCTTCCCGATTTTAAACATTTATTATGAAAAAACTAACAAAGCTACAGCGAAAAGCAAGATATACAAATAAAGAATATTTCAGGGAATTTTTATTTGTAATATTGAACACGTCAGAGATAGCCCTAAAGTTAACGTGTTTTGTGGTCTTACCGCTGAGAAAGTGTACAGTCCATTCTTCTTTGCTCAATTAACGGTATCATTTACTACGATATGCTATAGGTGTGGCTGATGCCCCAGCTGCTAGAGGACAAAGCTGATGTGTGGTTTCAGCAGGATGGTATGCCCCCCCCCCCCATTTTCACAATGAGGTTACAACATTCCTGAATGATCACTTGCCTGATCGTTGGATCTGGCGTGGGGGACCCCAGTCCTTGGCCGGCTCGTTCGCCCGATCTAATTCCTTTGACTTCTTCCCCTGGGGCTGTCAAAAATAAAGTTTTTGTTCCACTAATGGCAACAACTTTGGAGCATTTGAAGGAAAAGATACGCGAGGCTGTTAGAAAAGTTCAGTACCGATATGCTACAAAATGCATGGTATGGAGGGAAACAAAATACCGCTTTGATGTCTGCAGAGCCACAAAAGGAACACATACTGAACTCAAAAAGTTTTATTTACAAGCTATTGGAGTTGTTCTTTATTTGTATCTCTTTCTTTTCGCTATAGCTTTGTTAGTTTTTTCATAATGTTTAAAATCGGGAAGATCATTTGTAATCATCCGGTATATCGAGAAGTTAATTTTACAAATAGTATTATTTAGACAAAAAAAATTGCTGAATTAAAGTTTCAGATTAAAGTGTTAAATTAGCTCTCAGTCAGTCCATAAATTTAATTTGTAAAATCCCCGCAACCAGACCAATTGGGGCGTCATGCAACAATTTGGGGGGGGGGGGGGCACTGTCAGATAAATAATTTTTAATCAGTCTTAAGAAATTAGTAATTCAGTGCTTTAACTACACTTAAAGAATAAAAAAATCATCAGTATATATAGGGTTAATTTACTTCAATTCTCTTATCTTTGCTAAATGTTATTTCGTAAATTTAAATATATTCCAGTAAATTTGGAGAGGGGGGGCACGTGCCCACCCAACGTCTATGGGCATGACGCCTTTGCTGACCTAAACCATGAAAAAACTGAAATACTAATTGGTGGAATTAGTGCCACCGAACTAGTTTATGGACATAAATAGAGTTAAAACATTTCTTAGTATTAAGTCTTATATGGGAAGTCCGTTCAATGATGTCGTTTAAATATTAATTAAACGATGAATGGCTATGTTAACATTTACAAAGTTTTCCAGATTTTCAATTTTTAATTTAAATTCAAAAGTTTTGTTGTACCCTACGAAATAACTTGGGAATTTGTCAGTATTTAGAGAGTTAATAAAGTTTACTGATTTATACGTTTGAATTTAGAGTTAAAGTCAAACTATTTTGATTTAAATATTACCATTAAAAATTATAATAAAAAATGTAAACTATACGGCTAAATATCCGCAGGACACATCATCCGAAATTACATACCAGATAATTTTGTGATGTATTGTGTGTTTTAATAAAATCTGCTATCCATTTTTTTGTGCAATTGAGCAGGTTTTGAGAAATAATTTTTTTTCGAAGAAATTTATATCTCAAAAGTTGCTCAATTTCAAACGGATAGCATCTGTTAAAACGCCTCGGAATACATCAAATAAATATTTTTTGGTATGTAATTTCATTTTCTTTATTGTAACCTAACCTAACGTAAACTAACCACCGGTAAACACTAAATCTGACCCGTGAAGTGTCACAGTTCGGACATAAACGAGTTTTGCAAATCACACCGTGATTTGCAAAAAAATTCAAAGCTTTATCTTCGTCTAAGCCTCTAAGGCAACGAGACGAATTAAGTCTTCAAAGTCTACTTCACAACCGACACAGTTCATGATCACAGAAACACAAACAATTATATGCTGCCAATTTTGATCAGATAACATTAAATATTTTTTTATCTTATTAATATTCATTTGCACAACATATGAAACACATTTTGTTTAATTATTTTTGACAAGGATTCTGAATATATTGTTGTTTTTCTAAGGTAAGGGACTTTAGGTGATGTGTTCTGCGGAATACTAACTGCTATACGTTTACATGTATTCTACTGAAAACTACAGATTGACTAAATGAGTAGGTTAAAATAATGGACCCTATTTTTACTTACGTACCATAAAATTTTTCTAGTATCTACTTTTTAAAAAGTATTTATATTTTCAAGTACTTTTACTCTAACTTAAGTAATTTTGGGGAGAATTACTCGTACTTTTACTAAGTACAAGTCATTTTATCCATTTCGTTACTATTCTTAACACTCAAATTTGTAGCAGCCGCCAGCCAGTCAAAACGCAAGTTGTGCGCGGTATTTTAATCAGCCAATCATGGGCATCAGCAGGCTGGCGCCTTGCCTTGACAAATCTTACATCACTGGTAATTTACGTAGTTTGGCAAATCTTTTACATACAGCTTTTTGTTTAAAGACCTCATGGCCCACAACATAAATGTACCGCATGGTTTGCGAGAACTGTAGGTGAGTACTTCTTTACTTTCGTTACTCGAGTATTTTATTCAGTAGATACTTTTTTACTCTAACTTAAGTAAATTTCAGGATGGATACTTTTACTTGTACTTGAGTAACTTCTTGATAAAGTACTTGTACTTGAATTTCAGTAACATATTTTAGTACTTTTTACACTCCTGGTAGGGCAACATAAAAATTTTGTTTCTTAGCCATAAAAATATAATTGAGACTATTCTTTTTAATCATATAATTTAATTCGAAGATAAATACAATTCTAAGATAAATACAATGGATCTTTTCGGTCTTAGGTCCGGCATTGGATTTTTTTCATATTTTTGGTATAGACGTAGATTTTTACGCTAATTCCATTTCTGCAATCCGTTTCTTGGAGAAATAAACACGAAAAAAGTTATGTGCAAGTTTATTACGTTTACAGAACACAGAACGGAACACAAACCAAAGTTTGCTACTTGCCAAACTGCGCAATATCGTTCAGCATTTGGCGCACTCGATCTTTGCTGCGTGTCGGCGACGCCAGAGAAACTCGCAGAGATACGAGTCGATCATGGAACGGTGCGTACCACACCGGCGCTTATTACCGCGTTTGAGTTGGTCCACGTCGACTCTATCCGTTGCGCGTGTGCTCCAGATGAAGGGTCCACGAAGTTTTCGCTGTGGTTCACTGTTTTGTGACTGAAGCTGTACCCTTCGAGCTGTTCGATATACAAACAGAAGTAGTTTAGGTTAGGGTAGGGTAGGGTAGGTTAGGTTAGGTTAAGTATAGGTGGATATTTGAATACAAGTTTTGGGCCATACCTTTTTTCGTGTTTATTTCTCCAAGAAACGGATTGCAGAAATGGAATCGGCGTAAAAATCTACGTCTATACCAGAAACATAGAAAAAATCCAATGCCGGACCTAAAACCGAAAAGACCCAATACAATGAACTTACCTCAGCGGGTATGGATCTACGAAGAGGGTTAGCTAAAATTAAAAAAAAAAACACACTAATTGGAAATCTAAATTCTGCTTGTAATGAATAACAAAACTTGTAAGGCGATATGCCTTGAAACTAAAGCTAAACTTATTTAAATTTAAATATCTAAACTTGATAGTATATAGAAAGACTAAATGAAAATTTTAATGGAGCGTTTCTCTCAAGCGGTCGAAAAATCGAATGAACTCGTCGAGGGAAATTTTTAGGCATTTACTTTCTCGATGCGCGCATGCGCGGGGGTAGTTGGTTGGTAAAAAAAAATTTAATACTGTATTTCCACAACATCAAGACTATAGGCTTCGTGTTTTTAAATTTAGACTCTAAAATCGGACACTTTTGATTCCGTTGAACTTGCACCTGGCTACTCAAAGAAGCCTCCTCCATTCCGAAAATTAAAAATGAAAAGAACTTTCGGCATCTCTTTTATGACAAAATTTTGTATGAAATTGTGGATAGTTTCTACAACCCCCCACCCCATATGATTAAAATTAGACTCTCTATATAGCAACTATAAAGATATGGTAAATTAGCTAATATCTAATGTGTTTTTTCCGCTCTTTAATTTGGTTGGTTTTGCTTTCTATTTTAGCCTTTTTCATCCGGTAGCTACAGATGTCACAACGAGTACACCCAGAAATTAGTACTAAGTATAAAATCAGGAGCGGCTCGCAGGTAGGCACTGTGGAACTGCAGCACCCTCATGATCTTATCATCTTTATATTTAAATATTTAAAATAGCCTCTCTGATTGTTTTTTTTCAATGAACTTTGAGTTTTTAAACCAGATTATATCCTTTTTTCCTTAAACTATTTCAATGCCGAACGAATGAATCACGAAAGTAGCTTCAGCCTTCTCGTGGAACTGCGTACTTAACAGTTCCAGATTTTGTTCGAAACGCTTGAAACCTCGGTGGCGGACGTACGAAGAGCGAGTCAGAATCGCGGGTTTAAGAGGATCCAAAGCACTGTCGATTTGTTTGTTTGACGTGGTAGTTGTGTTGCTGTATCGTTTGCTAATTCGAAATTTAATTTCAGAATTGCATTTATCAATGATTCGTTATCATTTATTTTTTGTCGTGAGATTGAAGTTAATTATATAATAATTGGATTATTTACAATATATAGCTTTCATTTCTTAGAATATTTTTTTCGCAAATGACTTTTTGTTTTTTGAAATTTTAACTAGGCGCCTATTCTATTATCATGGCTGCGCTAGCCCCAGAAGTGAGTCGGGTGACAGTGAGTAAAATTCAGTCTCGTAATTTTTCACAGTTATCTCTTTAAGAAAAAATAGCTATTAAAACTGAAGGACGCCCTACACCAGAAATTCAAATATCTCAGCCCGGAATAAGTAACAATAAGAAATATATTCGTAGTTTTAATTCAGAATGGTACCAAAGAAAAAGTTGGCTTTGTGGTTGTAAAGTTAA
The DNA here is from genome assembly GCA_023014485.1 of Bathynomus jamesi. Taxonomy (NCBI): domain Eukaryota; kingdom Metazoa; phylum Arthropoda; class Malacostraca; order Isopoda; family Cirolanidae; genus Bathynomus; species Bathynomus jamesi. The sequence continues at coordinate 469,222 of JAJOZX010001161.1, forward strand.
AAATGCATTATTTTGTTTCCCGTGTCTACTACTCGGTGGTGACTTGACGTGGACAAAAAGTGGTTTTACAAATATAAACAAAATGAAAGAAAAAACTGAAAAGCATGAGCGTTCAAAGAAGCATATTGATAATGTGATTTCCCTGTCACTTTTAGGAACGGTAAATATCAAAGAAAAACTTAGTGAGGCTTACAAACTCTCGATTATCGAACATAATAACAAAGTTACCAAAAATCGTGAAATATTGTCGAAAATAATAGACTGCATTAAATTCTGCGGAAATTTTGAGATTTCTTTACGTGGACATGATGAAAAAGATGATTCGGCAAATCCAGGTGTATTCAGGGCATTAATTAATTTCGCATCAAAATTAGATCCCGATTTGAAAAAAACATTTAGAAAGCAACACAGTCTTCAAGGGCGTTTCCAAAACCATTCAGAATGATATTCTTGACTGTGTGCTGCAGGTATCCCGCAATAAAATAAAAAAAGAAATTAAAGCAGCTTCGTTTGTGGCGGTCATGGCTGATGACACAACTGATGTTTCTGAACATATTCAAATGGTTATTGTTCTGAGATACGAGCTGAATGAGGAAGTCTTTGAGCGCTTCTGGGGTTTCTTTACTCCGGAAAATCAAACGGCAGAAGGTCTATCTAAGTGCATTCTAGATCAGCTAGATATTCTTCTCGAAGGAAACAAGCAGAAACTAATTGCTCAGACATTTGATGGCGCAAATGTCATGAAAGGAAAAAAAAGGGGGAGTTCGGGCTAAAATTAAAGAAGTTTATAATAATGCACACTTCATTCACTGTTATGCCCACCAACTGAATCTGATTATGAAAAATGCAGCAAGTACTACCCGAAATTCAAGAATATTCTTTTCTAACCTCTTGGCTATACCAACATTTTTCTCCAGGTCACCACTTCGTCTCTCTCTATCTTAAGCAAACATATGGCCAACCGCATTCCTCGTCCATCCCCTACTAGATGGAATTTTCATATACGCACCGTAAACCGCGTCTATGAAAATTTCGAACCCTTAAAAAAATGCCTTGAAGAAATACAGTCGACAGCAAACGCAGATCAAACCATTTCAGAAGCAACAGGAATTTTGTACGTTTTGAATAACGAAAAGTTCATCTTTGGTTGAAACTTTTTCATCAGATAATGCCTCACGTAGAAGTCATTTACAATCAAATGCAATCTCGAGCTATTGACTCATGTAAAGTACAAGAATATATAGCAAACTTCAACAATGCCATTTTAAAAATAAGAAATTCGGAGTACTGTGAAAATCCTTCAAAAACACTCATGATTGAAGCAAAGGAAGTGTGCGACTGCGTATGTGTTGACATAGCTGAGAGGTATTCATTTACCAAACAATTAGTAGCTGCTAAGCTGTTTACCAAGGAAAACTTCGATAGCTATAATATGAAAATGCCTATGGAAGAGGTAACGGTGACCACTGAGGCATATCCCATGATTGAAAAAGAAAAGATTCTTACTGAACTACAAGTTTTCTACAGTAGACCTGATATGCACAATTACGACAGGTTAATTGACCTGCTGAAATTTATCACTGAAAATAATCTAGTAGACGTTCTTGGAGAACTAGCTAAGCTCATAAAAATTCTTTTGACCATCCCCATGACTACATCCGAGGCCGAACGCTGCCATTCAACATTAAAAAGAATAAAGACGTTCTTAAGGAGCACTATGAATCAGGAAAGACTAAATTCTCTTGCAATGATTTCAATAGAGAAAAATTTGATCACCAGTACACAGAATTTCAGTGAAAAAGTAATAGACCTTTTCGCTCAGAATAAAAACAGAAGGATGGAATTTGTTTATAAATAAAATTTTTGGCAAATTCGAAATTACCCGTTAAGCGTAAGTACCCTATAATTGATTTTATACTATTTTACTTATTTTTATGACTCAGTAGCGAGTAGTTATCTATTTATCTATTCGACTTTCTCTCTCTCTCATATATATATATATATATATATATATATATATATATATATAATATATATTTTTTTTGTATTGGGGCGTTTACCGCCATTTCCCGCTATACGTCAGCGGATATCATGGCGAGGCGGAATATGAGAAAGAGAAACGGAGACGGGGGAAAGGCACTAGAAGTGGGAGGACAGCGGACGACGGGTGAGAAGTCACCTAAAGCTCAGATAGGATGCGAGAGTGGGAGAGGAAGAGGAAAAGACGGTCAAGCGAGAAGAGAGGGCTCTCAGCGAGCATAAGACGTAAACGATCGGGGAGGGGGAAATCAGAAAGGAACGACAGGGTGGGGCATTCCACAAGGATGTGAGAGATGGTGAGGGGCGACTGGCAGGAGGCGCAACGAGGAGCCTCCTGCCGGAACATAAGATAGCCGTGCGTGAGGCGCGTATGGCCGATGCGAAGCCGCGCAAGGACGACCTCTTTGTGTCGGGAGCGGTGGAAAGAGGACGCCCAATATGACAGGCGGGGGCGTATGGACCAGAGTTTATTTCCGGTGGCATCGTCCCAGGACTGTTGCCATATGCGGTCGTAGAAGGAACGAAAGACCTGCACATAGTCAGAGAAGGGGAGCGGGCGGGGGAGGGGAGGCATCGAGGCGGCGGACCGGGCTGTGCGGTCAGCCGCCTCATTACCGGAAACACCAACATGGGCAGGAACCCAGCAGAAGGTGACCCGGATCCGGTGAACGGTGTGCAGGACATGGTACTCCTGTTGAATAAGGCGTACGAGGGGGTCCGGGGAATCATAGCGCTCGAGCGCTTGAAGGGCGCTCAGCGAGTCCGAGAAAATGGTAAATGGTACAGGAAGACCGCGAAAAACCCGATACCAGACGGAGGGCTTCCAGAAGGGCAAAGAGCTCCGCGGAAAAGATGGAGGCCTGAACCGGCAGGGGGATACCCCGGGAGGTAGGTGACAGCGACGGAGAGAAGACGGCGGCCGCGACACCTGCAGGGGAGCGCGAGCCGTCGGTGTAGACGGGAACGTCGTCCGAGTGTACGGGAAGATGGGCCAGAAAAGAAGACCGGAGGACGGTAGGAGGAGACTCCTTACGCAGGCCACGAAGCGCCTGGCAGCGGCAGATAGGGGTGGTCAGCCAGGGGGGCGACAGGTCAAAGGAGAACGGCAGAATAGAGGGTGGGGGGATCCCCAGGGACGAAAAGATCTCGGCCAGAGAGGCAGCGAAATGCCACGTGTCAGGCCGGGGTAGCGCCTGGGAGATCGCGGAGAAGAGTAGGGACATCGGGAGGCGGCAGATGCGAAGGTAACACTTCGCTATGAGAAGGCCCCGGCGAAGGGGCAGGGGGGGGTTGTCCGCAGTCCACCTGAAGGCTAGCGACAGGGGACGAGCGGAAGGCACCCGACGCCAGGCGAAGGCCACGGTGGAGAAGAGGATCCAGCATACGGAGTGCCGGAGAGGAGGCGGAGCTGTAGATCACACAGCCGTAGTCGATGCGGGATTGCACCAGGGAGGTGTACAGGCGCAGCAGAGTACGCCTGTCCGCCCCCCAGGTCATGTGGGACAGGTGACTCAAAAGGGAGAGGGTGCGGCGAGATGATTGCCGCAACCGCCTAAGGTGTGGAACCCAACCGAAAAATTCATCGAGGGTCATACCCAGGAATCTAACGGATGGGACGAGGGGAAGAGGAGTGCCGGCAAGGGTAAGGGCGAAGGTATGCGACAGACGGAGGCGCCGAGGACGGAAAAGCATACTGGAAGACTTAGAGGGTGAGAAAGCATAGCCAACCGAGGACGCCCAGCGAACCACCGCGTTGATGGCTAGCTGGAGTCGACGTTCAGCCAAAGACGGGAGGCGGCCAGAGCAATAGATAGCCAGGTCATCGGCATAGAGGGAGCTACAAACGGAAGTAGTAGGCAGGACCGTAGCGACTGTGTTCATCACTAGTGAGAAACACAGGACGCTAAGGACACTACCCTGAGGGACACCCTCCTCCAACGGAAAGCGGTCAGAGAGGGTAGAACCGATGCGGACGCGGAAAGAACGGGCGGACAAGAAGTTATAAATAAAGGAGGGGAGAAAGCCTACGAAACCCAGGGAGCGTAAGCAGTCAAAGACCGCGCTCCGCCGGGTAGTATCGTAGGCCTTCTGGAGGTCGAAAAAGACGGCGAGTACAAAGTGACGCCGGGAGAAAGCCTCCTGCACGTCGTGGCTAAGGAGGAGGAGGGGGTCGGTGGTAGACCGGAAGCGCCGGAAACCAGCCTGGGTAGCAGGGTATTGGTCACTCGCCTCCAGGGTAAGGGACAGCCGCGAGGCGACCATCGCCTCCATAACCTTGCAGGCGCAGCATGTCAGGGAAATGGGGCGATAGTTCGACGGGAGTGAGGGGTCTTTATCGGGCTTCGGGATGGGGACGACGATGGACTCACGCCACCGGTCCAGGAATGAACCCTCCAACCAAATCCGGTTATAGAGGTCCAGTAAAAAGCTGAGAGCAGAGGGGTGGAGGTGCCGTAACAAGTCATAGGGGATATTATCGGGGCCGGGGGCGGAGGGCCTCCCGAAGCTCCGTCATGCGGAAGAGGTGATTATAGGGGGTCATCCCTATAAGGTGGAAAATCCGGTGGGTCGCGGCGGGAGTGGGGGGAATCGGAACTGGAGATGGCTGCGAAGTGCGCCGCGAGTGCGTTCGCGACGGCCTCCGGATCGGATACGAACTCGTCGTCCCCGACCCGAAGCACCGGGGGTCGAGGGGGAACACGGGTCCCCTCAAAACTACGCACCTTGCGCCAAACAGTCGAGGGGGCAGTCGAGGAGGAGATCCCGGACACGTAACTCCGCCAGGAGGTACGCCGGGCTAGTTTCAGGACCCGACGGGCCACTGCCTTCAGGCGCTGAAACGCTATCTTGTGCTCCAGCTGGCGGGTCCGGTAGAAGCGACGGCCGGCACGGCGCCGCTCCTGAACGGCATGGGAACACTCTGGGGTCCACCATGGGACGCTGCGCGGCCTGGGGGAGCCAGAGGTACGGGGGATGCAACTGGCGGCAGCCGAGAGGATCTTACTCTCGAGGAAGGCGAGGGCCTCACTAACGGAGGGAAAGGCAGGAATTGATGGCGAGATCGCCGTGCACCTCGCGTATGAGGCCCAGTCTGCTCGGGCGAACAGCCAGCGCAGGCGGACAGAGGTGGGGGGGGAGGAGACGGGTCGGGGTAAGACACACTGGGAAATGGTCACTGCCGGAAGAATCCGGCAGGACCTCCCAGGTGAACTCCGTCACGATATCGAGGGAAACCAGGGAAAGGTCGATACAGGTGAAACTGTCATGGGCTGAGTGGAGGCAGGTTGGGGAGCCATCGTTCAGAAAGGTGAACTCGAGCTCGTCCATAAGGGAGAGAAGGGTCCCGGAGAGAAAGGTGGAGCAAACGTCCCCCCAGGCCGGGTCCCGACTGTTGAAGTCCCCGAGAAGCAGGAAAGGGCGGGGAAGCTGAAGAATTAGGTCACGGAGAGAATCGGGTGGAGGGCGTACGTTAGGGGAGAGGTAAAGAGAGCACACCGTGAGCTGGCGCCCCAAAGAAAGGCGCACGGCCACAGCTTGCAGGACTGTACGGAGCGGGAGGGGGCGGAAAGGGACGGAGCGGTGTACGAAGACCGCGGAGCCCCCCCTACCCGCTCCATCGAGAGGCGGGGAAGGGAGCCCGCAGTAGCCGGACACTCGAGGGAGGGAACGGGATCCCAGAATCGTCTCCTGAAGGCAGAAACACGCCGGACACCTGGAGGCCAGGAGAGAGGAGAGACTCTCGAGGCTTACCAGGAGCCCGCGGATGTTCCACTGCAGGAGCGAGGTATAGGGGGGGTAGGAAAGTCTGCGAAAAGGATGGTTATGGGGTGGGTGGGCCGATCGGGCGGCCCGAGATTAAAAAGGGGATTGGAAAGCCCCGGGGTCCAACGGGGGACGCCGAACGAGGGCGAAGGCGAGGGTCACCCCGACGAGGGGGCGATGTGGAACCAGACGCCGGCAAGTCCTCCAGAAGAGGAGTCACCCGGACATCCGGGGAGAGCGATGCATAGAAGGGGATGTGAGGGGTATCCAGAAGGCCCCTCCCTTCACCGGAGGTGCAGGGGAGGCCGGACTACGAGGGGGAGTGGAAAATGATACCTCACCCGGAAGCATAGGCAGGTCGAGGAGAGAGATGGGGCGGGTCAAGCGCGGGGGCGTGCACGTCCCACCCACGCCGACCAGGCGGGCGAGTTCCCCCTCCAGTGGGTCCATCGACCGGGCCGGAGAGGGATGTATCTCAGCCCCCACCACGAGGGCCTATGGCCTCGAACCTTTCGGGGTCACTACTGGCGGGGCGCTTGCGGCCCTTACCCCTCCGTCGTGCGGCCCGCATGGGTGACGGCGGGTCACAGTCCGGAATGGGGGTGGCTGAAGGCGCCGGTGGAGAGGGCGTAGAAGGGGCAGGGGGGGTTGCCGACGAAGCATCGGCGTTCGCGGAGGGAACACGTGGGGACGCGCTGGTAGTACGGGGAGCCGCGGTGGGAGTCCGCTGGGCGGCAGAGGATGGACAGGGAGTAGCGGACACGGTGGGTGGAGGCACGTTGGGAACCGCCGGTGAGGACGGGGTCTGGGCCGGCGGCGGCCGGGAACGGAGAGCCTCGGCGTACGAGGTACCACGCCGGGCCTCGCGGCCACGCAACCGGTCCCGCGCCTCCCGAGCGCTGAGAAACTCTGATGAACAGAGGGCCCGAACCTCCCTCTCAAAGAGGAAGGACGGGCAAGAGCGGGATGAAGCAGGGTGTGGTCCATGGCAGTTGGTGCAGGAAGGCGGAGCAGTACAGGGCAAAGGGTGGGGAGGGCCGCCGCAGCGGACACACAACGGGGCCGGCTGACGGCAGGAACTGCTCACGTGGCCAAACCTATTGCACTGAAAACAGCGCGTAGGATCTGGCACGTATGGTCGAACCGAGAATTCGCACACTCGTCTCTCACCAAAGCCCCAGAATACCGAAACGGGGGGCACCAGTGAGTCGAAAGTGAGGAGCAGGCGAGGAGAAGGGGCGGATGGGGATCGCGATCTGTCGGGAAAGCGGTATACTCTCACAACACCCTGGGAGGCGAGGTCAGTCTGGAGGTCTTCCACCGGGATAGGTAGAAGACGAGCAGCGTAGATTGTGCCCTGACACTGATTGAGGCGGGGGTGGGGGGACACCGTGATCCCGCAGCCCAGGACATTGGGGATAGCGAGCAGAGAGGAGGTTTCGGCAGAGGAACGCGACCTTATCAGAATGGAGCCATCCCTCTGAGGCCGAAGGTCGAAACGAGCCGTCCCCGTCACCCCATGGATCGCTCGAAAGAGGCGTTCGTGGTTAGTGGGGAGGGGCTTGGAGGAGGAGGGGCGGAGGACGAGGAACTTGTCCACCGTCCTAAGGCCGAGCGAAGCCGTCGGGCCAAACACCACCGGTACTTCGAGGGGACGGGAAGACGAGAAAGGCGGACGGCGACGTCGGGTCCCACGTCCCCAAGGGGCCGAGGAGGCAGGGGGCGATGAGGCCCGACCGGAGTGGGAGGCGACCGGGGCCGCGGGCTTCCCACCTGAGGGCAAGAAAGCAGGTGGGTCCCTATCGGGACGTGGAATATGGGGGGATCCAGGGTCGGGGGGGTCCGCGGGGAACCGATTACCCGGGGCCCAAGGGGACCAAGCGCATGCCGGCGGGGGATGGGTGCCTCGTCCCATGTAGGTACCCCCGTTTCAAAAGGGGCCCTTGCAGCGTCGAAAGTTCTCCCCCGCCGGCAGCAAAGACCAAGGCCCCCCAGGGTCCCAGGCCCGGGCACACCTACCAGCCAACTAGTCCGGCCCCAGCCATGGGGGCGAGACCCCAGCGACCAGCCCCGGCAGTCCACGGGGCGCGCGAAGTGTCGGACAGAGAAGGCAGAAGAAACAGAGGGGCAAGGAAGAGGGGAAAGAGGGGAAGACAGGAAAGAGGGGGCTGTAGGATAGCAGGGTATGCTAAAAGTCTACTTCGCAACCGGGCGGGGGACCCGGCAGGGCCCCCAGCCGCGGCTGACCCCCCTCGCCACATGGAGGCAGGAGCCCGCGGGCGATCCACCCCAGAAAGACCGCCCGCGGGGAGGGAGATATATATATATATATATAATCGACACAATTGTTCGCAATTTCTGAGGCAGCACCCCCATAACTGAAAGTCACGAGCCGCCACTGAATAAAATAATTGATACTGAAGGTCAAAATCGGGTTTAACCCCTTAAAACGACACGACAGCCATTTTGAATTAGAAGGGGTCATACTCTCACCCAGACGACTATCCCGTTTATCAAGTTCACTAAATAAATTCTTCAACCGAAAACTTACGCAATAATGTATATGTAACATTATGAGGTGAATACTCTTCTTATATAAATAATATGTAATTCATAACAAACCAGAATTATATTACTTAATTACTATATCATTTACCCCAAAACTACTCACTTTAAAATAAAATATCTACTTGCACATTCGTCTTTATAAATTTATTAAAATTTTAGACTTGCTTATTTGGTCACGAAACTGAGATAAAAAAAAAATAATAATTTTTGAAGCGAGGAATCAAAGTTGACACATTACGACAGACCCTTCCACCTAATGAAAAATCTGTAACATTCTAAATTAATCTTTATACTCAGTTTCTCTGATCACGGTTAATGCTTATCGCGATTCTGAAATCTTTGCCCATTGGCTAAGGAAGAGTGCCAAGTATACCCAGAATTGTATTGGCGGTTATGGTGACAAAACTAGTGCGATCGATCGCCAGCATTACGCGACTTCTACGGGGTCTTTGCCATTTTGTTAGGTCAGCCTTATTTGATGTTCTCGCCTTAGGATAACTCTCCTTCCGCCTTTGTTCGAAGGATACCCACTCCTTGTCAGTTCTATACCACCTTGACTAGAGGCATATGCGTAGGGGTCCGATTTTGTCCGAGGGGGGGGGGGGACAAGCAAGTTTTGCCCCCCCCAAAAAAATAAACGAAACCGAAAATCGATTTTTTAGTCATATTTTTACTAAGCACTATTTGTACGTATACACAACTGTACAAAGGTTGAGCACCAAACAAGTTACAGCAATAGAGTAAGTTGAAACAGGTTATATCAAATGGGGTACTTAAATACTGTCATTTTGCGACAGGTTTCCCTTCCTATAATCAAATATTGCATCGTGATGACTGAAAATATGTGTACTGGGCTTTTGCCCGAAAAAAATTCAGTACGGCCGAATTTGAGGGGTTAATTGACTCCCCTGCCTCCTACACCTATGACTAGAGGGTTATATTTTCTTTCAAGACTTTCAGCATTATTTAGTTCCAGCTTTACTCTATAAACTACACTTTGTTCATTCATAGGAATGAAACTTTACCAACGCCTCATTGTTGGAGATTAGAAATAACTATTTTTATTTCTATCTCCTTCATCAAATGCTTTTCGGAAAAATGTACTGGAATTAAAGTGTAAAAATGTTTCCTTCCTTTGATTGGTCGACCCTTGGAAGAAATGAAACATGGTCCCTGATTGGACAATTCATAATCTCTATCCAGTGGTTTCCAACCTCGGGTCGCGGGAATCCTCAAGAAGGGTTGCGAAGGGTCACTATATTCACTATTTCCTAATTCAATTTATACTTATATACATATTTAAATTTTATCATAAGCCTGAGGGTGTGGAGGTCCTGTTTGGCCAATTTAGGGCCGCAGCAAAAAGAGATTGGGAACCACTGCAGTCTAACCCAACATGATCTGAAATCACGTTACTGAGAGATGTACAGACCACGCAACCGTATACAGGGCCTTATAAAAAAGTGAAACACTCACGCGTCATTCCGTTACTATTCCGCAAGTATATATATATATATATGAAAATTATTTCACGAAAGTAACACGTGAAAAATATTTATGATGAATAAATCCACGAAGGAAAGGGAACACAGAATGGTGCTCAAGCACTTTCGTCTAATGACGAGGATATCATTAGATGAAAGCGCTTGAGCACCATTCTGTGTTTCCTTTCCTTCGTGGTTTTATTCATATATATATATATATATAGTATTTAAATACATTTTTTAAGTGATGTATTTAGTATTTAATTACATTCCAGTTTACAGTGGTGTATTTGGTGGCGTATGTATCGCCTTGTATCGGGTCGGCAAACAAAAAGGGAGATCTTTTAAATCCTTCATATCTCGGCAAATACGGCACATAGAACCATGAAATTTTAGTATGTTAGTACTAGGTAATCTTATGGTTTGTCTGCCATCTTTTAGCATTTTAGCTGAGAAATTGGATTTATGGCGAATATTCCAGAAAAATCTTGCTAATCATAGGTTCAAGTTGATAATTGAAGCGATTTTAATTAACGTAAGCCAACTGCAGGAGGTTTCGACAAGCTTCTCAAGAAAATCGATAAAACAGGAGATATCAAAAGAATACCATGGTAGCGGTATTAAATTTGACCACCACACAGTCCTGATTTAAATCCTGTCGATTACGGCCTTTGGGAAAATTTATCACAGAGAATTTATCGGGTCAAAGTAAGAAATGTCGCTCATTTACGACAGCTTCTTCTGGAAAAATGGGATGAGCTACCACAAGAACAAATCAATAAAGCCAAAGATGAGTTCCGTCCTAGACTGAAAAAGGTTGTAGAAGTTCGTGGTAAACATATCGAGCAGTTTTTTTAACATCAAGGTAGCACCATATGCGAGTACTTTGTAACTTTTTATCTGCACATACAATGCAGTAGTATTGTAAATGGAGAATTTCCAGTAGCATAAAGAAATGCTCAATAAATCCGTAATTTTCATTAGTTTTCTTTCCGTTTACCATATAAGAAATTTACTTAGTTGTGGGGTGTGAAAAAATATTGAAATCTGACCATAACTTTGGATTTTACAGCCAAAGTTCGAGGTCTCCCTTTTTTTTTGCCGACCCGATATAGGATATATAAATAGTTAAATACTAAATACAAATTTGCGTGGTATTTAGTATTATATATATATATATAGGTACTTACGTATTAACGGGGGGCCACCACATATTGATGATTGGTGAGGTTAAATTGCAATATTTTCGTTAGTTGAAAATTTCTAATACATCATATTTTTTAAATAGCAATATTTTTTTAAATATTTACAATGATTTATATTTCAAATATTTACTAGAATTTCTTTGGCTTGCAAAAAACAGACCGCATCTTCTTCACTTTTTGGTAGATCCCAAATTTTCATCATGAATAAGCGTAAAAATTTTTTTTTTCAGAAAATTGTATAAACAAATATTTTAAAAAATATTGCTATTTAAAAAATATGATGTATTAGAAATTTTCAACTAACGAAAATATTACAACTTAACCTAACCAATCATCAATATGTGGTGGCCCCCCGTTAATATATATATATATATATATATATATATATAATATATATATATATATATGAAAATTATTTCACGAAAGTAACACGTGAATAATATTTATGATGAAAATAACTACGAAGATAAAAGGAAACAGAGAATGGTGCTCAAGCGCTTTCGTCTAATGACATCCTCATGAACACTGAAATGAATAACAAGTTCGAGACTATATTATAGGTCACAAAAAAAATAAAAATAAAAAAATAAAAATAAAATAGAAAAATAAAAATTGTAGGAGGAGCATACAAATTTATAAGGAAAACCAACCAGAGTTTTAGTACTTTGCCCCTCTTGTCTAAATCCGTTCTGAACGAATTCAAAACAGCAGGATCAAGCGCAAAAAGGCCCTGGCTAATGTTAAAATTATTTGTAAGTTGAATAATGGCAGACTCAAGATAATTTCTATTAACAATGTTGCTTGAGTGAAACAAAACTGAAGCATTATTCCAATCAATACAATGGGATAACTCTGACAAATGGACAAAAAGGGCACTGGACGACTGTCCCGTTCTAACGGAATATTGATGCTGTTACACGTGTGTGCAAATCCTTTCCCGTCTGTCCAATGTAAAAGGAATCACATTGTTTACGACCACTTTTATAGATAATGCCTGAATTATTGGTAGGGCTATTTTTTACGATCATATTTTTCATAATATTGTCATGAAAATACTACATTAATATTAAAAAGTTGCTAATGTACTTTTAAACTTTTGAATATTAACGTAGTATTTTCATATGACAATAATGTGAAAAATATCATTGTGAAAAATATCATTGTAAAAAATAGCCCTACCAATAATTCAGGCATTATTTATAAAATTGGTTGTAAACAATGTGATTCCTTTTACATTGGACAGACGGGAAAGGATTTGCACATACTGTACGTGTAAAACAGCATCAATATTCCGTTAGAACGGGACAGTCGTCCAGTGCCCTTTTTGTCCATTTGTCAGAGTTGGAATAATGCTTCAATTTTGTCTCACCCAAGCCACATTGTTAATAGAAATATTTTTGAGTCTGCCATTATTCAACTTACAAATACTCATTATTTATTTCAGTGTTCCTGAGGATGTCATTAGACGAAAACGCTTGAGCACCATTCTGTGTTTCCTTTTTCCTTCGTGGTTATTTTCATCATATATATATATATATATATATAAATGAAAAGGTTTATTGGCAGACTATAGTCCATATGACAAAGATTCTTAAATTAGGCCTATATAGGGAAAGAAGGTCAGAGAAAATTCGAAAGAGCGAGCCATAAAACGGGAAGATCACGTTTTCGAGATGTAATTTGAGAAGTGAGAAGAAAAGAGGCAAACTAAAGGAAAGAATAAAGAATAAAGGAAAGAATAAGGGAATAAATGAATAAAGAAAGAGTAAAAAATAATAAAGAATAAAGGAAGCAGAAGGGAAAGAATAAAGGAAAGAATGGCAAAAAATACGAAGAAATGTGTAAACTGGATTATGTTCAATGGAATGCGCTGCGCAACAGCTTTGCGATTGCAAAATTGAAGTGGACCAAGCCACGGGCTTAAAATACATTCTGTGCAATACCTTTAAACACTACGAATGCATAAACTTAAATAGAAAAGACAAGAAAATGATAAATAGAATAAATAACAAAATCATAGGCATTTACGGCTTCCTGTGCATCACATGCATGTAAAAAAAATAAGAATATGGTACAAAGAGCAATGAACATGGGCAATACATGTTTACCGACAGATGACAAGGAGACACTAGGAAACGCTGGAAACGCTAGCACAAACACGAAGCGTAGGAAAACACAATGCAAGAAAGCACGCTCCAGCAGGAACAAGAGGCTCAGGACAGTACAATACAGGAAAGCACGCTACAGCACGCTACGCTACAGGAGGATGCAAAAGTAGCCTCAGAGAATGAAATATCCCCCGCCAAAGAGAGAGCTAACAGGAACACAAAAGAGAAAGAGAGGGATACCAGGAATACAAAGGAGAAAGAGGAAGCTACCAAGAACACTAATGAAAACTCGTCGAAGAAAAAAAAACACTGAGTAGGGAAGAAGTGGTAGCGAAACAGAAAAAAGCAATTGAATCACATAGGGTTCGTAAGGAGATAAAACGACGGACCATAAGTGAATACTATAAAACAGGGTCATGCATATATGGCGCAAACTGCAGGTACAGTCACCCAAAAAAATGCTTCGATATGATGAGGAATGGAAGATGCAGATACGGACAAAACTGCCACTTTTTCCACCCTCCTATGTGCAGACAGTCACTGACAGAGAGAAAATGCCTAAATATAGAGTGCCCATATTTTCACATAAAGGGTACCCAGAGAAGAGAACGGGGAAGAACAGACCCTATCCTTATTAGAAGTAACAACAGGAGCAAGGAAACAAATTTTTTCGAGGAAATGAGAACTATAAAAGCACAGCTTGCCCTGCTAACAAGAAAGGACAGGACTCCGCAGGTATATTCCCCACTGTGATAGCGTGGGGTAGACACCCCAGTTAGGTTACTTAGGTTCTAGCAAACAATCAAAAGCACTTACCGGTGCGTTGAATTAGGTATTCTTTGAAGCCTACCGTTTTATTCCTGTGTCCCACAAACAGCCTACCTAACTAGGCTGACCATACGTACCGTTTTGAACGGGACAGTACCGTTTTGTATGGGTTTTTGTATGGGTTCTGTCACTGAAGAATAATTGTAAGCTCAAGATGTTTATGTACTTACTTTTTCATGAATACAGAATATTACATAACCCCCGTCCCGTTTTTGTCTCAAGGAAATATGGTCAGCCTATACCTAACTCTCTCTTACATTACCAATTTAGAAGCTATAGACATTACCCCTAACTATACTTAAGTACAAACAACTTTCTACCCCATTTGTCACCTTAGAAACATCACCTAATTATACTCAGCACCAAAGATTAGGTCAGATAGGAAAAAACATGTCTAGGCCAGCCCAAAGCAATACGAACAGCCGCGTTGGTTCGTTTATGACTTTGCTCTTGCCATTCAGCTTAGATTTAGTGATATTTACCCTTTAGTGACTTTTAGACTATATACATATATATATACATACACGTCACCTCACTCCTCCCCTACAAGTTTAGTCTGTCAGGGGGATGAGGGACTATAGACGACCTGCGAAGCGGGGTTGATGTAGTAGGATTAGGTGCAACCTGTATAGGCGGGCGAGTTGAACCATTTTCCGGAGGATCAGTTCTCTCTTCCGGAAGACTCTGGTCCTTCTGCACTTCACGTTCCCATATCTGGTCCTGATGGCGTTTAATAGAACGACCATCTTCTAGTTGGCACTTGAAGGAAACAGGGCCCGTTCTCTCCTGCACAGTTGCAGGAACCCATTTTGGTCCAGCCCCATAGTTGCGAATCATAACTGGATCATTAGGTTGCGCTTCTAGAACTCTCCCTCTTTTAGTGTCGTGGTACAACTTCTGTTTTTCCTGATGGCGTAAAACTCGTTGTTGTAACGTTTCGTTTGGACGTAACAAATCGAAAACTGAACGAATTCCCCCAATCAAAAGTTTAGAGGGAGACACCCCCGTCGTGGTGTGTGGTGTTATTCGATATTTAAACAAAAATTTATCCAACACCACTTGCATTTCCTCCCCACGAGAATGACGCAAGGCCGACTTGAAAGTACGGACCATGTTTTCCGCGAGACCGTTAGTAGACGGGTGGAAAACATTAGACCGGACATGTCTAATGCCATTTAGGTGGACGAAGGAACGAAATTCCTCACTGGTAAAACAAGTACCATTGTCGGAAACCAGGACTACGGGTAAACCCCATCGAGCGAAAACCGAACGGAGTAAGCGAATAGTAACACCCGAAGTCGTGGAAGTGGTTGGAAGAATTTCCACCCACATTAGAGTAGGCGTCCACAATGACTAGGAAATAAGTATTATTTATAGGACCTGCATAGTCAACATGGATCCTATGCCACGGTATAGTAGGCCATTCCCAAGGATGAAGTGGACTTTTCCTTGGGAGATCTCTGTTCTCTAGGCAGCTTTGACAGGAACGAACCAATGATTCGAGTTCTCCATCTAAACCAGGCCACCAGAAATAAGCTCTCGCCAGCTCTTTCATTTTTGTTGCGCCCATGTGTTCAGCATGAAGTTCCTTCACTAAATTCGACCTGCCTTTATTTGGAATAATCACTCTGTGGCCCCATAAGAGACAGCCATTTTGAATCGAGAGGCCAGACTGACGTTGATAAAAAGGCTGTAATTCACTCTCAACCTTAGTAGGCCAACCAACTGAGCAGAAATGGATGACCCTAGACAGAATAGGGTCTGATTTTGTCCACTGCTCTATTTGTACCGCAGATACTGGAGTGGATTCCAAAAACTCCACCAAGTGAACCCATTCTGTAGGTATAGGTACACAATCATTTGGATTTTCTAAGGGCAACCTACTTAGCGCATCAGCCGTACCTAGAAGTTTACCTGACCGATGTACTAAGTCAAATTTATAGGCTTGTAGAATCAGTGCCCATCGTTGAATCCTACCTGAGGCCATAACTGGAATATTTTTATTAGGTGAAAATAAACCTAAAAGAGGCTTATGGTCAGTAATTAGTTTAAATTCATGACCCCATAGATAGAAATGAAATTTTTTTACTGCAAATTCTAAGGCTAATGCTTCACGTTCCACTTGTGCATATCGTCTTTCCGTCTCGGTTAGTGTTCTAGAAGCAAAACAGATACGCCTATCTACACCATCAATGTGGTGAGATAACACTGCCCCAATTCCATAAGAACTGCTGTCTGCTGAAACTACGAGAGGAAGTTTAGGATCATAATGCACTAGGAGAGTGGACTTTAGTAGTACGTCCTTGGAAGCCTCAAATGCTTCCTTTTGAGTTTTCTCCCATCTCTACTGTTCCCCGGCTCGTAATAGCTTATTTAGGGGTTCAAGGAAAGTCGATGCATTAGCCAAAAATTTCCTATAAAAGTTTAGGAGACCTAAATAAGCTTGTAACTGTGTGATGTTTTGTGGAGGTGGTGCCTTTTCTATTGCTTCTAGTTTATCCACTGTTGGATGAATGCCTGAGGCATCTATGCGGAACCCTAAATATGAAACCTCATTAGTGACCCATGAACACTTTTCTCTCTTTAGCTTAAGTCCGGCATCGCGGAGTCTTTTTAGAACCGTGGTTAATCTAGTTAGGTGTTCTTTTTTAGACGAACCTGAAATGAGGACATCATCTAGAAAGCAAAGTACCCCTGGAATGTGACCTAGAACTTGGTCCATTGTCCTCTGAAAAATACCCGGAGCCGATGCTATTCCATAGCATAGCCTATTGTACTTATATAGGCCTCGGTGCGTATTTATGATAGTTAATTCTTTAGAGTTTTCATCTAAACTTAGTTGAGCATAGGCTTGGGACATATCGAGTTTTGTGAAATATTTACCCCCAGCAAGAGAGCTAAATAATTCATCAGGCTTGGGTATAGGATAGCAATCTAGAAGGACGGCTCTATTTGCTGTTAAACGGTAATCCCCGCATAACCGCACGGACTTGTCCGGTTTTAGTACAGGAACTACTGGGGCAGCCCACTTAGCGTGTGTGACTGGTTCAATAATTTTATCTTTTAGCAGCCTGTCAATTTCTAAATCTACCTTCTCCCGCAGTGCATGCACAATTGAACGAGCCTTACAAAATTTCGGAGTTACATTAGGATCTACTTCTATGCAGACCTGATGGCCTTTTAGGTTGCCTACTTCAGGCCCAAAAACAGAAGAAAACTCCTTTAACAATGAGTCTATGTCAGATGGATATGAGAGTGTATGCACATCTGCCTGACCCCTTGGCAAGATTTTGTCAATCGGCATTTTCAAAGCATCAATCCAATCACGGCCTAGTAGAGTAGGCCCTTGCTCATCCACCACTAACAGGGTTAAGGGATGAGACAAAGTTTTCTGGTTGAGTGTAACTGTGACGTATGCTTCTCCACAAATAGGTATTTGTATGTCTCCATATTTTTTCAAGATAGTTTTAGAGGCATGTAGTTTAGGTGCATTTCGGAAAGTTCCCTCAAAAACCTTCCTGGAAATGACAGTCCAGGCAGCACCTGTATCCAGTTCTAGAGGAACTGTAATTCCATTTAGGCCTACCTCTACAATATATGGGCCTGTATTATTCCCACTTTGTTGCTCATAAAATAGGTACTCCACTCCAATGTTCGAAGTATTTCCCCTTTCAGGATTTACACTAGAGAGGTTCAAATTAGAATTTTCACCCTTCGTTTTCTTTGAAAAACACACTTTAGCTATGTGGCCTATTTTACTACAGTTTCGGCAAACTGCTTCTTTAAAAGGGCAATCCTTCTTCCAATGGTGTTTTCCACACCCTGTACATGGCTTGGAAGGCTTAGTAGAATTAGTAGGCTTAGTCGTATTCACCTCATACCTTTTATTTGCCTGTCTAGTAGGCTCATTAGGTCTGCCAGGCCTAGAAGATTTAAAGCTATTTACGTGTTGGGCTTTACTACTATGATTGCCAAAAGCTCTAACATCTTTAGCAGCTGCTTCTCTAGCCGTAGCTATTTCTACAGCCTGACTAAAAGTTAGGTCCTGTATGGCTAATAGGGCTCTCTGGGTAGACTCCTCTTTGAGACCCATTACAAACCTATCTCTTAGCATTTCATCTAATTTGTCCCCAAATTTACACGTACGGCTATGGCTTTTTATTCTTGCAACAAACTCTGAAATGCTTTCATTTCCCGTCTGATGCCTTGAATAAAATTTGAAACGTTCATAAATGAGAACTACTCGGGGTTTGTAGTGATCGGTTAGGGCCTGTACCAATTCATTATAGGTGCAAGTTTCCGGTGCTTTGGGAGAAACTAGGTCCATAACTAAACCAAACGTTTTAGGGCCTATTATAGTTAAAAAGGTAGGTACTTTCTTAGCATCCGGAATGGAATTTGCCTCGAAAAACAACCTCACCCTAGTGGCGTAAGCTTCGAAGTCCTCCCCAGAGTCTTCGTAGGGGCTTATATGGCCAATCACCAACATGCTAGAGCAAAACCGAATTAGGCCAAATCACGTGAAGTAGGTTAGGTTACGTTTAAATTTGGTCTAGTTACTCCCCAGTTAGGGCTGAATAGTGAATTTTATTAGAGTTAGGGCGAGTAGGAATTAGTTTTAGAGTTAGGGCTGAGTAGGAATTAGTTTTAGAGTTAGGGCTGAGTAGGAATTAGTTTTAGAGTTAGGCCGGCGGGACCTACGCTATAGTACGGTAGCTTACCCACACAAACAAACCAATCGGACGACCCACTAGGCTACATCCAATTTTCCAAACCAACCACTTGAACCCAATAAGCCAAATTAAACCAATGAGCCAAATTTAACCCAATGAACAAAATTTAACCAAATGAGCCAAATCCCATCCTCGTCGCCAAATGTGATAGCGTGGGGTAGACACCCCAGTTAGGTTACTTAGGTTCTAGCAAACAATCAAAAGCACTTACCGGTGCGTTGAATTAGGTATTCTTTGAAGCCTACCGTTTTATTCCTGTGTCCCACAAACAGCCTACCTAACTCTCTCTTACATTACCAATTTAGAAGCTATAGACATTACCCCTAACTATACTTAAGTACAAACAACTTTCTACCCCATTTGTCACCTTAGAAACATCACCTAATTATACTCAGCACCAAAGATTAGGTCAGATAGGAAAAAACATGTCTAGGCCAGCCCAAAGCAATACGAACAGCCGCGTTGGTTCGTTTATGACTTTGCTCTTGCCATTCAGCTTAGATTTAGTGATATTTACCCTTTAGTGACTTTTAGACTATATATATATATATATATATATATATATATAATATATACATACACGTCACCTCACCCACATCATTACATACATCACCCCTCTTTCCAACACCACCCACCGATATTACAACCACAGTGGTATCAAGTGCCGCAACTCCAATTCTCCCAAATGCAGCGGCCAAACCAATAACACCAAACAAGAACCGACATCGACCTGGAAACGACCACTATATTGGAAAAACTGAACACCGAAATTAGAAACCCAATAAATGTTTTATACACAAATATTCAAGGCCTCTACACGGACCATGCAGGCTGCAAATTACAATACTTACAGAATTTAGCTACCGAATCTCGCATAGATATTATATACAGGGTGTCCATAAATGTTTACCCTGAAAACAGTATGCTCTCATGTTTTAATGACGAATCTTACATCCGTTTTCTTTTTACGGGTGATCTCGTACACGCATAGAGTTTCTGTGCTGGTGTGTTTCGTCTACCGCATTCGCCGCTAGGAGCGCTGTAGTAGCTGTTCAGTGGTAAGGAAGCATATTCGGGGCAGTCCGAAGATCAATGTCTGGTGTGGATTAATACATGACCAGATAATTGGTCCTTTCTTCTTCGCTGAGAACACTGTTTCCGCAACTGTGTATCTGGATATGCTCACCAATTACGCCATCCCCCAGCTGCAGGACAGGCAGCCAACTGTCATCTTCCAACAAGATGGGGCACCCCCTCATTGGGCGCATGTTGTTCGTGAAACTCTCGACGCAACATTTCCAAATCGATGGATTGGCAGGGACGGGCCAATCCCATGGCCCCCAAGATCACCAGACATTATCCCGCTGGATTTCTTTCTCTGGGGTCATGTTAAAGATTTGGTTTATGCAACAGTTGTTCCAGATATCAGGACATTGCGAGAAAGCATTACGGATGCAATTGCAACAGTTAACCCACAAATGTTGGAAAATGTGTGGCGTGAGTGTGAATACCGTTTAGACATTTTACGTGCCACTAGGGGTGCACATGTGGAAGCTTATTAAGTTCATTAACTATGTATCAAAACTTTGTACGTTTATCTACTTATGATTAAAACTGTTTGAATGCGAGTGTTTATTTAAAAGTTATAGCATGCTTTAATCAGGGTAATCATTTATGGACACCCTATATATGCCTAATGGAAACAAATTTGCATAACTGCCAAAAAGGCTGTGAAAACTGTATCGAAGATACTGAATTAGCATTGCTGAACTACAACATACAAAGAGCAGATAGAGTGGCTAGACGAGGGGGTGAGTGCTGCATCTACGTGAAAAACACATACACATGTGAAGTGAAGGTAAACAAATCAAACAACACAGTTGAAGTTATTATATTAGAAGTAAAAGAACTGACCCTAACCATTATAAACATCTACAGACCACCAAACACCACAAAAAGTGAAATCCAATTTGCTACAAATTAAATAAAAAACATATTAAAATTACTTGAAACTCCAGCAACAAATATTCTAATTTTCGGATATTTCAATTTCCCATGGAATGAAAATGACGAAGTTGTATATGTCGAGAAGTTTTATGACAACCAACATTACTAAAGATGATAGAACCCAAGCAACAATGTTATTAGATATTATGGAACATTACGCCCTTACCCAGGAAATCTGTGAAGCCACGAGAAAAGAAAACGTTTTGGATTTAATCTTGACAAATAACAACGAGATAATAATAAATAAAAAAGTAACGTACACAAAGTTCTCCGACCATAACCTCATCGACATACACTACAATTGAAGTTAGCACCCATAGGTCCGAAAACGCATCCAAGAGAGGCAGATGGAATAGTTGAAGGCTTAAACATAAATTCAAAAAAAGTAAATTGGGAAAAAGTAAATAAAGATTTAAAGGAGGTAAAGTGGGAATTGCTACTTCACGAGAAGACTCCACAAGAAATACTATGTATACTAGATACTGAAACCAAACCTCTAATACTGAAACATATTCCAGAGAGACAGGAAAGAAAAAGTAGCAAGCTCGAGAGGAAATTCAGGACACTATACAGGCAACGAAGACAAACCGTAAAACATTTGCACAGATGCAGAACTGATGCAAAGCGACTCAAACTAGAGAGGAAACTTGGCGAAATAGAAATGGACCTAAAGCAAACATTCATACATAAGACAAATGAGGAGGAAAACAAGGTAGCAGAAAACATAAATAATAACCCAAAATACTTCTACACGTTTGCGTAAAGGAAAATGCAGTGTAAGGAGAGTATTGGTCCGTTGATAGACGGGGAGGCCGAATACACAAATGACCCGAAAGAATAAGCGAACTGCTTAGGGAACAATTTAAATCTGTGTTTAGCACCTCTAAGTCCGAGATGAAAGTGGAAAACCCAAACGAATTTTTCGACATAGATACAAATCAACCAAGAACAAATTCCCCCACAAACCTATTAATGGACTTTGAGTTCACGGAAGGAGATGTAATTACGGCCTTATCACAGATGGGAGACAATTCAGCGCCAGGGCCAGACACATGGAGTGCCACGTTTCTGAAGAAATGCAAAGAGAGTATTGCCAAACCGCTATACTTACCATGGAGGAAACCACTCGACAAAGGACAAATTTCACTCCCCTTGAACGCAAACATTGCCCCCCTATTTAAAAGTGGTAACAGAGCAATGCCCAAGAATTACCGGCCAATGGCTCTCACTTTACACATTATAAAGTGTTTTGAACGTATAATTAGAGGCAAAACTACGTACTACCTACAAGAAAAAGATTTATACAACCCAAATCAACATGGCTTCAGGGCGGGAAGACCATGCCTATCACAGCTACTAGACCACCAGGAGAAAATATTGGAAACATTGTGTCGAGGACAGAACATAGATGTAATATATACGAACTTTGCTAAAGTTTTCGATAAATGTGACCATGGAATCATAGCACACAAACTTAAGAATACAGGAATTACTGGAAAGCTAGGAAGGTGGATATTTAATTTCTTGACGCAAAGAACAGAAAGAGTGGTGGTAAACGGAGTTAAATTGGAAGTCTCGGAAGTCGTGAACTCTGTCCCACAAGGGACAGTATTAGCTCCTTTGCTGTTCATAATAATGATTATAATGATTGCAGATATTGATACACATATTAAGGACAGTATTGTATCATGCTTCGCAGATGACACAAAGATATGCAAGGAAATATTGAATGAAGGTGACATAATAAAATTACAAAATGACATTGAAACATTATTCCAGTGGGCAGAAGACAACAATATGAAGTTCAACGAAGAAAAATTCCAACTTCTAAGATATGGTAATAGCAAGGAGCTACAGAAAAAAGGGTACAAAACTATGCAAGCCAAACAGATAACACCAAATCCACAAGTCAAGGATCTTGGAGTAATAATGTCGTCGGATGTAGAATTCAGAGAGCACTACAGGGTGTCCCAAAAGTCCCTATCTATTTTGTTGAAATAGGCTGAATTTCAAATGAATGTTTTAATGACATGATTGCATGCACCTTTCTAGACAAATACATGCATTAGATTTCTATTTTAATTATTTTTAAATTTTTAATTAATTTTTTCAGATCCATATCATTGGTGATGGATGTGTATGAACGCGTTATGATAGTAACTTGTCGCATCAGAGGAATGAAATGTTATGAAATTAGAGACCGATTCTCAAGAAGGTTTCATAAGCCTGGACCGACAGATAAAGCAATTCGTGAATTCGTGAACAAATTCAAAAGGACTGGATCTGTGCATGATGAAGGAAGAAGTGGACGCCCAAGAACAGTACAACAAAACATTGAATCTGTTCCCATAATGCTCGAAGACGATCAAAGAATGTCAGTTCGCCAAGCATCCCACAGATTGACCATACCCAAAACAACTGTTCATAGAATCTTGCGTTCGACGCTGAAGAAGAAGTGTTATCACATTCAGCTGTTACACAGCTTACACGAGGAAGATTTTCCAAAAAGAGCAGCAATGTGTGCGGAACTGGTCGAACAAATCCAAAATAACAATTTAATGGACCACATTTTGTTTAGCGATGAGGCGACTTTTCACACCTGTGGTAAAATCAATCGACATAATTGTCGCATCTGGGCTAATGAAAAGCCAACTGAGTTCACTGAATGGGAAAGAAACTCACCTAAAGTCAACGTGTGGCTTGGAATGACGAAGTCTAAGATTTACGGGCCCTTTTTCTTTGCAGAGGCTACAGTGACAAGGCCTGTTTACTTTCATATGCTTCAAAATTTTCTAGAACCTCAACTTCTTGAAGATGGCATTCTCGACAATGTAGTCTTTCAGCAGGATGGGGCACCATGTCATTATGCCAGAATTGTTCAGACATACCTAAACGAGCGTTTTCCAAATCGTTGGATTGGACGTGGGGGAAATAGCCCCTGGGCAGCGCGATCTCCGGATTTGACCCCATTGGATTTCTTTGCTCGGGGTTTCATTAAATCAGAGGTCTATCGCAGAAATATTCGAGTTTTTCCAGATCTGCGAGATCGCATTAGGCAAGCAGTTGAGAAAATAACCCCTGAAATGCTCGGAAATGTGTTCCGCAATGCAGCTGACCACTTTGAGATTTGCAGAGATACAGGTGGAGCACATGTGGAAACTACTAATTAAAGATTTTAATGGTGTAATACTTGTAATTTGTATAGAAATACATCTGTATTCAGGTCAGTGTGACATTTATTTGAAATTCAGCCTATTTCAACAAAATAGGTAGGGACTTTTGGGACACCCTGTATAACATCAAAATTATAACGGCTAGAAAAATAATGGGAATCATCTGGAGGAGCTTCCACAGCAGAAAAGCAAACATCATGCTCAAATTATGGAAGAGTCTACTCCTACCAATATTTGAGTATTGCTCAGTACTCACAAGCCCATACAGAAAAAGAGACATTGCGAACACTGAAGCTATACAACGGACTTTTACGTCTAAGACAGAGGAAACAGAAGGTAAAGACTACTGGTCTCGACTACAATCCCTGGAACTGTACTCTCTCGAAAGAATGCGAGAGCGGTACACAATAATATACATATGGAAAATACTTGAGGGCTCTGTCCCTAACCTCAGAAATGAAATAGAAACAAACTGGAATTTGAGAAGGGGCAGATTTTGTACGGTCCCAGCTGCGGTGGGACAAGAGGCCATGAAAACGAGGATGTAAAATACCCTCAGAATACGAGGCCCAAAGCTTTTCAATGTCCTACCAAAAGAAGTGAGGAATCTCCAGCACACCGACCTGAATAACTTCAAGAACCAGCTGGACAGATTCCTGTGCAAAGTCCCTGACTAGCCATGCGTGGCTGGCTACGATGGCAGGAGATCAGACAGCAATTCCCTCCTTCACCAAATCCCGCAAATGAGGCGGGATGCTGCGGAGGGGTCGACCGCAGGTCGATCCTGAACCGTCGTTCAAACTCACCTAAAGTAACCTAAAGTGAAGTAAGTTGATTAGAAATAATACAGTAATGTCGAGGTTAAGTGGAGCTACAGACAGACGTTTTCGTACCAAGAATTCCAGAGCTTTGAGGATAAATGGCAGGACTCATGGAAAACTTGGCTAATCGGGTTGGTTGATTTTTTAATTCTTTGCATTAGACTGTATTGAGTACGTCTTGTTACCTCTGGGAAGCTCGGGACATTGCGGGTAGCAAACATTTGCGAAGCTGAGCATCTCGGGGGGTAATTTATGTAAGAGTCTAAAAGACCTGTTGTGCAGCAAGTTTAGGGTTCTGCCAGAACCTTTTTTTATAATTCACCCAGAGTTGCTGTCCGTATATATTACTGCAGAAAGTACGAAAGAGGGTGTCTTTAGCTTCACTTGTACAGAACCGAAAGTTCCTTATAGTCATATTCGCTTTAACACAAAGGCTTCGAGATTGTTTTCTTATATCTGAGTTATCACTCAAGGAGGAGGTGATAGTTTGACCCAAATACTTAAACTCTTGTACTTCCTTAACTACTTCACCTTTCATTTTAAACCTAATATCAGCTGGCTGATTACAGCTTAGGATGAAACTACATAACCTTAGTTTTTGTAACATTAAAAAGAATATCATGTTTCTGCGAATACACTTCGCAGACTTTTAGTAGCCGATCCAGACCCTTAACAGAGAGACTTATTAATTAATAAAACCATATCATCGGCATTAAGTTATTTATCCTTGTGTTATCTATATAACATCCTACTGTTGCCTCATTAAGTGAAGCAATTAATCCGTCAATATACACATTAAACAGCATAGGAGAGCAAGGAGCCTTGTCTCACCCCACAAGAGGAGCCAAAACATTCAGGTAGTACATTGCCCCACCTAACGGTAAAAGATTGGTGGGAATACCTGTTAGAAAATCTAGAAGAGGAAGAACCATTGTTGTCCCAAGGCGATATGATGACTAAGCTGATTGATGCAGCATTGCTTGTATATATTAAGTTAAGGTGTATATATATCCATCTCATAATTGTAAGGTTAGTGAAAAATTAACTTAATTTAGAGCTAGCATTTTTGAGCTCTTGTGGCATCATTGTTTGGTCACACTGTTGGCATCATTTTGGGGCGCTGCGCGTTCTTTCTACTCGTTTGTGGGATGTCGTACGTACAGGGTGTGGTCTGTTAGAGAGCTCTCTTGCAATTCAGTTTGGTTGTTTAGATACAAGATTGTTGCATCGTGCAATAGTCCAGGTTGCGTTGTTGTTGCAAGGTTGAGAAAGAAGACCATAAATAGTACCCCTTTTGATTATATTAAATTCATGTAACAAAGGTCTAAGGTAGGCCCGCATCGAGTCAGCAACCCTGAGGTAGGACCTAATAGGATCTCAAATCCGTAAGTTTTAATTTTAGCTTAACTTGGGCTGTAGGTAACACTGGCCCTTTAGAATTTGGCCGTTCACGGCTCAGCTGGGATTTTGAACCCAACAAATAAATAAATTAACATGGTCCTTCAGAACCGGATTCTACCCCAAAACTGAGTCAGTGACTATTTTTCGGCAAAGTTCTGATTGTGCAAATTGTAGCCCAAGTTAGGCCTAGACGGGTTGAGTATTATTGAATTAAGGTCCCAGGGTAGAAAGTTTGATCGCCCAATTGCGAAACTCGGCCAGTCGTCTGTCGTTGTTTTTGGCCTACATTTTACCGGTTTGGTTAATTTTGGGTTATCATTGAATTAAGGTCCCAGGGTAGAAAGTTTGGTTGCCCAATTGCGAAACTTGGCCAGTCGTCTGTCGTTGTTTTTGGCCTACATTTTACCGGTTTGGTTAATTTTGGGTTATTATTGAATTAAGGTCCCAGGGTAGAAAGTTTGGTTGCCCAATTGCGAAACTTGGCCAGTCGTCTGTCGTTGTTTTTGGCCTACATTTTACCGGTTTGGTTAATTTTGGGTTATTATTGAATTAAGGTCCTGGGGTGGAAAATTTGGTATTCCATACTGGTGTTTGGTTAGTACCCCACCCAGCAATTCAGTTTATTTGAAAGTAAAATTTGCGTTTGATCAGTTTGGTTAAGTATTTCTGCCAATTCAGCTCATTTGGCATTGAGCCCAATTGTTGTTTACATTGAAGATGAGTGCATCTGAATTGAACAAATTTATAAAAAGGAGAAGTGCCTACAAAGGTCTAATTACAAAGGTCATTGCCACTATAGATTCTGCCATAGAGCAAGAGGATTTACGCTTAGTGACTGCGCAGCTTTCCATATTAGAAACTAAAAAGGTTGCTCTAAGTGAGGTAAATGTTAAAATTGAGGCTCTTATAGAAGAGGATGAAATAGAAAATAACATAATTTACTTTGAAGAGATTATTGATGATATAATTAAAGTAGGCCTCCGAGCAAAAGAGTTTAGCAGCTCAGTACAGTTAGAGACCAGGTCTAATAATGAAACACAACACTCAACAAATGATGTTTGTGAAGTTAAGGTTAACAGATCTGTAGTTCAATTACCGAGGCTTGTACTCAAACCATTTTCTGGGAGTATTCAGGAATGGCAAGGATGGGCAGACAGTTTTCAATCAGCAGTTCATTCTAGTCAAGTGTTAAGTGCCGTGGAGAAGTTTAATTATTTGCAGTCCCTCTTGGAAGGGGAGGCAGCAAAGACTATAGCAGGATTAGCATTAACAGAGACTAATTATAATGTGGCTTGGGATATATTAAAGAAACGGTTTGGTAAGCCAGAGATCTTAATTAAAAGCCACCTCCGTGCACTTTTAGCTACACCTCCTGTTAATAATCCTAATAGTGTCAAGGAGTTACGGCAGTTATATGATGAATTTGAAATTAGAACTAGGTCCCTGGATAACTTGGGTGTAGGAATGGAAAGGTATGGTATAATGTTGGTTCCTACACTGGAGTCTAAATTGCCTAGCTCAATTTTGCTTGAATTAAGTAGGGAACACTCTACAGAACATGTGTACATCCCCCTTCAGCAGATGTTAAGTCTTTTAGGCACAGAATTAGCAAGACGAGAGGGAGTTGAGTTTGCACAGTGGGATGGTAAACAAGGGGACAAAGGCAGGCACAGCACCAAAGTTTCCACAAAAAGGAATAGCCCAGGTACAGTGTCAGCTCTACATGCATCCTCTGAGAATAAATTAAAGGGAATCAAGGAATGCATATTTTGCGAAGGCAACCACAAGTCATATAAATGTGAGGTGGCTGAGGCTTTACCCCTTGAGGAGAGAAAGGACAGGGTAACTAAGTCCACAGCATGTTTTAAATGTTTTTTGAAAGGTCATAGAGCAAGGTTTTGTAAGTTTAAAATTTTGTGCAAAAAATGTCATGGTAGGCATCAGCCATTATTGTGTGAAAACACTCCTAGTAGGCCTACCCCAGAAGTAGAGACATCAGTGGCACATGCCACTGCTATGCAAGGGAGTAAAAGTAAAGGGGGATTATTGCAAACAACTGCAGCCTTATTAATTGGGAATGAGGGAGAAGCTACTGTAAGAGTGTTGTTTGATAGTGGTAGCCAGTGTAGTTTTATTAAGACCAGAATTTCCAGAAAATTGAAGTTTAAAGAACTTAAGAGGGAAAATTTAAGAATTTCTGGGTTTGGGGTTCCGTTCAAAACCGAACCAAATTTAAGAAGGTAGAAGTTCTGGTTAAAGGGTTGTTACCGCAAAGTCCCACTATCAAGGTCCAAGCTGTAGAGATTGAGGAACTTTGTGCTCCAGTCACTACTTGTTTAGATATGGCATGTGTCTAAGAATTGCAAGTTAAAGGAATTAATTTGGGCAATAATAAGTTTGAAGGAACAGAAGATATTAGTCTTTTGATTGGAGCTGACTATTATTGGGACTTCATCACTGGTAATATTGTCCGCACATCTCGAGGCCCGGTAGCTATTGAAAGTAAGCTAAGCTGGATGCTACATGGTAGTTATTGCAATGAAATGGAAGTTAAGGCTCTTTTTGTTAAGATTGAGGAGAACAGCCATAGTCTGGAAAGGCATTTGAAAGCGTTTTGGGAACTTGAATCTATTGGCATAAAGGACAAACAGGCAAGTACAGTGAACAATGATGTTTTAGAGCAATTTGAAAAAGAGATTGGGTTTAGAGATGGTTGCTATGAAGTTGGCCTACCATGGAAGGATTCTTGCAAACCCGGTTCAAACCTTCAGCTAGCTAATCGGAGGTTGGAGACTTCATTGTACAGGCTAAGTAAAAAATGAGGAGTTGTTAATTGAATACAATGAGGCCATCCTAAGTTATGTAAGGGACAGAGCTGGGCAATAAATACATTGAATGTATTTAAATACTAAATACTAAATACATGGGAGAAATGTATTTAAATACTAAATACTAAATATATTTTACGAATGTATTTAGATACTAAATACAAAATACATCAATTGTATTTAAATACATTTGTAAATACATTTTAAATACATACAAATTTTAACATATGCATTCACTAATTCATGTTTTGATAAGTTTCTACTTTAGGGGACACGGTGAATTTCGAAATAAATACACCACTCGATAGATCAGACGATTTTAAAAGCTTTTTCATCAATGAATTTTCCATCGCAAATTGGATTGATTGCAACGAGTTAGTTACACAGGCCCACTTAAGGCAGAGCCGTTTTGTACGATTATTCGGTCAATTTCAAGATATTTTTTGATGTCTAAAAAAACACTTACCTTCAGATGAGTGTACAGATTCGTTGTAGCATTGCTTGCAGCAGAGACTTCGTGTTTACACAGCAAGCAGGTGCACTTTACCTTATTACCGTCTTTAGATTTAATTTTAAAGCATTTTCCATCAAACAGAGAGTGCACTAAATTGTTATCTGCAGATATTTTTTTTTTATCACTGTTTGATTCACCGGATTTGCTTGTTGAAGCCATGACACGCACACGATAAAGAAATCAACCGCTTTCGACTAAGAGTCGCACACAACTGATTGAACTGACACGTTGAAACATGAACCATGCTGTACTACACTGTCGACGCGTCGTACTGTGCTAGTACAGAACGTGTATTAAACAAGTAAAAGTATTTACATTTTTATATTTTCAGTATTTAAATACTCATTAAAGTATTTAAATACTATATTTAAATACATGAAAAACAATGTATTTATAAATACAGTTCTAAATACACAAATGTATTTAAATACGTATTTAAATACTGCCCAGCTCTGGTAAGGGAGGGCTATGCTGAAAGGGTGCAAGGTGAGCTGGTGAGCCAGGAGGCACATTATCTGCCACACCATGCAGTGGTACGGCGAGACAAAACTACCACCAAACTGAGGGTAGTTTTTGATGGCTCAGCCAAGGACAAAGGTGGTGTGTCCTTGAATGACTGTTTGGATGCTGGGCCAAATTTAAATGCAGATTTATTTTCCTTGTTACTGAGATTCAGGTTTGGTAGAGTAGCATTGACTGCAGATGTGAAGCAAGCCTTTTTGCGGATAAAGTTAAAACCAGAGGACAGAGATGCAGTAAGGTATCTGTGGGTGGATACGAAAGACTTGTTGGAAAATGAACCTAAGGTTCAAGCATATAGAATGAACTCAGTGTTGTTTGGCCTCAGCTCTAGTCCATTTCTGTTGACAGCTACTATGCAGTACCATTTTAAGAAATATTCTGAAGTCTATCCTAACACTATTGAACACATAAGGAAAAATTTTTATGTTGATGATTTGCTGTGTTCCGTGGATAATACAGAAATGGCTAAACAGATATTCATGGAGGCTAGAGCTATAATGAGGGAGGCTGGCATGGAGCTTAGAAAATGGCAGACCAATCATTCGCAATTACAAGAGTTTATGAGTCATTCCTATGTAGTACCTGATGCAGCAGAAAGTATTGAGGATTCTGGTATTAAGGAGTTGTGGGCAATAGACGCAAAGGTGCTAGGCATTGTTTGGCAGCAAGATGATGATTTGTTTACCTTCAATGGGAAATCTTTAGTAGAGCTGGCTGAGAATGAGACAAGGTGGACAAAACGTACAGCTCTTAGTTTGGCTTCAAAGGTCTTTGATCCTCTTGGATTCCTGGCTCCATTTGTGATAAAGTAAAAAATTTGGTTTCAGAGCCTCTTGGAAATTGGACTTGGTTGGGACCAAGAGTTACCTGATCATATGGTGGTAAGGTGGAAATATTGGTTCAAAGAATTGGCACATCTTGGAGACATTGAAATCCCAAGATGGTACTTTGGAGAGTTGAATCAGAGTCCAGACAATTTGGAGCTGCACATCTTTTGTGATGCAAGTGAGGAAGCCTATGCAACTTGTATTTATATTAGAGGCACATTGCAAGAGGAAGTAAGTTGCAGGTTGGTTGCTGCAAAGAGCAGAGTAGCACCTTTGAAAAGGCTTTCTGTTCCAAGGTTGGAATTGATGGGTGCCGTTATTGCTAGTCGGCTTGCAGTTACAGTGCAAAAGTCTTTGGCCCTCTATGAAATTCCAAGCTATTATTGGACAGACTCCACTGATTTCTTTAAGAGTCCACAGGGCACTGGTTAAGAAGTCAGGCAAGGAAATGGAACCATTTGTTGCCAATAGGTGGAGGAAATTCAAGCGCACACAGATCCCAAGCAATGGAAAGCATTGTCCAGGCATCCAAAACCCCGCTGATTTACCAACACGAGGAATTTCAGTGAAGAGCTTTCACAGTCAAGTTTGTGGTGGAATGGGCCAGAGTGGCTAAACTTGGAAGTGAAAACTGGCCTTCTAATCAGCCTATTGTAGGAGAATGCCAGGCTGAAGAAGCATGGGTGAGTGAGGTGAGAAAATGCGCTGTGAACAGTTGTCAAGTTTATGCAGCAGGACCCCATATTGAGGCTTGAGGACATTAGCAGTCTGAAAAGATTGTTAAGAGTGACAGCATGGGTATATAGATTTACCAACAACATTAATTAAGGGAGAAACAAGAAGGGAAGGAATTCTGAACAGTAATGAGATTCAGCAAGCCAGGAAATACTGGGTGGTATATATGCAGAAGGAAAAATTTGGTGAAGAGAGAGAATTGCTCACCAGCCATCCATTACAGGTTCTAACCAACACATTCTGCGCTCAAGGTTTGGATGTGTTTTTGGATCAGGATTTATTGGAGAGTAGGAGGTAGACTACAGTTTTCTGGGCTTCCAGAGGAGAAAAGACATCCAAATTTTGCTACCTTCTGGGGGCACTTTGTGGACCTTTTGATCCTGGATACTCATCATAAGCTGTTACATGCTGGAGTTTAGAGAAGTGATAATAGAGATCAGACAACAGTTTTGGATTCCCAAAATTAGACAAGTTAAAAAAGGTCGTGCATAAATGTGTGGTTTTGCAAGCGTTGGAAGTGCAAAGCCTTATTATGAAAAGGTGGCTCCACTTCCAAGAGAACGGTGTGTCTATACTGCCCCATTTGATGTAGTGGGAGGAAGTAACTTTGCAGGGCCAGTCTATGTGTATGAGCGAGAGGGGATCTAACAAAGGTTATATATGTCTTTTCACCTGTGCTACCACCAGAGCAATCCATTTGGAGTTGGTAAGCAACTTAAGTAGTGATGTATTTCTTTTGGCCTTTAAAAGGTTTGTGAACAGAAGGGGTTTCCCAAATAAAATCATATCGGATAATGCAAAAACCTTCAAAAAGGCTGCAAAGGAACTCCAAGAAATTTGGTCCTTCTAAAAGAGGAAGGATTCCAATCCTACTTTTCCATCACCACACAAGGGGTACAGTGGGAGTTTATTGTTGAGAGAGCACCATGGTGGGGGAGGATTTTGGAAAGGCTAGTGAGAAGTGTAAAGTGTCCATTAAAGAAACTTTTAGCTAATGCTCATTTGAGCAAAGAGAATTCTGCACTGTTTTATGTGAAGTAGAAGCAATGGTGAACAGTAGGCCTATCACTTTTGTTTACAACAGTATGCACGATGCAGAGCCATTGACACCAAATCATTTTCTTTGTGGTAAACGATTAACATCAAGCCCCAGTGTGCCAGAAGACTTGCAGCCTATCCAGAGCACTCAAGGAGTTTAACCATACGGTTCAGGTACCTTGAAGAGCTACAAGATCAGTTATGGAAGAGGTGGCAGATGGAATACTTGCCAGAACTCAATTATTACCCATCAGGCAGGTAAAGGGCTCCAATGCAAATTGTATCAAGGTGAGAGAAGTGGTAATGATTGGGGATGAAAGACCAAGGCAATGCTGGAAGCTTGGCATAATTGAAGAGTTGTTTGTTGGCAAGACAATTTAGTTAGGTCTGCACTGGTAAAGACTTTCAGGAGGAAAGTTAGAGAGACCTATACAAAAACTCTATGCTTTAGAAATCACAAAAACACGATAGTCAAGATGAAACATTTGAGTTTTACAGCCTCATGGAGAAGGCTTGGCTAACCTTGCAGAAGGTAATGACACACATGCCTCTTCGGTGGGGGTGTTAGAAAATCTAGAAGAGGAAGAAAACATTGTTGTCCCAAGCGATATGATGACTAAGCTGATTGATGCAGCATTGCTTGTATATATTAAGTTAAGGTGTATATATATCCATCTCATAATTGTAAGGTTAGTGAAAAATTAACTTAATTTAGAGCTAGCATTTTTGAGTTCTTGTGGCATCATTGTTTGGTCACACTGTTGGCATCATTTTGGGGCGCTGCGCGTTCTTTCTACTCGTTTGTGGGATGTCGTACGTACAGGGTGTGGTCTGTTAGAGAGCTCTCTTGCAATTCAGTTTGGTTGTTTAGATACAAGATTGTTGCATCGTGCAATAGTCCAGGTTGCGTTGTTGTTGCAAGGTTGAGAAAGAAGACCATAAATAGTACCCCTTTTGTTTATATTAAATTCATGTAACAAAGGTCTAAGGTAGGCCCGCATCGAGTCAGCAACCCTGAGGTAGGACCTAATAGGATCTCAAATCCGTAAGTTTTAGTTTTAGCTTAACTTGGGCTGTAGGTAGCACTGGCCCTTTAGAATTTGGCCGTTCACGGCTCAGCTGGGATTTTGAACCCAACAAATAAATAAATTAACAATACCAAAATTTCAATAAATTTAATGTGTGCATGGGAACCTTCCTGTCTTCGTTTTTTAATTAAAATATTGTGGTTCACTCTATCATATGCCTTACTTATACTTAGGAAACAGCTGTAAATAGTTGAATTACTGTCAGTGTATTTAGGTATTGTTTCTTTAAGTACATAGATGCACAGGTCAGTTGAGTGGGACCTTTTAAAACCAAACTGATTAGGAGATGTCCATAGGTAATCATTTAATTGGAGTAACAAGAGTTTTTCTAGTAGTTTCGAGAAGCAGGAAGCGACAGCAATAAGCCTGTAATTATTGCTGGACAGAATGTCTCCATACTTATTTTTGACCAGGGGCAAGATATATACCCCCATGAATTCTGCAGGGATATAGCTATGAGCAAGCATGGCTGATAAGAGCAGTGATATACGCAGGCATACCACGTCATTGACATATTTTAAGTGCTCATTCGATAGGTCATCTACCCCTGACGCAGAACCAGTCTTTAACTCTTTAATTAACCTCTTTACTTCAGGAACTGATATCAAAGTATTCTCCCATGTCCCTCCCACAGGCGTTTCGCTGCAATGTATCTTAAGATTATCCCTACTCACACTGTTAAGAATGTTAGAGTAGTGGTTTTTCCACAGCTTTGCAATTTCATCCTCCCCGACACCCCATCGATTGTCGGAGGGAGGACACTTCTGACACCCGTTTGATTCTTAACAAATTTCCAAAATTTGTTAATATCGTTATTTATGCGAGTTTCACGAGCTGAATTGTTCTGTCTTTGTATTCTAGTCTCTGTTGCATATTAACATTAAACCAATCGACGCGATTATTCTTACCTATTGAGTTCTTGTTATGTCGTGTTGCGCATAAATTGGCAAAATTAATTAATAGTTATAATGGTCTATGATCAGAAAGAAGGAAATCATGCAGAATATGAACTCTAACAATTCGATCCTTTAGATTATTACTAGTGAGACAATGATCAATCCACCTGGTGGTACCACTCATATCACTAACGTATGTAAAATTACCACTGGTTACCCCTAATACATCACATCACTTATACTTAATTTGGCCGACTCGCACATGTTACCCAATTCTACAAAGAATTCCGAGTTCACATGTGCGTTAAAGTCCTCCATTATTATACGTACAGTGAGAATATTTGGGGTTATCTGATAATTACTTAATTTAGTACAGCAAATTAATGTATTCATCTACATTACTGCCGTTGTTGTATAGTAAAGCAGTTTACAATTAATATGCAATCATTGTTCACTTGCAATTCAATGCCTAACAACCTTACATTATCGCTTGTTAAAAATTTTATGTTTTGATAAACTTTTTATTAAGAAAGCAACACCACCAAAAGACCTACCGCACATTAATTTATCTGACAAGTCTACTGCTGATGACGCATGGTCATAAAGTCATCATAGATGGTAGAGAGGAATTTTAGCTCTTGCTTAGGTAGCCAGTGCTCTTGCAGGAGCATCAAATCTGCACTGTCAGAGATTTTATGAACATCTGTAATTGAATTTCTCACTGACCTTACGTTATATGAAACTATTTTCAACAAGTTATCCGCCATGACTGATAGAAAAATTTCAGGCATTACCGTTAGGGCGCCTGTTATTATTATTATTATTAATAATAATAATAATAATAATAATAATTTATTATTATTATTATTATTATTATTTTGCCTGTTATCAAATATCTTGGAAAAGTGAATAAACGCCTTAACAATAATACCGTCTGGCCACTGACTCATATTGTACGGGTTGAAATGCGAATTTACACCTTTAATTATCACTTTAAATGAATTATAATACGAAGATTTTGTGTTTAGTTTATTAACTAACAATATACTGTGTTCACCACAGACTACTTCTATCATGTGTCGAATATCGCTTTCCTCGTTCGAGAGCTGAATTCGTGACGCAAAGAGGTTGAGATTCCTCACCGGTGGCCTTGCCGCGAAAACAGGTTTAGGAACCCTCTGTGAAGAGCGCCTGTTAACTGTGACCCACCTGTCCTCTTCCCTCAATCTCCCTGAGGCAGGGTTCGCCTGCCTGGGGGATGGGTGGCACGACCTTGTGGGACTAGGAGGCCCCTCCCCTACTCTGTGCCTTGGTGAGGGTCTGTTAGCGGTGTTTATATCCTGACGGACGCGTGTGCCCCTCCTTCTTCGGTAGGGGGGGGGGGGGAACTGCACGCCAAAGAGGCGTTTGAGTAATCGAACACCTCTCCCCTGCAGTGGAAGGTAAGGAAGAGGACAGTGATGCCTCATCTCTTGTCATCGGACAGTCCCTGTTCCTCATTGTGAAATTGGGAGCAGGAGTCTTTTCCTGAACAGGAGGGAGGTTGACTGCTTCCCCTGCATGCTGCGTTTCCACCCCACATTCAGAGGGGGAGTTGGGGGAGGAGATTTCGTTTCCCTCGCTGCCCGACGCGCTTCTTGGGGATTGTCTTGCTGAACAACTTCCGAGTAACTGGGCTTTGGGAGGAGCGTCTCTTTCAACGCATATATACTGCAAACCCACAAGGAAAAAGAAAAACGATTCCAAGGCCTTTCGTGTATTCAGAGCTACACCTCGTCATGGAGGCTTCACGTGTTTTATTGTGAAATTCATCCCATGTGTGTGTGTATATATATATATATAGTTATAATGTTTCAGACCAACAAAGACTCTAGGATCCAGTCATGGCTGGTCTACCTAACTGTGTTCGTAATTGTGCATGTCCTCCGTGGTGGCGGAGGGGACCTACAACTTTACGTGGGTTCCGAACCACAAAGCGTTAATTTTACTACCTTAAACTACACGCAATCTATCAACATATGCGTCTAATCGATTTTTAAACATGTTTATAGACGTGCTACTAATTACTTCTACCGACAAACTATTCCAGCTATTTACTATTCTATGCGTAAAAAAGTTTTTGGCAACTGCTGTCTCGAACCTTCTACTTGTCAACTTACACCCGTTATTTCTAGTCCTATTATACTGAGATATTTCGAAAAAGCTATCTCTATCTACGTTATCGAACCCATTCATAATTTTGAAAACCTGGATTAGATCATCCCTTAGCCTTCTAGTCTCGAGTGTAGTCAATTTTAACTCCTTAAGCCTATCCTCATACGACTTTGACCTAGCGACGGAATCATTTTAGTTGCTCGTCTTCGAACTCTTTCGAGTTTGTCTATATCTTTTCGCATATGCGGATTCCAAAATTGGATCGCGTACTCCAAATGGGGTCTAACTAATGATTTATAAAGAGGAACTATAATATCGCGCGATTTGTACTCAAAATTTCGAGCTATAAAACCTAACACTTTGTTCGCTTTATTGACTGCTGCTGTACTTTGTTTCGCTACTTTTAAATCACGAGTGACTATAACTCCTAAATCTTTTTCCTGCTCTACGCGTGTTAACTCCTTCCCTGACATACTATATGCAAAATTACCGTTACGCGAACCTATATGTAAAATTTTGCACTTATCGACGTTAAATCTCATTTGCCATGTGACTGACCAACCAACGATTTTATTCAGATCTTCCTGGACTTTACCTCTATCTTCATCATTAATCGCCCTACCACCCAGTTTCGTGTCATCCGCAAACTTTGAAACTGTACTGACTAGGCCGACATCTAAGTCGTTAATATATATATAAGAAAAAGCAAGGGGCCCAATACAGAACCCTGAGGAACGCCACTCGCTACATTAGCCCAACACGACTCTGCTCCATCAACGACCACCCTCTGTTTCCTACACGCAACCACTCTTCTATCCAATTTATTACTACACCCCTGATTCCATGAGCCTTTGTTTTTTCAATGAGTCTTTTGTGCGGTACGGTGTCAAACGCTTTTTGAAAATCTAAATACACTACATCAACCGCCCGATCACTATCGTAAACGTCAACCACGCTTTGAAAAAATTCTAAAAGATTAGTTAAGCAAGATTTGTTTCGCCTAAAACCGTGCTGCGTATTTCTAACTAAGTTATGCAATTCTAAGTGTTCGACTATACGATCCCTAATTATTGATTCCAATAGCTTACCTACAACAGACGTTAAACTGATTGGCCTATAATTTCCCACCGCACCTTTATCGCCTTTCTTAAAGATAGGTGTTACGTATGCTAACTTGAAATTATCTGGTACGCACCCCTCAGAAATAGACGCATTAAAAATCATTGTTAGCGGCACAACAATGCTATCTTTTAATTCTTTTAGTTGTATGGGATATATGGAATCCGGTCCCAGTGATTTACGCATTTTCATTTTATCAATATAACGCATTACCTCCCCTTCACTAACCACAATATTATCCAAAATATTACCATTATCAAAAGGTATTATGTCTATAACCGTAGGGATATTCGTTACATCTATAGTAAAAACTGACGTAAAAAATTCGTTTAACAAGGTAGCCATTTCCTTGTTTTCAGAAACTAGCTCTCCGTTAACATTTTTCAACGGCCCCAGACACTTTTTACTGGATTTCTATTGTTGACGTATTGAAAGAATCGCTTGGAGTTTTCTTTACCGTCACGAGCTATGGAGATTTCAAATTCGTGCTTGGACTTTTTTATTACACTTTTCGCTTCACGTCTTACAGGTATGTAGTTGTTTCGTAACCACAAATTGTCTTTATCGTACTTATGTGGCCTATAAGCCCTATCCCTACTCTTTATAATGTCTCCTACTCTAGAAGTAAACCACAAGGGCTTCTTGTTTACTTTCGCACGCTTAATTTTGTATGGTACACATTCCTCATTTATAGTCCTAAATACTGTTTCAAACGATTCCCACATTAGTTTTGCGTTGGAGATCCCCATTACGTTTTCCCAATTGACGTGTGACAATTTATTTCGAAATTTACAAAAGTCTGGGTGCTGGAAGTTAGGAATTTTAGTCGAGTTAGCTGGTTTCGAGTGACTTACTGAGAAGACAAACTCTACCATATTGTGATCGCTATTGCTTAACGGTTCTATTACTTGAAGATCAGTGATTAGCCTATCATCCGTAGTTATTACTAGATCTAAAATACTGTCCAACCTCGTAGGTTCTCCAACCTTTTGAAGAAGAAAGCTATCCTCGAGAAAATTAACTAAACGATTACCTTCCGCGTCTCCCTGCATTGTATCGTAATTCACGTTGGCGCAATTAAAGTCACTCATAACTAAAGCCTGCTCACTACCTATTATTCTCTTTAGTTCACGATATAACGCTTCGTCCGTATCAGCTGTTTGATTAGGGGGCCTATATATAACCGCAACAAGAAGTTTGAAATCGTTCAATTTAAGTTCTGCTATAGTCGAATCTATCGGTTCTGGAATTGTGTGCTTTACTTCTATAACGTTCACAATATTATCTTTGATATACAACATAACACCGCCTCCTCGCCTACCTATTCTGTTTTTAACAAAAAGTCTATAACCTCTAATTTGATACTCCCCTACAAAGTCACGTGTTTCAGTGCTAAGCCACGATTCATTTATCGCAATTAAATCATAGTCATTACAAGCAATTAAAGAAAAAAATTCGTTTATTTTATTTCGTAGGTTATGAGCATTTAAGGATAGAACCTTCAAATTGTTTGTAATTGCGACACCTTCGCGAGCGCAGGGGAAATTTGTGGAAATTACGCTGGGACCGTTCGAGTTACGGCAGCCTGAAAAGAAAAGACAGTATTATGAAATAGTCTTCCTAAGCGCGCAGCTCCAACGTCATTAAGATGAAATCCATCTCCGAGGAACAAGTCCCTCCTGCCGTAGAAACTGTTCCAAAAATTTGCAAAATGCACTCCTTCCCGTTGGCAAAGAGACTTTACGCTATTGTTGATATAGGTCGCCTTGCTGTAGAAATCGCTACGTTGGATAATTCGAGGAAGTATACCTGTTAAAACAATCTTATTAGTTTTTTCCTTTAGTCGCTCTAGTAAGTCCCTGTACCAAGCCAGCAGTTCTTCCGATCTAGAATTTAAAACGTTATTAGTGCCGACATGAATAACATACGTTGTGTCCTCAGAGGTACCGTCTGTAAAATGGTCAACACTATTAGTTATATCCTCTGCCCTTGCACCAGGGTAGCAGTAACGGCGCCTACGACGAGGGTTTCTCCCACAGAATTCCTCGAGCTGCCCTCGAACAATGGAATCGCCAACGAGTCGTTTTTCCGGTTCATCAGCATCTTCGAAACCTAAAACAGAAAACTTTTTGTTTGTTATTACAGGTAGACAAGTCTTAGGTTTCCTCAATGGGGCTCCATTACGCACTCGAACGAAGGGTTGGGAACTAGGGGAAGAGAGAGGGTTATTAGTACTATTTATATTATTAGTAGAAACTGAGGCAGGAGGGGTCGTAACTGGAGTCTCAAGGGATTCTAATTTTGCCGTCAGGAGCATCACGTTTTCTTCAAGCCTCACTCTGGCCTCCCTCTCACGTTCTAACTCGTTCCTCAGGATATAATATATATATACACACACACAATATATATATATATATATATATATATATATATATATATATATATATATATATATATAGGGTGCGTCAAAAGTCTCCATACATAGGCAGCGGTCATTTTATTATGCAATCACTTGTAAGTCACAAAATATGCTCTCTGTGGGCACCATTACACTGAATGCACATACGGATGGCACATACAAAGGCATCTCAGCACATCACCTGCAAAAAAATAAAAAATAAATAATCATTTATTTATCATGACTAGGGCGGTCAAAAGTCAATAAAGTCAAATTGTTTCCTATGGGGCACTTTTCGCTGAAACGACTGAAAATGCAATAAAAACACCTGTAGGGGGTATATTACCAAAGTTAATAGGTCAACCAAAAGTCAACTTTTACCTGTTAGGTCAAAAAATAGCAATGAGGTAAATAAAGTCAATTTTTTGGAATAAATAATTAAAATAACTAAAAATTGGCATCTTTTTGGTTAACTGGCAACTTCGCTGCTCGTATTTGAAACAAGACTCAAGACAAATGGTATTTGTGAAATAATTAACCTCAGTAGACCTGAAATCTCACCAACAGTTTATGGTCAGCTTTTGCAATGTCAACCAACAACTGCCGCTGTAGAGAGATCGTTCTCCATGCTTAATAAATTATTAAGTAATGATCGCAATTTTTTGCCAGAAAATGTCGGCAAATACTTCATAATTTACCACAATCGGTCAACTGATGTAGAAGAGCAAGAATAAATAATTAAAGTATCGTTTTTATTATTGAAAGTAAAGGCAACTTTATAAGTCAATTTTTTCAATTCGTAAGGTCAACTTTCTTAATTTTTTCGGTCAACTTTTGACTGCCCTAATCATGACCATTTTGCCTATGTGTGATAGCGTGGGGTAGACACCCCAGTTAGGTTACTTAGGTTCTAGCAAACAATCAAAAGCACTTACCGGTGCGTTTAATTAGGTATTCCTTGAAGCCTACCGTTTTATTCCTGTGTCCCACAAACAGCCTACCTAACTCTCTCTTACATTACCAATTTAGAAGCTATAGACATTACCCCTAACTATACTTAAGTACGAACAACTTCCTACCCGATTTGTCACCTTAGATTCATCACCTAATTTTACTCAGCACCAAAGATTAGGTCAGATAGGAAAAAACATGTCTAGGCCAGACCAAAGTGATACGAACAGCCGCGTTGGTTCGTTTATGACTTGCTCTTGCCATTCAGCTTAGATTTAGTGATATTTACCCTTTAGTGACTTTTAGACTATATACATATATATATATATATACATACACGTCACCTCACTCCTCCCCTACAAGTTTAGTCTGTCAGGGGGATGAGGGACCCTAGACGACCTGCGGAGCGGGGCTGATGTAGTAGGATTTGGTGCAACCTGTATAGGCGGGCAAGTTGAACCATTTTCCGGAGGATCAGTTCTCTCTTCCGGAAGACTCTGGTCCTTCTGCACTTCACGTTCCCATATCTGGTCCTGATGGCGTTTAATAGAACGACCATCTTCTAGTTGGCACTTGAAGGAAACAGGGCCCGTTCTCTCCTGCACAGTTGCAGGAACCCATTTTGGTCCAGCCCCATAGTTGCGAATCACAACTGGATCATTAGGTTTCGCTTCTAGAACTCTCCCTCTTTTAGTGTCGTGGTACAACTTCTGTTTTTCCTGATGGCGTAAAACTCGTTGTTGTAACATTTCGTTTGGACGTAACAAATCGAAAACTGAACGAATTCCCCGGCCAATCAGAAGTTTAGAGGGAGACACCCCCGTCGTGGTGTGTGGTGTTATTCGATATTTAAACAAAAATTTATCCAACACCACTTGCATTTCCTCCCCACGAGAATGACGCAAGGCCGACTTGAAAGTACGGACCATGTTTTCTGCGAGACCGTTAGTAGACGGGTGGAAAACACTAGACCGGACATGTCTAATGCCATTTAGGTGGACGAAGGAACGAAATTCCTCACTGGTAAAACAAGTACCATTGTCGGAAACCAGGACTACGGGTAAACCCCATCGAGCGAAAACTGAACGGAGTAAGCGAATAGTAACACCCGAAGTCGTGGAAGTGGTTGGAAAAATTTCCACCCACTTAGAGTAGGCGTCCACACTGACTAGGAAATAAGTATTATTTATAGGACCTGCATAGTCAACATGGATCCTATGCCACGGTATAGTAGGCCATTCCCAAGGATGAAGTGGACTTTTCCTTGGGAGATCTCTGTTCTCTAGGCAGCCTTGACAGGAACGAACCAATGATTCGAGTTCTCCATCTAAACCAGGCCACCAGAAATAAGCTCTCGCCAGCTCTTTCATTTTTGTTGCGCCCATGTGTTCAGCGTGAAGTTCCTTCACTAAATTTGACCTGCCTTTATTTGGAATAATCACTCTGTGGCCCATAAGAGACAGCCATTTTGAATAGAGAGGCCAGACTGACGCTGAATAAAAGGCTGTAATTCACTCTCAACCTTAGTAGGCCAACCAACTGAGCAGAAATGGATGACCCTAGACAGAATAGGGTCTGATTTTGTCCACTGCTCTATTTGTACTGCAGATACTGGAGTGGATTCCAAAAACTCCACCAAGTGAACCCATTCTGTAGGTATAGGTACACAATCATTTGGATTTTCTAAGGGCAACCTACTTAGCGCATCAGCCGTACCTAGAAGTTTACCTGACCGATGTACTAAGTCAAATTTATAGGCTTGTAGAATCAGTGCCCATCGTTGAATCCTACCTGAGGCCATAACTGGAATATTTTTATTAGGTGAAAATAAACCTAAAAGAGGCTTATGGTCAGTAATTAGTTTAAATTGATGACCCCATAGATAGAAATGAAATTTTTTTACTGCAAATATTAAGGCTAATGCTTCACGTTCCACTTGTGCATATCGTCTTTCCGTCTCAGTTAGTGTTCTAGAAGCAAAACAGATAGGCCTATCTACACCATCAATGTGGTGAGATAACACTGCCCCAATTCCATAAGAACTGCTGTCTGCTGAAACTACGAGAGGAAGTTTAGGATCATAATGCACTAGGAGCGTGGACTTTAGTAGTACGTCCTTGGAAGCCTCAAATGCTTCCTTTTGAGTTTTCTCCCATCTCCACTGTTCCCCAGATCGTAATAGCTTATTTAGGGGTTCAAGGAAAGTCGATGCATTAGGCAAAAAATTCCTATAAAAGTTTAGGAGACCTAAATAAGCTTGTAACTGTGTGATGTTTTGTGGAGGTGGTGCCTTTTCTATTGCTTCTAGTTTATCCACCGTTGGATGAATGCCTGAGGCATCTATGCGGAACCCTAAATATGAAACCTCATTAGTGACCCATGAACACTTTTCTCTCTTTAGCTTAAGTCCGACATCCCGGAGTCTTTTTAGAACCGTGGTTAATCTAGTTAGGTGTTCTTTTTTAGTCGAACCTGAAATGAGGACATCATCTAGAAAGCAAAGTACCCCTGGAATGTGACCTAGAACTTGGTCCATTGTCCTCTGAAAAATACCCGGAGCCGATGCTATTCCATAGCATAGCCTATTGTACTTATATAGGCCTCGGTGCGTATTTATGATAGTTAATTCTTTAGAGTTTTCATCTAAACTTAGTTGAGCATAGGCTTGGGACATATCGAGTTTTGTGAAATATTTACCCCCAGCAAGAGAGCTAAATAATTCATCAGGCTTGGGTATAGGATAGCAATCTAGAAGGACGGCTCTATTTGCTGTTAAACGGTAATCCCCACATAACCGCACGGACTTGTCCGGTTTTAGTACAGGAACTACTGGGGCAGCCCACTTAGCGTGTGTGACTGGTTCAATAATTTTATCTTTTAGCAGCCTGTCAATTTCTAAATCCACCTTCTCCCGCAGTGCATGCGCAATTGAACGAGCCTTACAAAATTTCGGAGTTACATTAGGGTCTACTTCTATGCAGACCTGATGGCCCTTTAGGTTGCCTACTTCAGGCCCAAAAATAGAAGCAAACTCCTTTAACAATGAGTCTATGTCAGATGGATATGAGAGTGTATGCACATCTGCCTGACCCCTTGGCAAGATTTTGTCAATTGGCATTTTCAAAGCATCAATCCAATCACGGCCTAGTAGAGTAGGCCCTTGCTCATCCACCACTAAAAGGGTTAAGGGATGAGACAAAGTTTTCTGGTTGAGTGTAACTGTGACGTATGCTTCTCCACAAATAGGTATTTGTATGTCCCCATACTTCTTCAAAATCGTTTTAG
This sequence comes from Bathynomus jamesi, assembly GCA_023014485.1. Classification (NCBI taxonomy): domain Eukaryota; kingdom Metazoa; phylum Arthropoda; class Malacostraca; order Isopoda; family Cirolanidae; genus Bathynomus; species Bathynomus jamesi. Next base: position 513,707 of record JAJOZX010001161.1, read on the forward strand.
ATGCATGTAGTTTAGGTGTGTTTTTGAAAATCTTATCAAAAACTACCTTGGACATGACCGTCCGGGCAGCACCCGTATCCAATTCTAGAGGAAAAAAAAAAAAAAAAAAAAAAACAATTCCATTTAGGCCTACCTCTACAATATATGGGCCTGTATTTTTCCCACTTTGCTGCTCATAGAATAGGTACTCCACTCCAATGTTCGAAGTATTTCCCTTTTGAGGATTTATACTAGAAATGTTAAAATTAGAATTTTCACCCTTTGTTTTCTTTGAAAAACACACTTTAGCTATGTGGCCTATTTTACTACAGTTTCGGCAAACTGCTTCTTTAAAAGGGCAATCTTTCTTCCAATGGTGTTTTCCACACCCTGTACATGGCTTGGAAGGCTTAGTAGAATTAGTAGGCTTAGTCGTATTCGCCTCATACCTTTTATTTGCCTGTCTAGTAGGCTCGTTAGGTCTGCCAGGCCTAGAAGATTTAAAGCTATTTACGTGTTGGGCTTTACTACTATGATTGCCAAAAGCTCTAACATCTTTAGCAGCTGCTTCTCTAGCCGTAGCTATTTCTACAGCCTGACTAAAAGTTAGGTCCTGTATGGCTAATAGGGCTCTCTGGGTAGACTCCTCTTTGAGACCCATTACAAACCTATCTCTTAGCATTTCATCTAATTTGTCCCCAAATTTACACGTACGGCTATGGCTTTTTATTCCTGCAACAAACTCTGCAATGCTTTCATTTCCCGTCTGATGCCTTGAATAAAATTTGAAACGTTCATAGATGAGAACTACTCGGGGTTTGTAGTGATCGGTTAGGGCCTGTACCAATTCATTATAGGTGCAAGTTTCCGGTGCTTTAGGAGAAACTAGGTCCATAACTAAACCAAACGTTTTAGGGCCTATTATAGTTAAAAAGGTAGGTACTTTCTTAGCATCCGGAATGGAATTTGCCTCGAAAAACAACCTCACCCTAGTGGCATAAGCTTCGAAGTCCTCCCCATTGTCTTCGTAGGGGCTTATATGGCCAATCACCGACATGCTAGAGCAAAACCGAATTAGGCCAAATCACGTGAAGTAGGTTAGGTTAGGTTTAAATTTGGTCTAGTTACTCCCCAGTTAGGGCTGAATAGTGAATTTTATTAGAGTTAGGACTGAGTAGTAATTAGTTTTAGAGTTAGGGCTGAGTAGGAATTAGTTTTAGAGTTAGGGCTGAGTAGGAATTAGTTTTAGAGTTAGGGCTGAGTAGGAATTAGTTTTTAGAGGAATTAGTTTTTAGAGTTAGGGCGGCGGGACCTACGCTATAGTACGGTAGCTTACCCACACAACAAACCAAATCGGACGACCCACTAGGCTACATCCAATTTTCCAAACAACCACTTGAACCCAATAAGCCAAATTTACCCAATGAGCCAAATTTACCCCAATGAACAAAATTTAACCAAATGAGCCAAATCCCATCCTCGTCGCCAAATGTGATAGCGTGGGGTAGACACCCCAGTTAGGTTACTTAGGTTCTAGCAAACAATCAAAAGCACTTACCGGTGCGTTGAATTAGGTATTCCTTGAAGCCTACCGTTTTATTCCTGTGTCCCACAAACAGCCTACCTAACTCTCTCTTACATTACCAATTTAGAAGCTATAGACATTACCCCTAACTATACTTAAGTACGAACAACTTCCTACCCGATTTGTCACCTTAGATTCATCACCTAATTTTACTCAGCACCAAAGATTAGGTCAGATAGGAAAAAACATGTCTAGGCCAGACCAAAGCGATACGAACAGCCGCGTTGGTTCGTTTATGACTTGCTCTTGCCATTCAGCTTAGATTTAGTGATATTTACCCTTTAGTGACTTTTAGACTATATACATATATATATATATATATATATATACATACACGTCACCTCACTATGTATGGAGACTTTTGACTCACCCTGTATAATATATATATACGCATTCCATTTCCAGGCCTTTTGATGTTCCGCGCGGTCTTACTAACAAGTTATTTCAGTGCGATTTCCAGTCAGACACCATAACTGATAATTAAGGAAACTGATGAAACTACATCTTGAATGCAAAATCACAACTCTGAATAACCTATCCCTAATTCACTGAAACAAGAAGTATCACCGTCCTTCCATGAAATAAATTTGTATTTACAAAACATTAGAATTTTCCACGTCGTTCACTCGCAATATGCGTTGAGTAAATATTCTCTCTAATCTGTAACAGAAAATGACTCCGGTTGTTTTAATTACAAAGGGAAAAAAAGTGTTTTAATGTGATACTGAAGCAGTTCAGAAAATGTCGCAGTAAAATTTGTCTGAAGTGAAGTTGCGCTAATCTCAAAACTCTTCCTGTTCCAGTTATACCTATGGCTGCATTAGATCGAAGAAAATGATAATAATTCCCTAAGATGTTATATAGTTCTTATGAAATAAACTTAAATGTAATAAGCATCGTATACTTTCAGCTGTATTTCATGCAGGCTTAAATTTAAAAAAAAAAATAGGGTGTTAAAATCCCAATAAACTTTCTTATTAAATTTTTATGAGAATTCTAAATTTCATCTTCCTCATTATTACGCAAAACGAATCATTGTCCTCGTTACATTTTTAGTCCAAGATATACTTTTTAGTTTTTTGTATTTTTCTTAGTAAGAACAAGATGTGTTTTCCAACCTTAATGCGTATCATATGAGGCCTTCTAAGGAAGAAGTGGCTAAACGACAAAAGTTAAAAACGCCAATAAACGCAGTTAAAGTTGTACCAATTTGAAAGTTTGAATAACTTTTGAATTTTGGAAGATATTTCGTCGAAATTTCTTCAAAAGTTCAAAAGTTATTCAAACTTTCAAATTTGGTACAACTTTGCGTTTTCTGGCGTTTTTTACTTTTTGTCGCTTAGCCACTTCTTCCTATGAGGGCCTCGTATACTTTTGTCGTATTAGACATTTGATGAAATGTACTGAGTTAAGTGAATATTCACCTACGAGTACTACTGACCTGGATATCATCAACCGCAAAGCCACATGCGTAACAATTAACTGATTTAGTTCAGTTTAGCAAAACTTGACTTCATACACTGATCTTTATAAAAGAGACTTCCGCCAAAAAACGTTACTCTATTCAAAAACGATATCCTAAATTTGAATAATATTCACGAAACAATTTTATTCCGTCATTTCGAAAGAGTTTATCACCTTCGATACGTGAAAGGTCATGAACGAGGTTTTTCTTCTAAGTGATTACGTTTCCTAAAGTGTGTTTCTTCAGTAAAGTGAATTACGTGTCTTACCAACATTTCAAGATACTTAAAATGGGGTGCTCCATAATTCTGCCTAGAATTAAATGAAACTGTACAGACTTGCAGGATTGCCCCTGTAATTAAAAAAAAAAAAAAAATTCGCTTACAAACATAAATTTTTAAAAAATTAAAACACAACAACACCAATCACTAATGTGTTCCATTACCAAATGTTATTAATCACTAAAAATAATAAAAATGTATTTACAAAAAAGCAGAATATTACGAATTAGTAATTTTTAATGAATTTTATGTTCTTTGAGACATTTTTTCCAAACTGAACACAATACACTTAAAATTTAAAACCTTTAGCTGTACACCTCAAACAGTACTTACTTACTTTGTGCGAGTTCGAACGACGGTTCAGGATCGACCTGCGGTCGACCCTTCTGCAGCATCCCGCCTCATTTGCGGGATTTGATGAAGGAGGGAATAAAAAAATACATGGCAGCGGTGAGATGTAGATGTAAGTAAAAAATTAACATTTAAACCGTTGGATACACAGTCAAATATCTCAAAAACGTTTACTAATCTTCAAAATAAATACAAATAAATATACATGCATAAGGACAAGGGTGTTCATAAAGTCACGCGAGTGAATATGCATGTACACTTCACCATATTAACTTGCGCGACTTTATGAACACCTTGTAGTTTTAAATTCTATCGACTAAATACACTTTTTGACATCAAATCATAGCTATCGACTATATATTCTACAGCACGTGACGATATATATTATTTAATGCAGAAATTCCCAACCTTTTTAGGTCTACGTACCACTTTTTACCACCATACTTTTTTCAATACGACCATTAAGGAAGAAAGGTAGTACCACCTAACCCAAACCATAAGGAGGGGATTGTGGTGCTCAATATTGAATTCTGAGACTAATCTAAAACGTTATATTTATTCTAATGATATTTAGCAACATTTGAACCGAATCAAAACCATGACTCTCGCCATGCATGCTATCGTTAAATAATTTGAAATGTAACTGGACGGCAAATTGGATAGCACGCAAACCTGCAGTTGGAAAAGTTGCCAGTTACTCATATACGGCTAATAATACTTTTGAAAATATTATCATGCAATTAAGCTGCATATTTATAACCCTATTGCGTACCACCTAAAAATAAGAGAGAGATCCACGTACAACAGGTTGGGAATACTGTAGCTGCTTTAATGGATAATGTAGCATTTTAACATTTGATTTTGACCAACGTCAGACGATTTTACTCAGTCATAGAAAGTTTGTCAATTAATGGGTTAGACAAGAAGTCATGGTTGGCGTAGAACAATGCCGTAAAGGAGTATCAGTAATAATAAATATACTTAAAATAATACTAGGGGCACTCAATATATTTTACCCGACCCCTTTTTCTCAGCTAAATAATAGGCCATGGGGCTGAAATGTCTTTTGGGCCGTAAGTTTGAACTTTCTGCGCTTCACATAACCCGATTTTTCCAGTTTGAACCTCCCTTCCTTGTATAAAACCCCTTTTAAACGCCCTTGTATAAAACCGATGGTTAACGCAGTTTCGAAAATGGCGTCTGACAGTGATGTGCGTCGTAAACAGAGAGCTGTTATCGAGTTCTTAACCGCAGAGAAAGAAACAGTTGGAAATATTCACAAACGTCTACAAAACGTTTACGGATATGCTGTTGTTGATCGAACCACAGCTGGACGCTGGTCTAAACGTATAAGATCATCGGAGAGAGGGAGAGCCAGCCTCGATAATGAGCCACGCAGCGGTCGCCTGGCATTGGCTGTGACATCTCACACTGTGCAACGTGCTAACAGCATCATTCGATCAAATTGGCGCGTCACATACAAGGAGCTATCACTGGAGCTAGGAATTAGTGAAGGAAGTGTGAATACAATAATTCAGCAACTGGGATACTCAAAAGTGTGTTCACGGTTTGTTCCCCGCCAACTGACTGAAGATCACAAAGCCCAAAGAAAAGAAATTGCTTCAGAGTCGTTGGTTCGATACGAGACAGAAGGGGATGACTTCTTTTCACGAATTGTGACTGGGGATGAGACTTGGGTACACCACTTTGAACCTGAAACAAAACGCCAATCCATGGAGTGGCATCACGCAGACTCCCCACGCAAGAAAAAGTTCAAAATGGCTCCCTCTGCAGGAAAGGTTATGGCCACCATCTTCTGCGACATGAAAGGGGTGATTCTGGTGCACATTAAGAAGAAAGGACAAACAATCAACTCGAAGGCATATATTGCTACCCTACAGAGACTCCAGAGACGTATAAAGCGAGTTCGACCGGAGAGAAAACTGGAAGACGTCCTTCTTTTGCACGATAACGCAAGACCACACAAGTTTGCAAACGAGAGAGACCATCACAAAAATGCGCTTGACTGAGTTACCATACAGCCCGGATCTGGCACCTTCAGACTTCCATTTGTTTGGACCAATGAATGATGCTATTCGTGGAAGAAAGTTTCAGAGTGACGATGAGGTTATTGAGGAAGTTAAGAGGTGGCTCCAGCGGAACCCAGCGGACTTTTACCAGCAAGGAACAAAGGCTCTTGTTTTGAGGTGGAGGAAAGCCGTAGAAAAGGATGGAGACTATGTGGAAAAATAAAAACTTGTAAAAAAGGTATGTAGCTACTTGTGTACAAAATTTCTGGAACTTACAAGGAAACTTGGAAAGAAAAAAAAAGGTGGGGCAAAATATATTGAGTGGACCTCGTACTAATGTTTGGGGCTGTTTAACCTCCTCTGTAACGGAGAGGGACCTATTGCTTTACGTGGGATCCGAGCCACGAGTCACTAACATCACCTGGACGGGGAGGAAGGTCCCACTAGTACTGAACACACACAAAAACGTCAATGAACTTCGCTGACGTAAGGAAAGCAGTATTGCTGGCGTGACCACGACCTAGATCAAAATTTAAATGCATAAATATCAGTAAGAAAGATCATTGAGTAAGATCTTAAATATACACCACTACGTAATGAATCTTTCTTGAGCAAAAAAAAAATAAATAACAGTGAACACAGAAATCAAATATAGAATTTGGTACAAATTAAGTTATTGAAATACCTCCCAAAAGTGATCTTCAGTCCCGCATTGCGAGGCTAATTTTTAAACGAGTACTTTTCCACATGTCAATAAAAGTCCATCTTCCAAGTAGGTTCATCGTTGGGCCTCTGGCTAGGTATCACACACGTGTGTCGCCATATAAGCTCTGACTGAGTTTAATTCTGCTTCTATAACGGACTCAAATACTTGATAAGAGGTGGTCAAGTGATCAAGTAACTATTTGATTGAACGAAGCGATTTTAGTTCTCGTGTTTCTGGATCCCCAAATGCCGTTGGTTTTATAGCTCCCTCAAATAATGCCCCAAATTTGCCAATGCCCAACAGTCAATGTTAGCCCCACTCCCGAACCATGATGCCCGACAAGGACGTTCCTAGTAGAAGAATGTTACATGTTGAAGAGAAAAAAAGAGTCTTAATATTAGAATTTTTAAAATGGCTGAAAAATTAATTTTGAAATTACTTATTTTCCATCTCCTGATTGCTGCTGGTTTAGTTCTGTACTTTTTTTTTAATGTCCCAAGGACTGGTAACCGAGATATATCTCGTTGTATCCCCTACACTAGAATCACTCAATCCATTCGGAATGTGTTAAGACGTGCGTTTTCAGGTCACGTTTATAATTGGTTTCATAATTGCATTCAGGGCATTGAAACATTTTTGCACCAGAATGTTTCAAAAGATGGGTTTTCAAATTACCTTTCCAGTTCGTTTCGAATTTACAATGAGAGCATTTAAACATTTTTTCCCTAGAATGAGTAACAATGTGATTTTTTAAGTTGCCTTTCCAATTCGTTTCGAAACTGCATTCTGAACATTTAAATAATTTTTCACCAGAATGAGTGAGAATATGAACCTGAAACATATTCTTCACATTCGTCTCGTAATTACAGTCGGAACATTTAAACATTTTGGTTTCAGAATGATTGCGTAAATGGACTTTCAAACTACCTTTATATTTCGTTCTGTAGTCGCACTCAGAACATTCGAACACCTTTTCTCCAGAATGTCTTAAAGAATGGACTTTCAAATTACCTTTCATATTAGTTCTGAAATTACATTCAGAACACTTAAAATTTTTCACTGACGAATGTTTAAGAGAATGAGCCTTCAAATTACTCTTCCATTTTGTTTCGTAATCGCATATAGAACATTTAAACTCTTTCGTTTCGGAGTGTTTTAGTAAATGTGTTTGTATGTGATCTTTACGATTGGCTCTGTAACTACATTCGGGACATTTGAACATTTTTGTTTGGGAATGGTTCAACACGTGCACTTTTAAACTAATTTTATGATTAGTTTCGTAACTACAAACGGAACAGTTAAACATTTTTTTTTCAGAATGTGTCAACAAATGTCGTTGAATATGAAATTTGATACGCGTTTCGTAATTGCAACGAGGACAATTAAATACTTTATTTTCAGGATTTTCAAGGTTTTCTGTGCCGGAAACCGTCAGTTTTCCTCTCTGAAATTTGTCTGAAGAAGGGCTTTTAGACGATCTTTTGCCTTTTGCCTTCCGACCCACTTGAAAAGGGCTGGGTAGCAGCCTTTTTCCATTTTCTTCACCAATATCATCTTCATTCGCGGCAATCTCATGACATTCCTAAAGAACAAAATAAAATTATTATTATTATTATTATTATTAAGCAAACGCTTAAAATAATGGTTTATTAATTGAGTTTTCACCAATCTTGTGTTGAAACAATGCGGCCAATGATTCTATAAATGCAGGAATTATTTGTGGCAATGACTACTAAACTGCAGTACACGTACGACCGGAGGCACGCGGAGCTCTTTTAGGTGGTACGCAAAAAGGCTTTAACAGTTAAAGCAGCTTACTAACAAATAATTACTTTAATGATAAACTATTTAAAAAGTAATATTAGTTGTAGATGAACCTTTTCGACGTCTGCAACCCTTTCCGACTCGAGTACTTAAGAAAAGCTTGGTGGTATGTCGACCAAGATAAGGCTGGGAACCCCTGATTTAAGATTTAAAACTCTACAATTTAAAATTCTATTTTGAGATAAATAAATAAACGAATAAGCAAGAATGAGAGATACCGGAGGTCTACCTTTTTCACACGTATGAAAAAGGTAAAACCTCCGGTATCTCTCATTCTTGCTTATTCGTTCAGTTATTTACCTCAAAATAGAATTTTAAATTGTCGAGTTTTAAATCTTAAATCAGGGTTTCCCAACTTTTCAAATTATTTTAGAACTTCTATACTACTTCGTACCTTCTTCACACAACTAATTTGTGACAGAGACCAACACGCCCATCAGGAAAACACTTTTTCGTTTAATGACATTTTACCTTTTGTAAAAAATTCAATGGATAAATTTTCTAAACCATTCTAAAACCTATTAAAGAAAATAATTCACACCAGGCGCAGACCCAAGACTGAGCTTAGTATCTTTGTTTACATTCCTTTAATCCAGATAAACTGGTCTAATTTCCCTTGCAGCAAAAAGGTGTAGAAGATCTAACGAAATTGGGTATATTAATAATGAGTGACGAGGACCAGAAACTGGCACAGCGATGAAGCCAACTACCGTAATATTAACCATTGCGTAACTCCTGTATTATTATTTGTATTATTATTATTATTATTATTATTACCTGGATCATCGGGAGCCAAACCCCCAACCACAGTGCCTTCACTTCGTTTATAGGGGAACTGTGCTAGCCACTGAGTTAAGAGCGGTGGCAGAAAACTGCGTAAAGAAGCGGTAGTAATGAAGTTCTCACCTCATTCGTACTGAGACTGCTACAGAAACTTGAATTAAAAGTAATACAGAAGGTTGACAAAATAAAGTAGACGCAACAATGATTGTCCTCAAGAACAAATGGCAAAACTCATCAATGTAATGCGAGAACATCTACATAATGAAAAGGAGAAACCAACATGATTCTAAATATATTCAATCAATAAATGTGTTATTATTTATTGACTTCTATCATCAAATTAAAAACTACGGAAAAACAGGAAGTGTCTGTTTACTTTTGTCAACCCTGTGTAAAGGTATTCGAATAACTTGGTCGCGTAAAAAGTACCTGGAATAATTTCAAAGAGGGAGTACGTCAACATAGAAATACCACTTTCCGGAGAACATCCACCCTGAGATTGGGGAACTAAAATACACCTACTTCTTTCCCGGTATGCCTAAGAGGAGACTAACGGGGATCGGCGGTTGGGCTGGGAACCCACGGTCGGTCATTACTTCCCACGAACTACTCCAGTAGCTTCAGAGGGGGCGGTTAGCCCGCGATCGCTCTCGCGGGAAAAGGCGGATACGCTGTCGTGTGTGGAATGTGAGAAAAATAAATGTGGAGAGTAAAAGAGAAGCGGTAGAAGTATTCAAAGGTTTTGGTCTGTGCGAATGTAGTGAAAGGGATGAGTTCGTGTTTTGAAAGGGAACATGGAAAAGGGGTGGCGTTGTTAATGGAGGAAGGAATGTACGAGTCTATGAGTGAGTGGAAATCAGTGATGGGAGACATGAATTGGAATGTTTGAATGGGGCCAGTTAGGGGCCATTTGGAGTACCAAACGAGAATAGAAATTGTGAAAAGTTGAAAGAATGGTTGAACATGGTTTGTGTGGAAGTAACTCTTTCTTTAAACAAAGATGTAAAAAAAATATACGTGGTACAGAACAAGTTGAAGCAAAAAAAGAGGGGAACTTTCACTGATTATGTGCTCTTTCAAAGAAAAATATTAGAGGTTGTGTGTACCGTAAAAGCAGAAGTAAGTTTGAATGACGAAATTTTATGTCGTATGATGTTCCATGCGAGATGTAGTAGTATCTGTGGGACTTGAAAAAGGGAGAGAGAGTAACCGGAGGGAGAAAGCGTTTCAAAATAATATATTATAAATGTATAACCGAGCACCTTTGCATATACAAAAGTTATTCCTCATCAAGATTCAAACTCGGGCTCTTCGACTCAGAGACCATTCGGTTACGACAGTTAACAACAACCTGGCAACATTTCATCACCTGAGGGAAACACGATATTCGCGTTCAAAGGTACTCTTACGTTATTAACCTTCCCCCGCCCTGTACTGGAGCCAATTGTACCCTCGTGTTTGCCAAAAAGATTTAAATTAAATGTCCATTGTCCTGTCTCGCGTGGCCGAATTCTTACGCTTAACACGCGAAATGAATAAATGTAAAAACACTCCGTGTCCGACTGTACAGAGAAGCATTCACTTGAAAAAATAATGTTTAAGAAATTTCCTTCTTTGTCCAGATAATGTAACCTTAATTACACCGATACGAGAACGTGAAAACATGAAAACAATAACGGAACGAGAGGCGAACGTTTTAAATCTAGAAGGACGCTTCTTAACCTTCTCTTAGGGAATAATTTTATCGCTTAAATTGGTAAACATTGTGTATTTCCTTCAAAAGAGAAAAAGCGGCAGCAGTTTTAAAATAATGAAAGAAACTTTGTTAAATTTGCGTTTGAGAACGAGATGGATTCCACTATTCTTGGGGAATAAATAACGTTCTAGACCAGTAAACAATTTCAATCTCGCCCCAAACCCACTATAGATAAAAAAAAATATGCATCCCCCTCCTCCGATGTTATAGGGAGTTCGTAGTTAGTGATGTCAAATTAGTGGTGCGAGAAAGTATAATTCCATTCTGTCAATATTTTTCCTGGTCCATTTGAAATTAGTAACGTTCTGAAATGATTAACCTTTCGTGCACCACCCTAATTTGAGGACCACTGTTCTGTGCGCAGTAGCATTTTCTAGTTCTATTAAGAACTGTGGAGTTCTTGAATACAGGAATAATTGATTTAAAGTGGCAAGTAAATAGACTACAAATTATCGAAAAACATTCTGTAGCTCTTCTTCGGTAAAGCTACTTGAAGGTCGTTAATACCTTTCTTGGATACGACATTCTCGAGTAACAGGAACCTAGATCTTCTATCCTTAGTTACAGCACTGTCTAATCTTAATAGGCTCCAGTGAATTTCTTACGCTTTTGTGTTAAAGCCACTTTCAACTGCTACATTCCAAGCTACAATTATGAGCAGAAAGTACAAATTAAATGCTTGTTACCTTTTTTATCCTCATGGCGTGGTTGTATGAACCATAATCGCTCAAATAACCAATCATAATTAGTTAATACCAACCAATCACAGCTCTTCTCATTCCTCGTAATTGCGCGCTTTCGCGAACAAAATTTTAAAATTATATCGCTCTTTGGACTTTACTCAAACTCGTTGCTTGAACATAAAAGCAACTTGGACCTATAGTACAGGATCTGGCCTAGAGTTCGTATAAATTTCTGGGTGCAGAGGTTTTACCACTGATCTAGACTAATTTTGGGGCGTAGAATCCGAATTTTTCAAAATGGCAAAGGCGGCAAAATTTTATCAGTTTTTTGTATTTGTCATATTCTTGAGTTGAAAAATTTTTTAAGGGCAATTGTTTGTTTGAGAATGTGTTTGTAACATACTGCTACCTGAATCAAGGAAACTGACAAAAATGTCAAAAAATAACAGCAAAAATAGTAAAAAATTAAGTAAATATTGTCAAAAAATCGCAAATATGACATTTTTGCCTATTTTGGTGCATAAACTAGCTCTAACCAATCTTATCGAACTAAATAGTCAAGAAATTAGATATTAATAGCTCTACTAAAATTTCCTAACACAAAAACATGTACAAATGTCTAAATTTTGGGTTACAATGATTAAAAATGGTTGTAGAATATTTGAAAAAAAAAAAAAAAAAAAAAAAAAAAAAAAAAAAAAATAGTGCTAATTTTATAAAACTCTAGGTTTGCATGTTGTAAAAGACTGAGATAAGATCATGTATTATTTCTGATGATGAAGTTGACTGAAAATCTTCCAAAGGTGGCAAAGAGTTTGGCAAAAATGACAAAAACTGTCAAGGCCGCTTACGTGATTGAGAAAGAGTGTTACCGTCACTCAGGTGCATCTTCCCAGTGCAGCACCACGGCAATGGGCTAAGTTATAGCTAACTTAGTGGGAACGACCTCATTTAATGATGAGGCCCCATTGTTGGTTTTTTTTTTTTGTTTATTTGAAACTTTTATTGAAACATTTACAAATAAAAGCACTATGGCTTTCGTGATATCATCTTCCGACACCATGAAAATGAAACAGAAGTACAGGGCTATTCAAAATGATTCACCTGATTTCAAATGAGAATATTTTTTAATGTTACAAATACAGTGTGATTTGTGATACATCAACCAAAAGAAAAACTGTCCAAATTTTGTCTCTCACCTCATAAATGCTCTATGTGACTTCCCCTAGTTACACGAGCAACGTCGACACGATAGTCGAATTCCTCCCATACTCGCTCCAGCATGTCCGTTGTCACTGACTCTACGGCAGTAACAATGCGAGTTCGGAGCTCATCCAAAGATGTGGGCAACGGTGGCACGTACACAGTATCCTTAACGTACCCCGAAAGGAAGAAGTCGCACGGTGTAAGATCCGGCGACCTAGGGGGCCAGCTGTGGAGCACCAAGTCATGGGGCCCACTGCGACCAATCCAACGGCGAGTGAGCACTTCGTTGAGAAAACGGCGAACATCCAAATGCCAATGAGGCGGCGCCCCATCTTGCTGGAAAATGTAGTCGCCGGAATCTTCGTTCAATTGGGGAAATAACCAGTTCTGCAGCATATCCAGATAGGAGTGACCAGTCACTGTGTTTTCCATGAAAAAGAGGGGGCCGTAAACCTTTGCCCGGGAAATGGCACAGAAGGTGTTAACTTTAGGTGAGTCGCGCTCGTGCTCGATTGTTGCATGTGGTTGTTGCGTGCCCCATATGCGAAGGTTGTGACGGTTCACCTTGCCACTTAAATGAAAAGTTGCTTCGTCACTGAACACCAGGCGGGGAGCAAATTCGTCATCCTCCCCTCCTGCATAAGATCGCAAAAGTTCTGTCGTTTTAACTTGTCCCCCGGCCGTAGAGCCTGCAACAGTTGCAACCTGTATGGCTTCATATGCAAGCGCCGTCTCAAAACACGCCAAACAGTCGTCTGAGGAAGTCCCAATTCTCGACTGGCACGGTTTGTTGATTTCCTCGGGCTACGTTGGAAACTCTCTCTGATTCTTTGCACATTATCCTCAGACACGCGCGGTCGTCCTGTGGACTTGTCTTTACACAAACATCCTGTTTCCTCGAACTGCCGATACCACCGACGGATGCTCTGAGCACCCGGTGGATCTGTTCTGTAACGTCGACGAAACTCACGCTGCACTCTACCGATTTACAGCTCGAAAACTGCAACACACAAAACGCCTTCTGCTGTGCGGACGCCATTTTCACACTGACTGTTTGTTGCTAGGCTAGGCCACGGCGTGACTTTGGAGCCCTCTCGCGGTGATCTTGTAAAACTCGGATTTCCTTTCATGTGGTGTATGCCCAGTTGATGCACGGTTGATAGGTACGGAAGTATTCTCAGTTGAAATCGGATGAATCATTTTGAATAGCCCTGTACAATGTACAGATTTGTTCATCTGTAATTTTATTCAGTTAATTTTATTCTGCGATCATAGGCTGCAAAATGCTTCTTTATACAATTATTATGATAGAATACATCTGCAGCGAATACATCTTTGTATTCGTTCAACATCGCAACTCTGGTAAAAACATCGTCTTTGAACAAGTGAGCATAACTCAATAACTTTTGGGCACGACCTGGAGTACATATCCGAAACAAATCATGGTCAATGTTTCCACCTTTCAATTTGACTCGAGCTGAACCACAAAATACACACACTTTCATATCCTTGATATGCTGTGTTTTAATCCTTTTGCTTGAACTATTTTCTGGAGGAGTTAATGCTTCCCCTAAGGAGGAATCGAAGGGTTCAGATTCAGCATTTTTAGACTTCTGGCTACGTTCAACGAACTTTTTATATGTTGCATAGCACGAAGTGCTGTGATACTGAATATAAGGAGTCTGACTCTCAGTAAGAGCTTTCAAACGCTTGCTTCTGTCATCATTTGGGTACGCAGAAGCCAACTGAAGCAAATTTTTTATTCCATGTTCTCCGCTGCTCAAATATTTCTCTCCGCTTGGGCTTTTGTTCTTCTGGCACAAGATACATTTACCAAGGTTTGAGCTATGCTTCTTTTCTGGCACAAGTTGACATACATCCTGAAAAAATAAAATATACTAAGACTTATTGCAATTATAATAAACTAGTTCTATTCTATACATATAAAAATTCATTTGTAACACATTGGTCTTTATATTTATGTTTTAAATATTCAATTCGATTATTACTTATGATCTATCATCTGTTGAACCACATAATGAATACAGGGATCCTCAATTTGTAGCTACTACAAATACTAAACCTGAAACACAATAAATATGACTTAGTTACTCTAAAGAAATCAAATAGATCGATTCTATAAGAAGTTCAAGCATTTTACAACAAACAAGCCTAAGAATAATATAAAATTAATACTAATTTTTTATATTTTGGCTATTTTTTCAAGTATTTTACAACCATTTTTATCGATTTATACCCGAAATTTAGACATTTGTGCATACTTTGTTTTAATAAATTTTTGCAGAGCTATTAATATCTAATTTTTTGACTATTTAGTTCGATATGATTGGTTAGAGCTAGTTTATGCACCAAAATAGCCAAAAAATTCATTTTTGCGATTTTTTGACAATATTTACTTAATTTTTTACTATTTTTGCTGTTATTTTTTGACATTTTTGTCA
This sequence comes from Bathynomus jamesi, assembly GCA_023014485.1. NCBI lineage: Eukaryota > Metazoa > Arthropoda > Malacostraca > Isopoda > Cirolanidae > Bathynomus > Bathynomus jamesi. The sequence continues at coordinate 528,817 of JAJOZX010001161.1, forward strand.
GTTTCCTTGGTTCAGGCAGCAGTATGTTACAAACACATTCTCAAACAAACAATTGCCCTTAAAAAAATTTTCAACTCAAGAATATGACAAATACAAAAAACTGATAAAATTTTGCCTTCTTTGCCATTTTGACCACTTTCGCACCAATTTGGTGCGATGGCATAGAAAAATTCTGATTCTCCGCCCCCAAAATTAGTCTTGACCAGTCGTCAAAACCTCTACACCCAGAAATTTATACGAACTCTGGGCCAGATCCTAAACTACTAGTAACTTTATGAACAACCTCATTATTACTTATAATAAGGTTACAATTATCAGTCGAAACATTATAGATCTGTGAAGCAGAATAATCCATTTGCTCGTCTTAGAATCTTTTGACCTTTTAAATTTTCTTCCTGCGTCGCAAAAGATTCACTAAAAATATTTTTATTGTACGTCACATTAATCTGAAGACTCCGGCTTCCATGGATACAACAGGAATTAACCTTTGAATAATCGATGCTTTGTTTTTCAAGGTTTTTGAGCTTCACACAATATTTTTTTTTACTATGTTAATGAAGAACACTCGTTACGAGTGAAAATATTAGAAAATAATTATTTTTACCCGACCCTGACAACTCGGAAGAAAAAATCTCATTTTCGGGTTGATTTTTCTCAAGTATTTCTTATTGCTAAATATTATCGAGTGGGTAGAACAGATTAAACAAAACAAATTAATAATATTTAATAAAATCTTGTTCGCAATGAACTTAAATGGCGTCTCATCAACTGCGCGAAGTTGTTGCGGATGGAAGGTATCTTGCCAACACTTTCCTACACCTCTCTAACACGGGGAAAAAAACTGCTCCGCCTTTGGACCCATTTACGAACCACGATGCCTCGCGGATTCTCGACTGGATACGGGTCTTTACCCTTCGGTGGCCAATCCACAAACTGTACTCCGAAATAATGACGTTGCCACGCGACTCCTGAAAATAGTATTACTTATTTTATGTAATAATAATGCTGGTAATACTTTATTTTCACTGCAAAATGGGGAACAAAAGTAAAATTTTTAATTTGTCATCGCATATCAATCCGTAGCAAATCGAAGAAGAACCGCAGCTAAACACATTTATTAGAGAATTCTTCCCAAATTAATTTTGAAATGCAAACGGTATTTTTCATCCTTTCATCTACTCAACCGGTCAACTCTGGAACAATCTTCCTCAATCCATCTTTCCTCCTGTCTATGACCTCCCATCTTTCAAACGCAGTGTCTAGGTGTCTCGAAAGCCCTGGACATTGATTGTGGCTCTTCTTTTACTATGGGGGAGGGCGCTTTTGTGGTCATTCGCCCTTGGCCCCTCCTTCCTAGGAGGGGGAAAGGATTAGGCTGAGAACCCATTCTTCCCTCTTTTTCCACACAATGGATACCAATAGCCTCAGATAGTATCCGAACTGTTTCTGCCTCTTCTCACCCAAAGTTTGTTGGGACACGAGATTTGATAATGTATGCGTGTTATTTTAATATTTCAAAAACGTGTAACAAAACCTACAGTAAATTTAAACGTTTTACTGTAATGCACTGGCAATAACGACTAAATTATACTTCCATTCGTCCTAACACTTAATTACTGTTCTTAATGAAAATATGTTTAACAGTCGTGTATCTAAATTAAATGAGCATCCAAGTTTACAACTAACGTGTCTCTTTCCTTCTTTTCCTCTCTACGAGTCCCTCCTAGGAAGAAGTGGCTGAGCAACAAAAGTAAAAAAAAAAAAAAAATCTGAAAACGCAGTGAAAAGTTGTACCAATATGAAATAACACGGATTTTTGAAGATATTTCGTCGAAATATCTTCAAAAGTTTAAAAGTTGCGTCACTTTCAAATTGATACAACTTTTAACTGCGTTTTTACTTTTGTCGCTTACCCACTTCTTCCTAGGAGAGCCTCATATGTTTCTTACATAAATACATTTCTCGTGTTACAGCTAAAAACAAGAGACTTCTTTATTGTAATAAACATTATCAAAGAGAACACTAAGTGTTTGCAGTAGTAAAGGTGGTTTCAATACGCTAAAAATTAAGTTTAAGATTACGAGAATGAAAGTAACAGTGCGTGTAGCAATGATAGATGTGTAAAAAAAAAAGAGATATAAAAAAAGATATATATATTAATTGAAAGGCTGAATTCGAATGAAGTGGCATCAGAGTATAGAAGAATAGAGCAAGTCGTCGGAGAGATGGTTGATAAACAAATAGAGGTACAGAATGTGGAATGAATGAGTGACGAAAAGATTTAACGAGTTATACAAATAATGGGAGGAAAGGGTTAAACGCGAGATAAAATAGAAGTAAAAAGAGAGTAGATGAACGACCTACAAAGGTAAATGAAAGGTGAGCAAGTTATTCTTCAAAAAAGTACGTGTAAAGGTCAATCTTGTGGAATGACTGTTAGTATGAAAGATAAGTATGGAAAAACTATACACGCCTACAATATGGTATCGCATATGGTACCTTTATTTCTTAATTAAATACAAATTATTAATTTATTGAATTAAATAACTACAAAATTGCCTCGGGATTGGCGACATAGTCTATTGGGAATGGAAATAATCGCCATACATAGAACACAATATGTGGGCATTGGGTTCACATAACAAGAAAAACGTATTATTTCGTATCAAAATTTTCCATCGCTGATGCATGAAAATTACTTTGAGAGAAGAAATAATGAAAACACAAAAATTAGACGTCGGGGAACTTTGTAAAGTCAGCGAAAATTGAAGACAAAAGAATTTTATATTACCTCATCCCAGGGCTGTCTAGTTTCGAGCGATGCTTTAGGCAAGAGAAAAGTGCTTATTCTTCCTATAAGTTCTGAGTGAATAGGTACCTAACAATATAAAATTAATAATACACAAGGATAGGCCTATTCTTTCAGGTATTTACGTATAGTGAATGCCTATATTATTAAACCGAATAAACTCGTTGCGTAACCCCATCACCTACATCGAAAGAGAGCCGCGCGCCCTACAACCAGAAGCGAGGCCCAACGAAATAATAAAGTATGGTAGTTTCCTTTTATACCATTAGGCAGCGCTAAATACCGAAGGCATATAAATTAAACATTAACCCAAAAGACCACCACTACTTAACAAGGTCTTTTGAAGACCTCCTCAAACACAACTTTTAAACGAAAAGACGTAGGGTTTTTGTCGTCAGCTCCCCACCAATATCTGCTGGAAATTTCCAACGGATGAGGGTGACAGCAATTTCAACCATAAGCCCTATATAGCTTTTTAATAATAAGAATGGCAATGTATCAGGTTGTAACATAAATTCTGCTCGATTAGAAAACGGACGATAGATAATGAAATAACCAAGATAATGTGAAATAGTTTTAGAAATGTTGCAAAATACACGTGGCGACAGGTTCGCACAGGTTTTAGCACGATATAGAATGATATAGAATGATACAGAATGACTTAAGCTAATGAATATTTTCTCTAATGTTTTTTATACAGTTACAACGCCACCCCTACGATATTACAGTAATTGAAAAAAACATGGAGCCCACGGAAGAGCATATTCGACATGTGATGCTGTATGAGTTCCATAAAGGATCTAACGCTAGTGAATCCGCAAAAAACATAGAGAGTTAGAGAGTTTATGGAAATGATGTGAGTGAATGGATGTGTAGATGATGGTTTGAGAAGTTCAGAAATGGAGACTTCAGTCTGAAAGATTACACCGGTCTGCATGAAAATCGATTTCTTTATTTTGAGTTGTGATTCTGAAGCAGTTCGCTGCGCTGAATTCAAAAATGCTACCAGTTTTTTTTCTATCACCCACAGTTTTAAAGTTATTAGCAAAACAATTTTGGGGCGTTTTGTAATTTTTTACCTTTTTTATCTAATTAATTTCGTTTTTTCATATTTTTCAGATAGATAATTCTAACATTACGTCTTTAAAATTTTGATAATGACTTCTAGAGGATGTACCCATAGTCCAGACATATTTTGTTATATTTGTGGTCGGTATGTTGTTGTAAAACAAAGGACAAATGTAACGACCTTCATTAAGAGAGCTTATCATGCTTGTTTTGGAATTAAATTAGATCAAGACAAAAGTTGGGCTCCACACAAGGTTTGTCTTACGTGTGTTGCGGCACTAAGGAATTGGAGCAAAGGTAAAAAGAAAAGTTTGCCATTTGGGATCCCTATGGTATGGCGCGAGCCTAGAAACCATACCGACGACTGCTACTTCTGTTCTTGCAATGTTAAAGGTTATAATGCAGAATAAAGAGAGCCTTCAATACCCAAGTCTTCCATCTGCAATAAGGCCGCATGTCCAGAAGTTCCTATTCCCCGCCCACCCGAGAGTCTGGATCAATGCAATTCAGATTCTGATTCAGCTCCAAATCCAGACAATGATGATGTTTATGAACAGCCAACAGCTGACCGAGATCCTAAACCATTAACCCAAGCAGAACTAAATGACTTAGTCAGGGATTTGAATCTGCCTAAGGACTCTGCAGAACTTTTGGGGTCTAGATTGCAGGAGAACAATTTATTGGCATCCGACACAAGGAGACACATACTTCGCTTGGTACAGAAATCGTGAGAAAGACTTCGTGCCTTTTTTCGAAGAAGATGGTCCCTTGCTATTTTGCAAGGACATCACAGGATTAGTGTGCAAGCTAGGCATCGAATACCAAACCAGTGACTGGAGGTTGTTTATAGATTCCTCTAAAACCAGTCTAAAAGGAGTGTTACTGCACAACGGTAACAAATATGCATCAATCCCAGTGGCCCATTCTACTCATTTAAGAGAGACCTATGATAACATGAAACTGCTTCTGGAAAAAATTCAGTATCAAAATCACAGATGGATATTGTGTGGGGATCTCAAAGTCCTTTGCATGTTACTTGGGCAGCAATCAGGATACACTAAGATGCCATGTTTCATCTGCGAATGGGATAGTCGAGCACGTGACCAGCACTGGAAGAGGAAAACTCTTGGCCTCCTAGAGAGAATCTTACCCCAGGATCAAAGAACATTTTACATGAACATCTAGTTGAACCAAATAAAATCCTCCTACCACCCTTGCACATTAAGTTAGGCTTGATGAAGCAGTATGTCAAAGCATTGAATAGAGAAGGTGAGTGTTTCAAGTACATTTGTTTAAAATATCCAAAGATTAGCTACGAGAAAATAAAGGAAGGTGTTTTTATAGGTCCTCAGATTAGAAAGTTATTGACAGACGATCATTTCCTGAACACAATGACCAATAAAGAAAAAGCAGCATGGCTTTGTTTCAAAGATGTTGTTGAAAACTTCTTGGGAAACTACAAAAGCCAAAATTATGAAAGACTGGTGGAAAATATGCTTAAAAAGTTTTGCGCCTTAGGCTGCAACATGAGCCTGAAAGTTCACTTCTTATTTTCGCATCTTGACAGTTTTCCCGAAAATCTCGGAGATGTCAGTGAGGAGCAAGGGGAACGATTTCACCAGGACATCAAAACCATGGAAAGATGATATCAAGGAAGATGGCATACAAATATGATGGCGGATTACTGCTGGTGTCTGCAACGAGATCAGCCTAACGCACAGCATAAGAAAACATCAAAGAAGCACCGGTTTAGTCGTCATTAGTCAGATCTACCTTCGTAGTCTTAAGTCTTTGGAATAAGTCCTGAAATGTTTGCGAGTAAAGAAGGTAAATATATTTTGTTTCTTTCAGTTATTTTTTTATTCTTTCATAAACAAGCAATATGCTTGTCCAAGAGCTAGGAGCTATTTAATTCTGCTTTAATTAGGTTTTACTATATCACCTAAAGATTTCGTGCTACAAGGGGTGTTGTAATACCTCATCTGTCCCCAAATGTTAACCACCCATTGATGGGAGGGGAGAGAGTATTTTGCCGGGAACGGGACTGGTTGTTATATATATTTACCCTACATTATTATGTAAGCGTTACTGTGTAATCTATAACAACAAAATTTATGGTTTAGCATGTGCAATCCAATGTTGGTCTCGATAAGATGGTTCACATTTGGGGATAAATGGGGGATTTATGACACACCCTGTAGTAAGAAAACTATACGTGATAGGGAAAAACTAACTATATTTTTGAGATCAGCGCACTCAAATTATATAGAATCACCAACTAGTTTGTAAAAATCGATCGACAAGTTTTCAAATGTGTACTGGTGTTAATTTACCAACGAACAGGACGACCAAGTGAGTTAGATAGAGAGTTGCTGAAAGCAACAGTGGAGGAAAACCCAACGATAACTGTGAGAGAACTTGGCCTGCAACTTGGCGTTAACCATATGACCATTCATCGTCATTTGAAGCTGTTAGGAAAAGTAGTGAAGGTTGGAAAATGGGTTCCGCATGATTTGTCACAAGCGAATCTTCAACATCGAATCGATATTTGCACATCACTGCATTCTCGGCAACTGCAGGCACCGTTTTTGAATCACTGGGGATGAAAAATGGGTCCTCCATAACAATATTAAGCGTCGACATCAGTAGCTTAGCCGTGAAATAAAGCCTGAACCTCAACAAGGAATGGACCCCACCCAAAGAAAATTTTGCTATGCGTTTAGTAGGATAGGCAAGGAATTATTAATTTTGAGTTTCTGCCTCAGAAGTCTGCAAAACCACCTAGATGGACAAAAGTTGCAATCCAGGGAAGCTATCGAAAACGAAGTGATCGCTTTTTTTAACTCGAAACCAAGGGATTCCTTCGAACGTAGCATAAAAAACTTTTCTACAGGTGGGAGGAGGTTATAGAAAAAAGAAGGGAATTATATTGATGATTAATGTGTCCTAATGTCATTTAATTTTTGTTGTGAATAAACTAAAAATTCCAGCAAATTTGTCCTTTTAAGTCCTTTAAATTTTTGTTCTGAATGAACTAAAAAATCGAACAGAATACCGTATATGTTACAACCTTATATTAGGAGAGATGGGTAAAGAAGCGAGAGATTCAAAAAGCATTTTAATAGCTGGTGGTGTGGTAAATGAACAGGGAGCAAATGTGAATGTAGTTGGTTTTGGTAGAGTATGTAGGTAGAAGCAGGGAGCGAAAGATATCAAACTAGAGGAAGTTGAATGAGCAGTGTACAAACTAAAGAAAGGAAAGTTTGCAGGAATTGATGGTAAATGTAGTGAAATGATTAAATGCGGAAGTAGAATGGAGCTTAAATGGCTGGTGGGGAATATAAAAAAAAGCGTGAGAAAAATATATGTTTAAAAAAGGTGATGGAAGTTAATGTAAAAATTATTATGAGTAAGAGTCTAAATGTGAAGAGAATAATGACACTTGTTGAAAGGGTGTATAATAATGAGCGCGTAGGTGTAAAAAGTAGCGGAAGGCCGCGTAAAAAAATGAAGCATGTAATTATTAAGTGTGTAAATGGAGATGATATAAATATGGTACAAGAGTTAGTGAGAAACAGAGTAATGGAAGCGGTTTGGAAGGTAAATGGAGACGTTAGTCTCACCTGATGTACCACTGGAGTTGTATCCACAACCTCGTCGTGAAAGGTAAACGCTGGATCCCCTCAAGATTTGGGTGGTACCTTATTCCTGGTGGTAAACCCCTTGCATCTTGTATCAATGATTTGAGAGTTTTCGGTCCCCGAGTTCGAGCATCGTGGCCATCCTATGAAGGATGGGAAACGAGTTATTAGATAATGTACTAATATATCTATACATTTACTGATTGCTTTAAAGTTTACACATATACAGGGTGGCACAAAAATCGCGCACCATAGGAATTTTTAGTGTCGACTTATTATTTTTCTTTTAGGTAGGGGATGTCTGCGAAATTAACAACACACGAGAGGGTGAGCTTGGTTTTAATGTATGGAATACCAGGTACTACAAATCGATGAATCAGTAGAGAATTTAAATTCTCTATCGATTCATCGATTTGTAGTACCTGGTATTTCATACATTAAAACCAAGCTCACCCTCTCGTGTGTTGTTAATTTCGCAGACATCCCCTACCTAAAAGAAAATAATATATTGTAGTCAACACTGAAAATTCCAATGGTGCGCGACTTTCGCGCCACCCTGTATATTAAAAATAAGATTACAGCTTAAAAGGTGATAAATTTATCGCTTACGTGCGGATGGAACCGAGGTAACGGATGACGAAGATGGGCTCGAGTTCAGGAGCGACCATTACACTGACAAAGGGGAAGATTTCATCGAGGACGTCCGCTTAGTCCTCGGACGATCTCGAAACACTCACTGGTCCCTAGTCGGAACCCCCCAAAAAAATTATTTAAAAAAAATAAGTAACTACAAATGTAATTTGAGCAAACAAATTTCTATGAAAGCAGTTATAATTAGATTATTTTACCTCCCATAGAACTCTACTCCTCCTTTCAGTCTGAATGTAAACGCCAGACGCACCTTTCTCTGCCGTTCGGTGATTTCCCTCCCGCGAGTTGTTCTATGCCGCTCAGCTTTGTGCGGTCACTTTGTCAACTGCACAAGTGTCACATTATCAGCCAATTGAAGGTGGCGTGTAATCTCAGTGGCGTTCATTTTGGGGTTGTTTTCAGAGCAATGCACAAACGTGTGAGCCTCCTCAGAAGTTCTTCTTGGAGCTTCCTTTCCCGAGTGTATCCACTCGCTGGTAGTCAGCCGGCTTAAGCAGAGTATTCTACCGACTGCA